>JBAMBK010002208.1:0-20341 GCA_037043435.1 Drosophila suboccidentalis | reverse complement strand
ACAGCTAGGACTATGCAAGTTCTATCAATATACTTATCAAGAAATGCAGGAATGTATTTCAAATTTTATTGAAAAGTGGTTCGATTAGGCTGGCTCCGATAAAAATTTTAATAATATTGAGGGACAAGTGCACTATGGGTCAAATGAACACTTTTTCTGATATAAACTAGTTTTGTAGCAGTATTCAAATTAACAAACTTTTCTTACATTCCTATTAGGAATACATTGAACTGTAATGGTGCAAGCCAGAAATGTTAACATTACATTCTGATGTTAAGTTAACAGCCGTTAAACATGCAGCTCATAAATTGTGCAAATATTTTGGTTGAAGTTCAAGTGGCTCTAGTTTTTCTAAATTGAAATTTTTTAATACAAATTATGATGAATAGTGATCAGTGTGGTTTGTACTTTATGTTGGTAGATCTGTGCTGTTGGTATTGTTCGTGTTGTTTGAGAAGAGTTTTAAAAAAATGTCAGCACTTGTCAGCCAAGTGACTATATACATGTTGTAGAGTAATTCCTTATGAACTCATAACAGTTTATTTATCCCTTCTCAAAAAATTAAACGGAAAATAAAGAAAAAACTGATGGGGTGAATGCTGTTGTACGTTTTTTTAAATGGTATATCGATGTTCTTAATATTACGACACACAGACAACAATAAAACATAGATTTTTTAGTTACAGGCTAACTACTCTCCGAAAATAAGATCCAAAATATGCTCCAAAAAATATGAAATAAAATACAAGAAAATTTAAATATACTTAGAAAGTATACAAAAAAACATTACTATAATATTTATTAACACAAAAAAAAAATTAAAAAAATATTTCATGTATAAATATTTTTTTTGGTGCGTTGATGGGCAGTGTCACTCCCATTTTTTCAAAACTATTTCCATATTCGATCTAGAATGGTATCCAAAAAACTTTACACAGAAAACTTGATAAGCCTTCGAGTTTATGTTTATGTTAGATAAAGGGTCCATTTGACCTATAGTGAAGTGTGCATAAGAATAGATAGCAAGACTCCACTTCAAATCCGTTTATTTCTTCTTCGAGAACACTCGCTAATGTATTTCAAAGGATTGGATATCCGTGCGTAACATTTAAAATGTTTGTAAGTATACCGTCTGCAATGGTATATGTTTTTGAATAATTTCTATTTAACAAAACTAGACCTTTACACCTGTCTTGTTGCTTTTCGTGATTCTCTATTTGTGAAATAGCTGCACTCTTTCGTAACGAGACATCTTTCATTTCAGGACCTACAACTTTTAAAAGTATACTTGAAAGCTTATCAATAAACTAGTAAAAATGGAAGCACTTAATTTTAATTTTGAAAAACAAATTGGACAATTTGTACAATGAATGAAGGTTGAGATTTAGAACAAAATTAGAAAACAAGCTGATGAATATATATTCCAAATGTGGTACGAAAGATCATTTAGTCGAGATCGAGATTTTTCGTGAGATAAGTGCAGGCGGTTCGCAACTTGGACAGCTTCATGGTCACGAGGGATTTCAGCAGATCATCCATGCTGATGACCAGCTCATTCTGGTCCAGTTTATGCTCCTCATCGGCATAGGCATCGCTTTCCCTGCCCAAAAGGCCTCTGACGCGATAGATGCTGGCTTGGCGACACAACTCCCTCAGATCCGAGCCCGAGTAGCCTGACGTGAGGCTGGCCAATCTCTTGAGATCCACAGAGGAATTTAGCTGTTCGTGCCGCAGGATGAGCTCAAGGATGGCCAATCTTTGACGCTCTAAAGGTGGCCCGATGTGAAACTGAGCTGGCATGCGCCTGAGTATGGCCTTGTCCAGATCCTGCGGACGATTCGTGGCTCCGAGGACCAGAACCGAGCAGCTCGGATTGCTGATCAGCCCATCCCACAGTATCATGAACTGTGTCTTCATCATGGCCGTCGCCTCGTGATCTCCCGTCGCCCGCACGCGCAGGAACGATTCGATCTCGTCAATAAATATGATGCAGGGCTGCAATTTGTGGGCCAGGGTGAAGACGGCAGCGGCGAGCTTCTGGGACTCGCCATACCACTTATCCGTGAGCACAGCCACGTCCAGGTTGATGAACCGCATGCACGCCTCCTTGGCAATCGCCTTGGCAATGAGCGTCTTCCCACACCCAGGGGGACCATAGAGCAGCACCCCCTTTGGGGGCCTCCACAGCTGCGAGTGCTGGAAGAGGTCGCTGTGACGCACGGGCAGCACAACGGATTCGCGCAGCTCCTGCACGATGGCGTCCAGTCCGGCAATGTCCGCCCAGCTCACCTCGATGTCCATGGGAGCAACCAGGTGGGAAGCTATCATCAGCTCGTAGCTGTTGAAGTCGCTCAGCTTCAATTTGGAGTCCGTGTCTAACATTCCGTTGAGCTTCTTCAGTTGGTTTTGGGCAATCTCCTTGGCCCTCTTCTTGGCCTTGTTGGTCGGGTCCATCGAACTGACCAGCCACTTGGCACAGAAGTAGGTCACGGCTGCCACGATGCCAATCCTCACCAGCTGCGTCACAATTTGGCATCCTGATATGTGTGCCGCTTCCATTATAAATAAACAATTAGTTTTTTTTTAAAATACATGCGCATTAATTGCAATTTTAGAATGAGACAGCTTGACAGCTGGCACAAAGTAACACTTTCATTACTCTCGAATAGACAATTAAACAACTTATTTACTTATTTGTTCATTTCAGAAAATACCTAAACTGAACCCAAAAAAAGTTCTTTTTTTTAAGAATTGAAAGCCGAAGCGTCTTTCTAAAATTTATTTGTTGCTTTCTGAATGTTTATAATTTGGCTTTATATTAAACAAATATTTCAATTTTATGTTTGGTTTATCTTAATAAAGTACACTCTGAAAAAAATATCAAGTTTCTCTTACTTAAACAGGGGATTTTCAACTACAAAACATTACATTACTGAGTACAAAAATTTGAAAGTCGTTTTTCGCAATCAGGGAAGACTTGACAGAAAAATTTCAGGGAGACTTTAAGTTCATTTTGGGCTTCATTAAAGTCTGTAAGAAAAAGAAACTTGCTAGATTAAGTAAACAAGAATAATTTACAAATTTAGAATAAATATATCAGGGGTGCAACAGAAATCGCAAGCGAAATGGAATTCCGCACGGAAATTTCCGAGGTGCCGAGAGATTTAATTTTTTTTTAGCTTTTGGACCAACCTTTTCGAACTAGGCTGCGAAGGGTTGACACCTTCTCAGATTAAATTACCCAAGGGTTTGATTAGCAACTTTTTCAAGTTTATCATTGCAGAGCAATAAGCTTTTAATTTTTTTCTACATATTTTAATTAACATCATTTAATTTATTGATGTTATATTTGATTTTGTTTAGCTAAAACCAATTTAAAAGTAACTGGCGCGAGATAATAAAAGTTACTCGACAACTCTAGCAATTGTATGCCTTTAGTCTGGCAACTCTTCGTGAAAAATGTTTTCACAAATTGCACAATAAGTTAAAGGTTTTTTTCAGTAAAACTTGATTTAATTGAATTGTTTATGTTTTGAAACATTCTCATAATTAAGTTCACTTCAAACTTGAAGCATACTGGTTATTATAAGTAGCTCAGTTGCTTCTGAAGAGATCTCATGTATGGCATGACCTTATAAATTTTTAATTAGGTTAATATTAATAGTCCTATATTAACCTAATTAAAAATTTATAAGGTCATGCCATACATGAGATCTGTGAATTTAGTTGAAATCTCTTCAGAAGCAACTGAGCTACTTATAAGGTATCAAAGAGATATCATAGGAACGGTCGGCATTTAAAATTTAAGATTGTTTCATACCTAACTCATGGATAATAGTACACAGGAATCTAACAATTTTAAGAACAAAACTGTGTAAATAGAATGATATATTATTTTGAGTTTAGTTTATAATTAAAAAGGTATTCGCTTTGAAATGTGTAGACATCTATTTGTTTTGCTTTTCTTTTTTCCACAAGTGAACTAAATTTCTTTAAGTGGATCAGTTGAGTCGCTTGCCCAGCTGCGCTTAATTTCTGTTTAACTTTTCCTGTTTGCCCATTTCCTAGAGCTACTTCTGTTCTATCTCCATCCCTATTGTTGGCCCTGCTCCTTGCGAAGCAAAAAATGCTTTTCTAGTTTAGCATCCTTTGGCGGAAGTCAATGTAACAAAATATAAACTTGTCCAGCCAGCTGCTGGCTCTTGTTTTTCTGGGCGTATTGAATGCGTATGGGGCCAAAAGGAATTGCAGGGCGAATCGTTCAGGAGCTCTCAAGTATTAACTAAACACTGCAGCAATTTATCTTCCTTCGTCCCGTACCTTAACCCGTTCCCGAAGTCAACTCCTCCTTTGGTCGGGCAGCTCGTCTAGGTCAGTTTCGCTTTAAAGTTTCTTAAGTCACATCCTCCGTTCCCCCTCCCATCTGTGCGGAAGTGGCGGAAGTCGCAGTGCACTGTTGTTTTTCGCTTCCTTCCGCATTACAAGAGAATTACTCAACACAAAATGTCATGCACAAAGTTGGCCAAGATGAGATGCTGCCTGGATATTTGTTAAGTCAGCGTCTGCAAAGACTGCAGACTTCGTCTGGTGGCAGGCAGCTCCTATTAGCGTGTTGAAAATGCAAGTAAATAAAAACAAAATGAATAGTAAATATTTAAAATGTTAATTAAATAAAGGCTTTTATTTAACATTATTATCTAATACATTGCCAAAAAAAAAAATCGATGCTTTTAATATACATACCATGCATTTAAAAAATACCATATACACTGCCGATCAACTGAATAGGTTCACGATTACCGTGGTAGGAATTGGGCTGTATTTCCTAACCCAATGTTCCGATCTACATGAAATTTTTTTTCTATAATTCTCTGATCCTTTAATAATTAGTTGCCAAAGTATGATTTTCATTAACTTAATATTTATTGCCTTTTTTTTTTTTCTTCTGAAAGAGAAACAAATTTGATGCTTCTTTTATCGCTCAACTGAATAGGTTCAGCTGAATGAAGTTTATTTTTTTGATGAAATATTGCGATAAATCGACAAAATTTGTTTGTAAACTTGTAGATTAGTATATTTTCTTTATATTAAATGAAAAAATAGTCGTGAATAGCAATTGTCCGAGTACGAAAGAGGCCAAATCCAGGCCTGTCCCAAAAGTGGTCTTGGCCACATCCAAATCGTTACCAAAATTGGATGGAGCAAAAATGTTGTGAGTAACTTTTGAAGAAACAATGCCTAATATGACAAAAATATTAAAAACGAAGTCAAAAACGCGCCCACTTCTGTACACAGGTGACATATTGCTCGAAATGCGCCCAATTCCCACCTCTCAAAACCCGAAACTAAAGAAATTTGTGGTGTAAATGCATGTTGTATCAACTGTAAAGCGTGTGATTTTGTTGGCTAATCGTCTAAACTGATTGAAGCTTAAAAAAAAACACCCTTAAAATAAATGAAAACCACCTTTTAATCATCCACGTAAAGCTTTACAACTGCATTTTGCTCGCAAGCACATGAGCTGGACGCAGAATGGGAAAAAGTAATTTTTCCAACGAAAAGAAATTTAATTTAGACGAAGTAGATGGTAGCAACTATTACCAGCATGATCTTCGAAAAGAAGAACATTTCCTGAGCCGTCGCAACACGTTTAAAGGAGGCGTAATGGTGTGGAGATCAGTACCAGTTTATGGAACTTGCGACCTTGATTTAGTAACTTTCAAAATGCAGTCGTGAAGCTTTACGTGGATGATTTTATGTGGGTTTTTTATATGTTCCAATCAGTTTAGACGATTAGCCAACAAAATCACACGCTTTACAGTTGATACACATGCATTTACACCACAAATTTCTTTAGTTTCGGGTTTTGAGAGGTGGGAATTGGGCGCATTTCGAGCAATATGTCACCTGTGTACAGAAGTGGGGCGCGTTTTTGACTTCGTTTTTAATATTTTTGTCATATTAGGCATTGTTTCTTCAAAAGTTACTCACAACATTTTTGCTCCATCCAATTTTGGTAACGATTTGGATGTGGCCAAGACCACTTTTGGGACAGGCCTGGATTTGGCCTCTTTCGTACTCGGACAATTGCTATTCACGACTATTTTTTCATTTAATATAAAGAAGATCACTGCGGACGGCAGTCCGCGCTAGTGACGAAAGCAGCACGAAGGGTGCGAAGGCGACTAGCATATATACACAGGAAGAATGGAAAATTTGCTATGTCTGTCCGATCAGGTCGAGTTATATACCGATCGAAAGGTATCAATTAAACTTACAAATGTGCATACTAAGACTTTTGAAAACTCACCTGGTTCGTGAGATAAACAGGTGTAAGTGGGAGGGGCAAAATTTAAATGATTGGAGCTAATGGGGCCGTTGGAGCCTTTTTTATTTTTATTTTAATTTTTAACTATTCTAATCAAAAATACGCGTCGAATGACACCTTGATCATCAAAATCCGATCACTGGTTCCAGAAGATAATTAATTTTGAAATTTTTGGTGCCCCTTTCAAAACGAGATGAAAAGTCAGTCTGTTTGTGTGTCTGTTTGTTTGTTTGTCTGTTTGTTTGGATCAAATCGTTGATTTAGCTTAAAAGTTTGAATGAGGACTTGTTCCTGCTCTAAAATCTATAAACGTTTGTTCAACGACTTTTTCGAAAAATTGCTAGTTTAGCGGGAAATCGCTAAAAACCGCTAAAATTGAAACTCTTATAGCATCCAAACGATTAAAGCTACAGATGCGATCTATATATCGTTGAAAAGGTATTTTGAAGGGCTGTTATGCATACATTTTGACTTTTTTTCTAAAGTACATAGGTAAATTGCTACAGGTGACATAAGGGATTTTCCCCCACATTTTGGCGGTTTTTGAGAAAACGATGCCTACGATTTTTTTTAATTTGCAATATGTTTGAGCTTGTAAAATTTCGCGTTTTTTGAAATATCATTCATAAATTTATGATGATTGGTTTGGAAGATATAACCTATTAACTGAATATATACGTTTTACTTTGAATTGGAATAATAGGGCAGCAGCAACAAAGTGGTTTAGCAGCCAGAGTTTGAGAGTGCTGATAGAATTTGCGATTGATATGTGTGTTCGTAAAACGAACCAGTGTTGCCAGACTGTTTGTTTTTGCTACTACAAACAACAAACAAAGTTGACAAGTTATACTGTCAAAAACTACTGAAATTTTCAAAATTTCTAATGTCTTATTCAAAAATATCTGATATCCTATAAAAAAAACCTCTTTACGAGGTAAAAGTCTAGTGACGAAAACATTTTCTTGCCCCAAAATTTCTGATATCCAATTTTGTGACGAATAAATGTTATGTTTTACATATGAATTATTTTCAAAAAAATTTTTGTCACTCGGCACTGCGCAAAAAAGTAGTATTTATTAGTATACTAATCTACAAGTTTACAAACAAATTTTGTCGATTTATCGCAATATTTCATCAAAAAAATAAACTTCATTCAGCTGAACCTATTCAGTTGAGCGATAAAAGAAGCATCAAATTTGTTTCTCTTTCAGAAGAAAAAAAAAAAAAGGCAATAAATATTAAGTTAATGAAAGAAAATCATACTTTGGCAACTAATTATTAAAGGATCAGAGAATTATAGAAAAAAAATTTCATGTAGATCGGAACATTGGTTTAGGAATTACAGCCCAATTCCTACCACGGTAATCGTGAACCTATTCAGTTGAGCGGCAGTGTATGTTCATGATACACATTCATTTAACAAACGGCACACTGCAAACATTTTTTTTGAAAAATCTCTTGGCTAGTAGTTTTTATGATTTTTTGTATGGGATGATCACAGAAAAATTTTGTATGAAAAGGAGGAAAAAGTGGCTAAATTAGTATTTTTTATCAATTTTCAAAAAATCATAAAAAATATTAGAGAAGAGATTTTTGCAGTCACTATTAGAATTGTTTGCTTAAAAACATTTATTGTTTGAGACCGAGAAAAAAAATCATAGCAGTAGATCTTAAAATTTCAATGGATCAGTAATCAGTACCAGCACCTGCTGAATGACATGATAAACTCGAAATTTTCAATGGGTACTTAATGGGTTGAGAAAACTTGTGTATCTTTCAAAAACGATTCAAATGACCTTTCCATGTGTTGAGTTGATTTAACTTTCGTTCCGACGACTGAACATACATATATAAATTTCTACAGTCCATGTCACACAAATAATAATTTCTATAATATTTATTGTTCAATCGTGTTGAAAGTTGGTGATTAGTTTAAAGGCTTGATCCCAAATCTGTCGGTATAAAAAACTTTGCTGTACACCTAAAATACATTTTTAAATAAACCTATATTGCACGACATTATATGGAGGCTACATGCCAAATTAATTTTGAAAAAAAAACCTTCCCAACTTCCACTATCCTCACTATTTATATCTATGCTACCTGAGGAGGATGGTTAGGTATGTGCTTATTATAAAATTCTTTGCCTCACTTAAAGCTCGTTACGAGCATCTTTTTTTTTGGCTCCTTATGTGTCTACAGCTACTCTTCAAGAGTTCATAAAAATCACTTCAACTGTGCAATATTTCATGATTTGGCGTCAATCTTTTGAGCGCCCCTCAATGGAATGCAGAACGCGGACAGGCGGCGAGACGAATGGCCGGATGGGCTGATGGGCTGAAAGGTAGATGGGCGTGGCCACCTCCATTTTCCGAGCTCTTTGTGAGTGCCAAGTTCGCTCGTTCGTTCTACTGAGCACACGACAATTTAATTATGTTGTTTGTTGTTGTTTTTGGGCTTGTTGCTAGTGCTGAAGCAGATTTCACTCGGCGACTTTTGTCACAGTTAGAAAAGAATAATACAAAACATGTAAAAATTCTATACTTGAGTAGGGTCGACTTATGGATACCTTGTACGTTGTTCACAATTGACCTATGAGGTTGCTTTATGATTTAATTTTTATGAATGTATTTCATTTTTTTTAAAATCTACATTACCCTGACATTTATTTTGCTTTAGTATCTTTTCATTTATATACGTTTTCATAATTTCATTATACCCAGCTCAACAATTTTATTCCGTATCTCGAATGGTATGGTTTTAAAATTTAATGTTATTATGTATATGCACATCAGAAATTTTTTGAATTAGTTCAAATTTAGCTGAAAGAATTGAGACAGAATGGCACAGATTTATACAATAAAAAAAAATACATTTTTTAATGCATTGTTTTATAGCTAGCAGAAAAATAAAGAATGGACATATTAAACCTCAGTCCATTACCAAAATATATTTAGGACCGTTTTATTAATGTCTAAATAAGGTGTTTGATAACTATTGTTAAGAGAATTTGACATAAATTAATTGAAATTAATTAGGGTATTCAGAAACTCTAATATTTGTGTTATGTGGCAAAGTACTATATGTTGTAATGACAACAAACACACAGAAAAAAGTATATCACACCAAACATGCACTGGGGTATGTATACAAAATTCGTCGTATTGAGACAAAATTTCAAAAGGAGAAAGGTTGCCAGACTGCTCAAAGTATCTAACAAAATATGGTCACACTGAGGTCGGAATTTATATTGGTTGTAAAAGCAAGTAATTTTTCTTGGTCCGGTGGCTCTATGGTTAGAGTCGCCGACCTGCCAGAATTAGAGCTTTCAGTTAAATAGTTAGGGTTCGAATCACGCAAATGACAATTTTAATGATTGTCCCTTAGGACAGATTTTAAATCTAAATAATGAGATACAATTTTTTTTTAAATATTAAATTGATTTTTTACGGTGGCAAAAGCATTGAAAAAGACAAGAGTTAGAGAGGGTGACACCAAACTCATGAGCGTAAACGAAATAAAAAGAAAGCTTGCTTTATACAAAACAGCTGTTCATTGAAATTTAACTCAATGATATCACAAATACGACAACAGAAACTTAAAAAGGTCGCTCACTAGCTACAGTGTTATCACTTTGCCACTTAACACAAATATCATAGTTTCTGAATACCCTAAATGTCAAATTTAAAGTAAATTGTTAATTAAAACCTATAAATATGTACATTGACAAAACGACCTGTTGAAAATCCAGGCCCGAAATAAGAACACAGTTGCTAATTAGTTTTACGTTATGTTTTATATTTGTTTTAAGCACAGCACAGCACATCGATCTACACCAGCTATCGGCACGGCCCTATCTCGTGCGCATAGGAAATTTTCGTGGCGACTGCGCTGCCGCTCACGTACACTCACGTACACGATTTGTTCCTGTTAACGTCGCTGTTATTCCGCTGTTAGGCGAACAAAAATGCACACTAACGCATTGCAAACATATGAATGTGTTGGTGCCGACCACTGATCTACACAGTTCAAGAATCGCAACAAGATTGATAGAGACCTAGCAACATTCAATGCGTGCTAGTCAAATGCGTCAAGCAACATTATGTTTCTAGACTGTCGTCGCGACAGTCAACATGACGATCGATCATCGATGTTGCTTTTGCATAGGATATGAATTTCACAATGTTGCTAAACTATTGCTCAATGTTGCAACAAGCATGTTGCAACACTTAGTGATGAAATTCAATATTTAACACGACCCTTAAACTTTTATCTATATATATAAAATTCTTTGTCCTGACTGACTGACTGACTGACTGACTGACTGACTCACTGACTGACTGAGAATCAACGTGTAGCCCAAACGGTAAAAGATAGAAAGCTGAAATTTGCACACAACATAGATGAGATAATTTCATCGTGCAATAAGGCGGCGTTTTGCGAAATTCGACCTCTAAGTGGGTTAAATCGGGGTCAAAGGTCACGGAATTGCTTAGTATGAAAAACTTTTTTGTTTCTTAAGATATCTCAACCAAACTCACAGATTATATTTTTGGTACTGTCTCTTACATTCTGACTAAATTTGGTCAAAGTCGGATGACTATATCATATAGCTGCCATAGGAACAATCGGATGAAAATAACCTTTAGTATAAAAAACTTTTTTGTTTCTAAAGATATCTCAACCAAACTCAATGATTGTATGTTTGGAACTGTCTTCTACATTCTGACCAACTTTGGTCCAATTTGGATCACTATATCATATAGCTGCCATAGGAACAATCGGATGCAGAATAACCTTTAGTATGAAAAACTTTTTTGTTTCTTAAGATATCTCAACCAAACTCACAGATTCTATGTTTTGGGCTGTCTCTAACATTCTGGCCAAATTTGGACAAAGTCGGGTTACTATATCATATAGCTGCCATAGGAACAATCGGATGCAAATTAACCTTTAGAATCAAAAACTCTGTTGTTGCAAGAGATATTCTTAGAAAAGTCACACATTAACTCTTCTTGCTAAATTTTAAATGTTTCCTCAAATTTAGCTTTTTTCGCCAAATTTAGCTTTTTCCCGCTAAATCTGGATTTTTCCCGCCAAATCACTAAATCTGGCTTTTAGCCAAAGTTCAATTGCAAGGAGGAAACATTAAAACCGCGGACAGCGGAAGTTTAATATTTCCGTTTTTTTTACAAAAAATGCTATATTATATAAATTTGTTAAAGCGGACTACTAAGGACCTTCTTTTCAATTTTGCGAGCGAAGCGAGCAGGGGACGGACCCCTTATAATGTATTAATTTGCTAAGCCGGACAACTAAAGAAGTTCTATTAAATTTTTGCGAGCGAAGCGAGCTGCGGGTTGGCGAGCGAAGCGAGCAGTTTAAGTTTGTTAAGCTGGACAACAAAAGACCTTCTTTTCAATTTTGCGAGCGAAGCGAGCGGGGGTTGGCGAGCGAAGCGAGCAGGGGGCGGAGCCCCCTAGTTATTTATAAATTTCTCTTAATAAAAATAACTTTGTATGAACTAACAATAAAAAGCAGTAGGCAGTGGCTTTAATATTTACTAAAGTATTTTCAATTATAAATTAAATTAATTTATCATCATAGCTAAAATGCTGCTAAAAAATTTATTAATATAAATAATCAAGCCTGTTCCGAATTTCGAACGTTTTTAAAAAGTAAAAACGAAATGAAAACGAACGTTTTACTATTTTCTGTTCCCAATTCCGGTCGAAATGGGCTTGATTTTACTTTTCGAACTCGGTTTGAATATAGCAGATAGAAGGCAACTTAGACTAAAACTTTGTTGTTAAAATTTAAACGACAATTATTGTCGATTTTCGGAATTCGGAACAGCAATTAACTCGTTTTGTGGCAAATCGACTCGTTTTCGGAATTCAGAATTCGTAATAAAGCGAAAAGTTTGGGGGATTTAAAATGATTATCACGCTTCTGCTTGGTTTAGCAAAATTCATTAGAAAATCATGTGCAGCTCCATTTTTTAAGAGCATCTCCGTAGGTCTGCTGATACTCGCATAAAAAAGCAGCATAAAAATCACGCGCTTTTCATAAAAATATTTTGGGGTGTGCCCCGCCCATCATGTTCCCACTTACCCTCTGCATCACCACCCCATCATCCCCAATTCTGGCATTCACCCATCCCTTTCTTCCGTATCGCGTTCGTGTTCATAGTTATTGCCTGGCTTACTTTCCACCCTCAGTCTCTGTCTCTGTTAGTGGCAGCAGAAAATATGCGAATGTCTATGTAAATCTACCTTCCCTTAGAGCGAGGAGGAGCAACAATTTTCGTTGGCAAGAAAAGTGCCAAAAACTGTAAAAGGTGCACCAGCAAAAAAGAGAAACATGAAGCAGAAAATCGCACTGAAAGCTAAAAAACTTTGCATCATAGAGGTTCCCTTCCTTCAGCTTCCATATCCGTTGCTTGACAACTTCGTTGTTTGTTTATTGTTGCTCAAAGTAAGGAATGCAATATTTTTGGGGCACAACTAACAACAACTAATGAAAATGAAACAATTACAGTCCGTTGGTATTTTTATACCCTGGGGGTACATTTTGCTCAAAAGTATGTAACAGGCAGAAGGAAACATCTCCGACCCCATAAAGTATATATATTCTTGATCAGCATCAACAGCCGAGTCGATATAGCCATGTCCGTCTGTCTGACGGTCCGTATAAGCGAAAGTATTTCAAAGACGGTAAGAGCTAGGAACACCAAATTTGGAATAAAGGCTCCCTATTATGTCAGGCCGAACAAGTTTATGTTCAAATTTTGCCACGCCCACGGTGGGGGAGTAATTCATAAAAAACTGACATCACCTTTAACTCAGGGATGAAATTTGTAATTTTTTTTATTTCAACGGTCAATGGTCAATTAATTCATTTTGCATTTACTCTGCCAGAATGTACAACGAGTATGTATATCGAATTAGCCAGCATCAGCCCAAGTGGTAGAGTGGTGGAGGCGATAGGTGCTCGGCGTGTGGAACGGGAGTCCGGGGATCGAGTGACGGTTCGGTCGATGCAGATTTTATTTAAATATTTAATATTTTTCGATTATTTAAATTCGTCTAATGCTGGAGAATCAAGCCCGCGAGGGGCGTGGGATCGATTCCTATTGCAATTATTTTTACATTTCATTATTTTAAAAAATTTTAAGACATCGTGCAAATTGGTTCAAATCACTCATTTATGTTATATATGTATGTAGCTACCACAGTTGCGGTAGGTCGATAATTAAGGATTAGTATCAGATTTGCATGGCCATTAAATCTTCCGCGTGCCGGGGCCTAGGCCCAGGGTATATTACTGTCGAGTGCACTCGACTGTTCCGCTTGTTGATACTGTGACGGTGTATAGTAAGTAAATAAGATAATTGAAAATAATATGGAGATTGTCAAACAATTTTGAAAATAAAAGAGATGAAATAATCTCGGTTGCAGAATTGATAACCATCCATAAAAATAAATAATTTCATAAAAACGTTTATTATAAAATATATAAAATATATCTGTATTTTATACGCTTTCTAATTATTCTTTGTCGAGTTGTATTCCTATTTTATATCTATACCATTTCTCCATCCTTACTCTCTCTTTATCATATTTCTTAGCTATCCTCTGGGATTCCAATTTCAGACTGCATATCGAACTCTAAGTATGAAATATATATGTATTCGATGCTGAACAAGACAAGTTTGTTACACATTATTGTCTGTATAAAAATTGGTATTTTTAGCATTAACTTCCAACTCGCTCAGCATTGTAGATGAGCTTTGTTCTCTGACCAAACTATGGGCATGCCTCATGTCCTGAATTCTGGCCATGATCTTGCCATAGAGTGCATCCACATGCGGTGCCAGGTAAACATCCAGTCTGACGTAGCCCTCGATGTCGTGGAGGAGTTTCACGCAGGTGTCGAGATTGCCGCTAACAAAGTTGGCCAGTAATTCCCACATCTTGTGGGAGAGCGAAAAGAAGGGCTTGAAGGTCTCCGAATTGAGGCAGCCCAGCTCGAGCATCTCCAGCTCCAGGGTGGCCAGACCACACAGACCCGCATAGTATGCCACATCCTGTGGCGCCACAATCTTATCATAGTCATACCGATCGAAGGGCGTCAGCAGGAAGCAATGTGCCGCCGTCTTGTAGATCTTGAGACCAATGTTGGCCAGACCCGCAGCACAGCTGAGACGAGCGGGCACTTCCCGGCTGAGATTCTGAAATCCAGAGGCATATTGTTTGGCCTCATCAATGTAGCTGAGGACATGCCACCAGTTGGCCATATAGATGGAGACCCGGATCAGGTTGCGGAACATATTGATCACATTATCGCTGCTGGTGCAATAGGGACGAGCCCGGGCATAGAACTTGACGGCCAACTGAAGATTGCCGCTCTTCACATGATAGTCGCCGATCTCCTCGAGAATTCGACGCACATAGGCATTGCCCGAGTTGGATTTCTTAAAGTTGAGCTCCGCATCCAGTTCCTGGAGCAGCAGCGTCGCCTCCATGGTATTGTCCTCCACCCAATAGGCGTCGTAAGGCAACGCCTTGTTGGAAGTACTGCTCAGCGGCTTCGATGTACTGCACCTTGGGGACGTCTCTCTGGAGGAGCTGGAAGCAGCCTCCGATACTCGACCTCCACGCTGCACCTCGATGGAGAGTGCCTTGTACAGTTCCTCGTACATCTTGACATTGTACGTGGTCTTCACATGGTTGATGGCCAGTTCCAGGGCCTCCACTCGCAGCTTCGGGCACACCTGGGCAATAAACTTGAGCCGTATCAGTCGAGCAACATCCGTATAGCGTTTTGTGTAGCTGATCAAATGGATTCGAGGATCCTCAACTATTGGACAACTCGAGCTGACATTGGAGGACACAAAGTCTCGCTCCTCGTCGCTGTACATCTTTGAAACTGAGCCGGATATCATCGTGCTGTCGATAGATAAGGGATCTGTTGCAGCTCCCGAATCTTTTGATTTCTGTTTTAATTTTGTTTGTTGAAGACCCAGAAAAATATGATAAGCTTGGCTAGGATTATATGATTATCGTTTATTAAAGAAACGACGAATTTGATATAGCCCGATTTTGATCATACTTATATCACTTTTAAATTGTTCTTTCTGTACAAAGTCCCAAATGGGCAAATGTGATAGTTTTCAATATTAACACAAATGTTGCCATTCGCCCGAAATTTTCTCTTATCGAGCACACGTTGCTTTTTCGAAGTTTTTAGCATTCATCACACGTTAAAGTTATAAACCTCAGTTACCTCAAGTAGAGAAAGGTTGCCAGACTGTTAAAAGCAGGGACTGCAAATAATGATAATTTATTTATAAATAAATATAATCATTATAATGTAATTTTTATAATATAACTTATAATGATTACGGTCCCTGGTTAAAAGTATCTAACGAAATATGGTCGCACTGAGGTTGGTATTGGTATTGGTTGTAAAAGTAAGTCATTTTTCTTGGTACGGTGGCTCAATGGTTAGAGTCGCCGACCTGCCAGAATTAGAACTTTCAGTTAAATAACTAGGGTTCGAATCGCACAAATGACAATTTTGTGATTGTCCCTTAGGACAATCTTTAAATCTAAATAAAGAGATGAAAATTATTTTAAATCAGGGTTTGAAAATGCTACGCTACTCCGTAGTATTTCGAATTGCTCTCGCTACCGCTCTCGATTTGAACAGAGCCGTAGCTTAGCCATAGCCGAAAAATATAAAAGGATTTGCTCTGCTCGGAGCGGAGTTTTGTCATGTCAAAAACTATGCTATAGTTATAGCAAAAAAAATAAACTATATGCGCTACGGCTACGTAGCGGTAGCTAAAAAACTGAGAGCGAGATGAGAGCAGAGGAAATTAAATTTTTTTCATTTACTACGGCTAAAAGTTCCTAAAGTCCCTAAAAAGTTGAGAGATTCTTGGTGTTTTGCTGCTGTGGCCACACTGTTGCGTCAGCTGTGCACAACAAACAAATACATAACATTGATAACAATAAAAAAGAGAAAATTGATCAAATGGATAGGATAAGAGCAGTAGCAGCGACTAATACCCTTATCATTAAATGAAATATTATTATTTATTAAAATCCCATCAAAATGTATTTTGTCGGTCAAATTCCACACCTCTACTTCGCTCTTTGTGTTCAAAGATCTCAATTCGGATTTTATTTTGCTGCTTGTTGGTCGCCATTTGTGTTCAAAAAGATTTCGACTAGTCGAAACAACGATTCAATCGATGTTTTGAAAGGTCAATAAAAAGATGCCATCTGTTTACCAGTGCTGTAAAACCGCCGAGAAATATCTGAGCTGCCCATATTTAGGTACAGAGTACATAGGTTTAGAAATGGCCTTACAAAATAATTTCAAGCATGTTTGCAACTCTTTTTTTATATGGAGTTTTTTCTTTGCAAACATATTTTCGGCTAGAGCGTACGAGGGCTGCTATATATATTTCTGGCCTAATAATGAAAATGCGAATATTTATCATCAAAAATTGTTTTATTGTTTTTCAAAGTATTCTCCAGCCTGATTTATACACTTTTGCATGCGCTCAAACCAATTGTCGAAGCACTTTTTCCACTCCGATTGAGACACCTCCAAAACATGGTTTTTGAACGCTTCAACAGCATCTTCTGGGCACGAAAATCGTTGACCACGCATTTTTTTCTTGATGTGCGGGAATAAAAAGAAGTCATTGGGTGCCAAGTCAGGGCTGTACGGCGGATGACCCATCAATTCGACGTTTTGGCCGGTCAAAAAGGCGCTGGTTTGAGCCGATGTGTGAGAGCTCGCGTTGTCATGGTGAAGAATGATTCGTCTTCTCTTGTTTGTTTTTCGAATTTCTCCGAAGACTTCAGGCAAACAAATTGTGGTGTACCACTCAGAATTGACCGTCCTTCGTTGCTCAAGCGGAACAGTCGCCACATGACCAGTTTTGCCGAAGAAACAGGCGACCATTTGCTTCGAAGTGCTTCTTCCACGAACAACTTTCGTTGGATTTGGCTCGTCTTCGAAGACCCACACGGTCGATTGTTGTTTTGTTTCGGGCTCATACGCATAGATCCAAGATTCGTCACCTGTGACGATCTTATGAACATCTTTTGAAGCACCGCGATCGTATTTTTTCAACATTTCTTTGCACCAATCGACACGAGCCTTGTTTTGAGCGGGATCCAACGACAACAAACCTTTTTTACGGTCAGGTGTTTATGTAATATCGAATGTATGCTGGTGGGAGAAATGCCCAAGGATGCCTCTATCTCCCGGTATGTCACATGACGATCTTGCATTATTAGTTCACGCACGGCATCAATGTTCTCTGGCACAACGGACGTTTTTGGACGACCTTCACGGAATTCGTCGTTGAGCGAACTGCGACCACGATTAAATTCGTTATACCAGTTTTTCACGGTGCTATAGGATGGTGCTTGATCGCCATACAAAGACTTAAGTTCATCGATGCACTCTTGTCTGGATAATCCACGTCGAAAGTTGTGAAAAATGATCGCACGAAAATGCTCACGTGTCAATTCCATTTTTTTAACGGAATTGAATTGTTCAAAGCTCTGTAAGTTTAACAATTCACGATTAAATGACAACACGTTCTGAGTGATGTTATGCTAAAAAATGTCAACCTTTCCAATGGAAATATCAGATTGCACCTGGCAACACTTATTGTTGCCTAGGCCAGAAATATATATAGCAGCCTACGTACTATGCTTTATACAAAACAGCTGTTCATTGAAATTAAATTCATTGAACTGGGGATTTATCACAAATACGACAGTAAAAACTTGAAAAGTTCACTCACTAGCTGCAGTTTAATAAATTTGTCACATAAACAAATATCAGAGATTCTATTTAATATAAAGAAAAACTATATATGCTTTTTCTGAAAGCAACAAATCTTTTTTTTAGTAAAATTTGCCTAAATAGTATCAGTGAAAACGTTCCTGCTTTCGGTTTTTGAAGAACAATTAATTCGGCTTAAGGACCTTTTAAGTACACATGTGTCTCATGAATCAGGACTTTTGTTTTTCAAATAGATGACAATCCGATTCTGATCAAATTTGATTAGAATTCTCGCAATAAATTCAATATAAAATATGAAAAGTTCAACTGTCATCGCATCGATAAGATGACGTTTATCCCATCTGACCGCCAGGTGGCGTGACAACTTGCAATTGCATGTGTCAAACGAAAGTGTGAAATTGAAGAAATTCTCATGTACATACATACATATCTGCAGATGGGATAAGTTACAATGCTCACAACCAAATTCCATTACGTAGATACAAATCAAATTGCCAAATGGCTGTTAAAGGGGGTTTTGGCCACGGCGCTGGAATGGGCATGGTTAGCTGGCTACAAATATGCAAAAATCAAATTACCAAAGGTTGAAAAATCGCAGACATCAGAGACACATAAATCAGGGGGCGGCAACTTCAAAAGACCAAAACGAAACCAAAGAAATTGTTACCGCTATTTAACGGTTTATTGATGCGTCGCTTTAGCTGAATTTATTGGCCTGGTCGTTGGCCATTTTCGTTGTCCTTCTTTCCCATTTCCTCTCTCTCTCTCTTTCAGCATTCGTGAAAATGGAAATGCAAAATGTGAAACTTGAAAACGTGCAAAACGCTTGAAATTGATTTGACTTGGGTATTTGGTTGCCCAGGTAGCCATTTTTCAAAATGCAAACTGTCAGACATCGCTTTACGAGATGTTGATTTCATTTCCCCTTCCCCTTCTTATTTCCCTTCCCCTTACCATTACCAGAAATAAATAATTACAAAGATAAAACAATTTTATCAACAATTGCCAAAACTAGCAGTGAATTTGATTCGAAAGATTCAAGTAAAGGATGGGTAACATATACTAAATGCTAATGCTTCGATTTATTTGATCGATTTGTCCAAGCTATCGATAAGATAGGTACATGCAATAAATCTATATATTTAAAACTTTGCGTCCTGACTGATTGTTGTGTAGGCCAAACGGTTAAGCCTAGAAAACTGAAATATTCACACATCACAGCAAAAACGATTGTAATCGTGTAAGTGGGTCAAATTTGAGCATATGAACATCTTTTTTGTTTCTTAAGATTGTATATTTGGCACTCTTTAATATATTCTGACTAAATTTGGTTGAAGTCGATACACTACACAAATCATATAGCTGCCATAGGAAAGGATCCAAAATTAAGATTTAGTATACAATTTTATTTGTTTTTAGAGATATCTTAACCAAACTCGCAGATTGTCTATTTGAGGCTGCCTGTTACATCCTGACCAAATTTGGTCAAAGTCGGATCACTATATCATATAGCTGATATAGAAACAGTCGGATGAAAATAATATAGTCTTTTACGTTCTAACCGTATTTGGTTCAAATAGCTGGACTTTATCGTATAGGTGTCATAGTAGGAACGATACTTTGAATATTTAATGCAGCGATCTGCAAGGGCATCAAATCTTCGGCTCTTAACACCACCGTCGGGGCACAGCCTGATGCACTATTTGCCTCCACTCGTCCGCGATTTTATATTTATTATAGAGCCGTGCATGAGTGCACACTAAATACAAAATTATCACATTTCTCTCAAACGAATCATGTGAACCACACAACACTATAAATACTCACACTGTCTATACAATCACTTTGACTTACAACTCATTCAAAATCATGATTCAAATATCCAGTCGAGTCATATTAAAAGCTAGTGTGATTCCGATTTATAGATTCATAGAAGCTGACATTGTGAACACTGTGCACACTATTATAAACTAAATGTTTTTTGGAGTGGTTTATTTAGTTTATTGAAAATTAAGCTTGTGTGCATAATTAATTCATTTGGTTGATTTTTCATTTTCTTATTTATTTTGTTCACCATATCAGCGTTTCCTGCAATGGAGCTTCTTTTTCGCAAATGAGC
The DNA here is from genome assembly GCA_037043435.1 of Drosophila suboccidentalis. NCBI lineage: Eukaryota > Metazoa > Arthropoda > Insecta > Diptera > Drosophilidae > Drosophila > Drosophila suboccidentalis. The sequence continues at coordinate 56 of JBAMBK010002208.1, read as the reverse complement.
TTGCGGAACATCCTTTCTGAAGAAGCTGAGGATGCTTGGCTGCAATTGCACCAAGA
>JBAMBK010002207.1:0-33302 GCA_037043435.1 Drosophila suboccidentalis | reverse complement strand
CTTTTTATAAATAAGTTTTTAAAAATAAGTTTTTATAAATAAGTTTTTAAATTTTTAATATTAAACGTTATGGTCCTTATTGGGAGGAAGTTGGATGCTGCTCGGCCACGCCCACTTTCTTTGTAAATTGGAAAGTCTGAGTTATAAAACAATTTGGGTATTTATTTAACTAAATTTAAATTTTTGGTTTGAATGTAAATTAAAATATATATAAAGTAATTATTTTATTTTAAGTGTTTGTATAAAAGTCATAAAATATTTCTTATTTTAATTTCAATTTAAAAATGTAATTTTTAAAGAAATTGTTGAATTTTTTATAATACAAATTGAATGTACATAAATTCTTTTAATTTTTATTTTAAAAATGTTAATCTAAAGTTATCGCTAAGTTTTTATAATAAAAAAAATTGAATGTGCATAAACAAATATTAAAAAAATAGTATGGTTTTTATTTATTTTTGTCATACATAAATATAATACATATATTTTTTTAATATTTCTTTAATAAGTGTTCGAATTTAATTTCGATATAACTTGTCATTTTTTATAAATAATTTTTTAAATTTTTTATATTAAACGTTATGGTCCCTGTTGCGATTAAGTTGGTTGCTGCTCGGCCACGCCCACTTTTTAGGGGGGATTCCAGCTGATAAATTAGTAGAGCGAGTCACATATTGTGCGGCTCATAAATCATATTTGGCTTTGGGATCTCTGCGGCTTTGCGACGCCAACATTCAATCAAAGTGCAGCAAATCTCTCAAATTTGTTATTCGTCACGTACAAGTGTCAAGTGGCACATGTGTCTGCGAGTCTAACTGTGTGTGTGACTGTGTGTGTGTGTGTGTGTGTGTGTGTCATTAGAATTATAATTTAAAGTCGCGACAATTTAAAGTCAAGCTAATATAAACATCTTAATATTATAAAATGCGGCTTACATTTGGGACTTGTTTGTGCTTATGGAAGTAATCGTAATTGTAATCGTTATCGTTATCGTTTTTGAAATCCCTTCGAATTGTTGTCGGCAATTCGTAAGGTAGCAAGTTATCAACTTTACACTCAAATGAATTTCGAGTTTTTGTATTTTTTTTGCTGGCATTTTTTTATGCGTCGCACGGCTTATTAAATATTAAATAGATAAGGCAATGCGACGAATGAACAGAAAGCGGGTGCTGAAAATGGTGTGGAATGGGGAAAGGGCGAAAGCAGGGAAAACATGCGACTGACAAGCTGACAGTTTTTATTTTGGGTTATAGCGCATTTCTGTTGCCTACTTTTCAGCGCGTGTGTATCTTGCGAGTGTGTGTGAATGTGTTTTGTCTAAGCGGCTTTGTATGTGGCTGCCCGACCGTTCCCTCTTCCTTTTTCTCTCCCACTCCCTCTTCTCCTTTCTCAGCAACCCTCTGTCCTTGTTTTTTGCGCGCAGCTGATACAAAACTCTTGTATGCTAATATTGCGGGCATATTTTTCATGTCGCAATCATTTTGTGCGCTCTTTTTATACCCGGCACTCGTATTTAACAAGAGTATTTTGTGTTTGTTGGCATGTATGCAACAGGAAGAAAAGGAAAATAAAAGAGAATGACTTCTAGCTTTATTCTATATGTATGTGTAATTACTTAATTTAAATAAGCCCCTTTCTTTAAAACAAAGTTTGGAAAAAGAATAATAAAAAGTAAAATTAAAAGCTAGAGGAAGAGTCGAGTGCACTCGACAGCAGTATACCCTGGGCAGAGGTCTCGATACGCTGCAGATTTGATGCCCATACTAATCCTTAATTATCTTCCAATCGTTTCTTGGGCAGCTACAAAAATATATGATATAAATGAGTGATTTGAACCAAATTGCACGATATCTTGAAATTTAAAAAATGTATTAAAAGTAAAAATATTTAAAACAAAATATAAAAACTCGTGACCCAACCTGGGTTCGAACCCACGACCCCTTGCGCACGGTCGCGAATCTCTAGCATTAGACTGACAATTCAAATAAACGAAAAATAAGTATTAAATAATTCAAGTTCATCTGCATCGACTGGACCGAGATTTGAACCCCGATCTGTTGATGCTGATCAAGAATATATATACTTTATGGGGTTGGAGATGCTTCCTTGTCTCTGTCACATACTTTTAACAAACTTAATATGTATAATATGGTATTAACTTAAAAGTGAATACAAAAATTATTTTGTATACTTTTTTTTTCGATAGGCACAGTGACATTTCATTTGATTACCGGGTATCTGACAGTCGGTTACTTACTGACAGCGCTCTTACTTGTTTCGCTGTTGTTGTTGTTGTTGCTTAAGCGTTGATTGCTAGCATTTGCATAATTTAAGATTGTGCTGTTCAGTGGCATTTGGAGCATTGTGTTTTATTTTCTCGCACTGACGACGCATAAAAATGAAAATGAAAATGAGAATGAAAATGCTCAAAGCTCAGTCGATGTCGCGTTTTAAAATTAACATATATTTCTTTGGAAGCACTGTTAAATTATGAATGGATATAAATAGCAGGAATGCTAGATAGAGTATTTGTCTATTTGTTGCTGTTGCTGTTGTTGTTGCTGTTCGCTTGGCAAATATTGAAAAAGTTGAAAAAGTTTTTCATTTCCATTTCAATTTGCAATTTTCTCGTTGCAGGCGGATACAACTGGTGGCGACTCAAGGATACGGACAAAAGCAAAATAGCATAGAGAAGTAGAGAGAGGAGCAGGAGAGAGGAGCATCCGGTGCTTGGGGGCATGTCCACAGCCAAAAGATTGGTGCTCTCGTTACGTGGACGCAAAAATTCGCAGGGAACTGTGGCAACGGCCACATCGTCGACGCGTCTGGTTTCCGCCGGCACATCGCCAGGACATGAGCTGGATGAAATAGCCGTTGTCTCCGGCACCGGCTCGACAAGCCATCATTTCACCTATGGCGGCTGCATTGGCAATAACAACGACGACGCCGGCAGCGCTGCCGCGGCTGTGGCCCGTTATTCAACAGGTAGGATGACAAAAATATTATAAATACCAAGCAATCCAACAAAACAATCACCCGCCCACCTTAGTTACAACAAATAACACTCTTCTCTCCCTCAACTTCCTCACTCTGTCTCACTCTCACTCTCACTCTCTCTGTCTCACTCACACTCTAGCAATTTGTTTTAAGTACTTTTTGTAGCCATCTTTCCACCTAAAAGCACATGCAGCCAAAAACCAAATCAAAAATAAAATTTAAAAAAAATGTACACAATCGGCAAACTGAACTTGTGAACTGACCCTTGACCCCCCAACCCCCCACCGACACCACCCCCACCAACCCCTTGATCCACCCACTGTTCTGCATGTTGTTCGCATTCTTTGTGTTGAGCTCATTGCAGCATTTTTAACAGATATAATACATACATATATCTATAGCTAATGCCTTATCAAGTTTTGTAGTGTCAATGACACACACACACACACACAGAGACACACCCTCTACACACACACACATACAAATGTAGCTAGTGTCCTTTTGGGTCTCTTTTGTGTCATTGCCTTTGCCTTTGTTTGTCGTATTTGTCTCTTTATCTCCCTGACTCTCTTTCTCTTTCTTTCTGTTTTAAAATGACCTTTTTAGACCCTGTACTTACAAAGTGTATAGAGTCTACTTCGTTTGTCAGCAGCTAGATATTGCAGATTTTATAAAATATACATATTTTCCATCTTTATCTCCCTGTTTCTCTAGCTCTCTCTTTCTGTTTTAAAATGACCTTTTCAGACCCTGTACTTACAAAGTGTATAGAGTCTACTTCGTTTGTCAGCAGCTAGATATTGAAAATTTTATGAAAATATACATATTATCCATCTTGATGCTGATAAATGAAGAAATTATTATAAACATTTTCCAAAATCAGGAAAGATTCTATATTAGTACTTTAAAAATAAATATTGTAAATAAAAAAGAATGTTATGTAACCTGGATCGAAAAGATATTGCGCTATATAAAAAATAAATATCGTAAAATAAAAAAAAAGTTAAGAACCAGACGATTTTTCTATTTTTAAAAATTAATTGTCTTCGAAACATTTTTGGACGTAAGTTTGAAAATTATTCTATTGTCTAAAAAATTGGAAAAAATATTTTTTTATTTGTTTAATCAGTGTAATTTATAATCGTTTCTAATCGTATTTGTAATCAATAACTAGAACTTTTTAAAAGATCAATATTTGGCATAGATGAAGCATTTACTTTTTCAAGTCATAATTGTATATTTGTATACTTTTTTAAATGTATTTTAATAAAATATATATTATAGTTTACAAACTAAATACAGGGTCTCTCACAGTCGAGTTTGCTTTGCTAGTATTTTAATGTCAATATGCCTGAACTGAGCTGAGGCATTCGGTAGCAAACAAGTTGCAAGTTGCAAGTTTTGCCATTGATTGGCATTTGGATAATGCGCATCTCAAATAGACAAAAAGCCAAAACGAAAAATCGAAACTGAAATCGGTTTGAAAAACGTGCAGTCAAAGGTGCTTCAAACGGTGATGATGACATTCCATTTGCATATTTAATGCAGTTGAATGACTGGCAAATGGCACAACTTTAATGCCATCAGCATTTACCCAAACAGCTCTCAGTTGCGAGCTCGATGAGATCACAGAGCTCTTGGCGGATTAAGTTATGAAAATCTCTGAAAATGGCAACTGTTTTGACAGTCACCTTTCACCTTTCACCTTTTACTTTTCTGGCGCATACCCTGTAGCCATTCATATTGCTCGTAAATGTAGATGACTTTGGACTGAAAAAGAAGAGTTATATTTATTACTATTTTTAGATATTCTATCTCACACTCTACTCTAGGGTATCTGCAGCGTCGTGCATGCCCTGCTTAGGTGTTTTTGTAATGTGATGTGCGAACGCAGCTGTGATTTGACAAAGCGCCACTTAGCAAAAGGTATCTGTATCTAGAAGATACAAAACTGGATCCTTGCCTGCCTGTCACAATTGAGCCACAAGTCAGTTGGGTCTGTTGCCTGTATGTTGTTGTTATTGTTGTTGTTGTTGTTAGTTAGTGTTAAGGAACAACAACGACAACAACTAAGAGTTGCAAAATAAATCAATCAAATGACAAATATGCTTAGACAATTGCCAGGACAAAAAGAGCCTCGGTTTTGTTCTAATTTCATTGCCAGACTTTGCTGCAAGTTGTGGTAGCACAAATATATATGTATATACACAGATGTGTGTATATATGTTTATACATTTATAAGCGCAGACGTTGTCTTAGCAAAAGCCAAAATTTGTAGCTGCTGTTTGTTGTTGTTTTTGCGGTTTGCTTGTCACATTTTATAGGCCGCATATGTTGCGACCATTTTTCTTCCAAGTTGTGGTTGTTGTTATAGTTGCTGTTGTTGTTGTTGTTGTTGATTGCGGTGTGGCACGTTCGCTTTGGCTTACAGTTAATTTTGAGTGAAATTCAATTTATCATTGTGCGTCCGCATAAATCCGCATTTCGTTTGCCATTTCAGCTTCTAACGAGCAACGAATCTTCACTCGACTCGACTCGATTTCGACTCGACAAATGAGATTTATATTGTACGATTGTTGTAGTTGTAGTTGTGTTGTTGTTGTTGTTGTCGCACTCCATTTGTGTGTGTTGGCAACATAAGCAAATGAACGTAATTTGTTGGACAACATATAAAATGCGGGTCAACATGGCGTATGCGCAATGCATTTAATGACTACAAACTGCACTGAATAATAATAATGACATGTGTGTGTGTGTGTTTGCTATTGACATTTATCGCATGGTGGCTTGAATTTAATGACTGTTAAGTTGCTTAAATCCGCAACACACTTTTCAAACAGACGGCAAGTTATCCTGTTGGAAATTGTATGCAATGGTTTTAATTTAAGCTCCTTAAACTATAATTGTTGTTAAACAAAAATGGTTGCTGTTTTGTTTAGCCAGTTTTCATTTTCTCTTGTGCCAGATTTAACATATTTATAAGTGTACAAAAAGTTGTTTATATTAAAGAAAAACAAAAATATAAAAAAAATATGTTATTTAAGTTTAGTTTGTTTTTTAAACATTTTCTATTTTATTCTTATATTTAATAAAGCATAGACATAGTCCCAACAACCAATAAAAAAAAAACAAAAGCCACAGTCCCAAAACGAGAAGCAAGTTCACAACTTTTGGCATATTTTTTGTGTTTTCTTTTTTTCAGTTTATCACGCTCTGGATTTTATATTATGTACGTATGTACATTGCTCTTTTAAGACCATAAAATGCTGTGACTCTTTTTCTGTCTATGTGTGTGTGTGTGTGTGTGTGTGTGTGTATTTGCTGGTTGACAAAGGCAATTTGGCCATGGCTTTGATCAAAGTTTTTGCCATGGCATCGCTAAATTGAATTTGACTTAAACAGAAACAGGCAAAAAGAAAAAAAAAAAAAAAAAAATAGAGACAACCGCAGCAATGAAATTTTTAAAAGCTGCACGTGCAAAATGGATGCCTATAAATGAACAACGTAATCCACAGTTTCATATTTTTGCATCAGTAGATTCTATTTTTGACTTTTCCGAGATTAAACAAAATAGTTAAGCCATGCCTCTGAAATAAATTGTTATAAATTTATATATTGGATTGCTAAACTCAAACAAATAAATTACTTATAAGCTAAAGTTAAGCTAACTTAATTGTGTAGTTGCTGGGAATTAAAAAGAAACAATTGGGGGTGCCACAGAAATCGCTTTCGCTTGAATTTCACTTAAATTTCATACAAATTCCAGTGAAATTCAAGCGAAAGCGATTTCTGTGGCACCCTTGAATAGCTTTAAAACTCTACACAAATTCGTTGCCTACTTATTTGGACAGGATGTTAATCAAAGTCCATTTTCAGTGAGTTTAGCAATTATTTCCTGCACCATTTCCTTGCCTGACTAATGTTTAATTAACAAAATGTGTTTTAACAGAAATTCGTATAATCAACTGCAATTATATTAACAGAAAGCGTTGATTCAATTTGCACTTCCGTTTAGCGCGCGTCGTAAAATAAAAATCATTGCCTACTTATTGGGGAAACATTTGACAGGGCGTGGATGAAATATATTAGAAAATCTTTCTTTGTATTTAAACTGTCGTTTAATTAAAACTAACATTTTATATGCTACGCGTAAAGATTTCGGATTTGATATGCCAATAAAAATAAGTATTGCCTACTTATTTGGGCAGGACTTGTCATGGCAACTTTTGATATCGTTATCGATGCTTTAATAAGGTTGAATGGTTTTTTTTGAACTGTTGTTTAACAAAAAATGAATACTTGACATTTATTTAATTTTAAAATGTCATTTAATGACTCTGCTTTAAAATAGATCTTATGCGATAAGTGTTAGATTCGCAAATAAAAGAGTTGCCTGCTTTAAAACCTTGTTTAAAGACATCTGAAATATCTAAATTTAAATATAAAATTTTAAATATTTTTTTTTGATATGGTCTAATGAATTTTGTCACTTATTTATCGATTGCATTGTAACAATTTATAAAATCATTTTCCACTTGTTTGAACAACACTTTTAAGCGCAATAATCAAAGTCAATTGATCAGTTAACAGATCAGATCAAATATATAAACCGAGTTTAAAAATCGGTTTACACTCTACACTCTTTAACAACAACTTGTAAACAATATTGTCACCAACAATGGCCAAGTTTGAATGCTTTTTGTCCATGTTTGTTCACATTGCTGTTGCTTCTATTTCTATTTCAACTTCGTATTTTGTTGTCTTGCTTTTGTCTTACGATTCTCACCTCTCGTTTGTCGCCTTGATAGAGCTGTTTTGTGCCATAATTGAGCTTTAGAGGTCTTATGACAGCTGCATCATTGATTTGTTTGGCTGCTCGGGCATTGGACATTGGAACCAACGTCAAAGTTTTGTGTAAAGTTTTTGTATATTTTTTTGTTTTGTTTTGTTTTTAGTAACAGACATTTCATCGGAATTGCCGGCAAAGTTTTCAATTCTCTGGTGTTTTTAAAGTCGCCCGCCCTTTTTTTGTAAATTGTGCGCATGTATAATTAGTTTTGTTTACCACCTGGCACACACAGACACATTTTTAATTAGAATTTATGCATGAGCCCAGTTATCAGGTGCTCTTACTTTAACTATAAACTGTAATCTGAAGTCCAACTTTGTAACTCCTGAATGCTGTCAGTTGCAGCTGCCGCTGCCTCGCTGTGGCAGGCACTTTGATTGCATAGTTTAATGACCAGCGCACAGTGGGCGCAATTGCCAATTTAGCAATTAAAATCAGGGACTGCAAATAATGATTATTGAAATTTTTTCACATCAGAAAATCATTGACTAGAATACATGTACAAAAAAATAATGATAATGATTAAATTTTAGCGAAAAAATAAAACTCACAAATAATCATTATTTATGATTCTTATTTTTGTCGCTCAAAATAAAACTCACTTAAAATTCATGGCTTTTGTGTAGGATTTTCACAAAGTATTTTTGCATATTCCTTTAAAAGAAACCAATTTTTAAAATGATTTTTTTTAAAAGTGAGTTTTATTTTGAATGAAAAAATAAAAATCACAAATAATAATTACTTGTGAGTTTTATTTTTTTCGCTCAAATTTAATCATTATCATTGAAGAAAATCATTAAAAATCTTTACATAATCATTACTATGTCATTTTTATAATAAAACTCATAATGATTACGGTCCCTGATTAAAATTGTTTAAACTTTTCAAATTGTGAAATTTGTTTGCTACTTGCAAGATATTAATTTGTTCTTTTTTTGTGAGGCGACTGAACTTGCATTTTTTAAACGTTATTTGCTGTCTTGTAATATTAAATATATTTAAAATTAAAATGTAACAAAATATATATTTTTACTCTTGCGAGCTCTGCACTAAATTAACTAAATCTCCCACTGTTGTGCGGTTCGATTAGGTACAGTTTGCACTGTAGAGAGAGGGGAAGTTGTGGGGTTGGGGGAGAGGGGGATTTGAGTTCGATTTCAGTAACTCGAGCATTTCAATTATAAAAGCAATCTTGATGCAATCTCTCTACACGGTACATTTGTCCCGCTTACATTGTTCGTCATATTAGTTTACCCATTTTTCGATAGTAAACTTTGCTCCCTTTCACTTTTCCTCTCTCTCACTGACGCTCTCTCTCTCTCTCTGTCTCTATCGCGTGTTAAATTGAAATCGCAGTAATGCAATGCGCACAAAGTTCCTGGGGGAAAGTGGAGGAATGAGAGGCAACTGGACATTGCTTTCAAAAATAGTTGCTGGCGTTTCAGATTGCCACAATGTTGCACCGAGGGTTGCACGGAGAGTCACACAAATGGCTCACGGCTGCATTTTAATTGTCATTTGCGTTTGAGCCAAACGAGAAGCTGGCGACACGTAGTGCAAGCTGCAAGTTGCGTATACGCCGCGTTGGCCCACGTTGCCACAATGTTGCCCCGTTTGTCGTTGCAACTGCACGCAGAAAAATAATATCAAGATTTCTGTACCTAAACAGTGGATATTAAAGCACAAGAGATCTCAAAAGCTGACAAAGTTTGGAATTTCCAAAGCTGAGAACAAAAATCGTATTTCAAGTTTGCTTTTCGCAAGTCGGAAATTTAAAAAATGAGATTGGGACTCTTTATGTACGTTTTGGAATTATTTTAAGTCTTAAATCTTTAAGTTCGCAAAAATAACAACTTTAAATACTTTTTAAAAATAGCTTTTTAAAACTTGCATAAATGCTAGTTTAATGTCAACTTTTTGCGGCGAGAATCAGTTGGGAATTATAAGGCGCAAATATGAAAAAACTAATACTTTAGCAAATCCTTTCATACTTAATTCAAAAACAACAATCTTAGAATTTGCAGAACAAAACAGCATAAATTAAAGTACAGACATACTTAATTTTTGTGCGACATATTTTTCTGAGTGTAGTTACAAAAGCTAGGTGGGAAAGAGAGCGAAAGATAGACTCAATGAGAGAGATAGAGAGAGAGAGGAATAAAAGTGGCTGAAAGCACAGGAATGAAGCGGCACAAAGGGGCACTTAAAGTTGGCACAAACACACACACACACACACACATACACACACACACACACACACACACACACACATAGACACACACACAAGCAAACGCTTTGAAAAAGGCTTTGGCTTTGTCGGCTTCGTAATGCAATTACAAATGCTGTCAGTGGAGACAGGTGAAGCTGGTGGCAGGTGGCAGGGGGGGAAAGGATAGAAAAAACTCAGCTGGCAGTTGGCAGTTGCTAGGTGTTGTCCAAAGAAAGCACAGTCAAAAGCAAAACAGAGAGAAAGAGAGAAGGAGAAGAGACTGACAGAATAACTAAGCGTGCTCTAAAAGAGATAGACCAGAAGTAACCCTATAAAGAGGCATAATAATAAATGAAATTTGATAAATATGCTCTTAAAGTACTCCAACATTTCTTTCACATTTTAATTGATTATCTTTTCAGAAGATAAAATGTGTAACTCATTTTAAGTGTTGGTCAAATGAGCTAAAATCAAAGAATAAAGGAAAAAATAAATTATAGTCTCTATGATTTTGATAAATTTAACTTTTCATTATATTAAATAAGATATTAGTCATCTAATTCGACCAAATGAAAAAGGCAAATATTTGATTTATCAAAAATTAAACTTTGTTTGTTTCTTTTATTATTTTTATTGATTAATCATGGGTTGCTTTAGGTCTTAAGATGCGTTAAGAATTAAATATATTTAATATAATTAACAATTGCAAACGATTATATTTTTCCATTATTACATTTATTGCCTGTACAATTGCTTAGAAATATAAACTCTGAAATAGATTTAAATATATTTAAAAACGGAAACATTACATAATTTTTGTAGATAAAAGACTGTATAAAACAACTGTCAAAAAAAGACGTTGACGCTGTTGAGCATTTAAATAAAACACCAAGAGAGAAACGAAGATAAAGACTTAATTAATTCGTTCTCCTATTTAATCGCAATGTTTACAGGGTATTTGGAGTAAATTTGAGAGTGGGATTTGCAGAGCTCAAGTAGTTGACATATCAGCTAAAGTGCAGCATTAAAAAAATTACCAACGCGTTTGTCTTTTGCACATTCGCCAGTAGTTAAAGTAGAGAGAGAGATAGAGAGAGAGAGGGAGCATTAAGTGCTGCTTACTACACACAAACACACACACACACATACAAAGGACGATGATCAACAGTTGCAATGGAATTACGAGCTCTTTTATATTAACAAAATGATGCGAGAAATGCACTCAAAAAATAAAAATGTTTTTTATGCAACAGACAAAGTAAACATGGAGGACAATTAAAGAAACAATAAAAATGTTAAAATTTTAAAAATACTTTATAAATATAAAATAATATTCTTTGTTCTTGGCATGTTTATTTTATAAAATAAAACTGCCGACCCGATAAATGTGTCAAAAAATGTTTTAAAAATAAGTTGAAATGGAATTAAGGCTTAATAAAAAAGAATGTGACTGACAAAGAATAGTCGTAAACTATGCGATATTAAATGACGAAGAAGTTTGTCGAGCGGCAAATAATAAATAGAAACTAAAGTTAGATTAAAAACTTTTTTAATGTTGTTTGTTTAAACTAAACACAAAAAAGTTGATGTTCAAATAAAGTTTTAGCCTTAAGCATGTCTATAAAATGCTTCAAATATTGATGAAACTTAAACAGCTTTAGTCGAGTGTGTAGAGAAATAAATTTTATTTATTTATTGACATTAATGACGATTTAAGCTAAATTGCAAAAGAAGCTAATTTAAAGGCTAAAAAAATTGAATAAAACTTAAATTAAAATTGGAAAAATTAGCAGTTATTAGGCTTAAATTTAAATTGTTTTAACTTATTGAAATTGTTAATTAAAATTCGTTAATAAGATTGGCGAAAACTCAATCGAATAAATAACTTTAAACTTTTAACTTTCTAATATTTTAGAGCTAAAATATTTATTTTATAATTTCGAATCATTAAAAAGTTGAAAGTTAAAGAAATAAATAATAATATTTATTAAATATACGTTTGATTTAAAGTAATTGTATCAATAAATTGTGTCAGGTGTTTTACGTTAGTCACATTAAGGTTGTAAAGCGCTTTTGGCCATTTTGCTGGCATTGTGTTGACCACAATTACAGCTACAGTTACGGCAACAGTTGTGGCATATCAATCACATTTTGGCCAATACTCCGATGGCCGAAACCGATGCCGATGCCTGCTGAGCATAAACCTATTATTTTTGTCACCGCAGGCAGACTGACTTGACTGTCTGTCTGTCTGTCTGACTGTCTGACTGACTGACTATCTATCTGATGACTAAGCCATGTGCTCTACACATGTTTCGGCCTTATCAAGTTTTGGTCAATTGGCAGCGATAATTTGGCTTCAGAGTCAGTGGCTTCACTTCACTCGCTTCACTTTTAGCCGCACATATGCTGTCAGGATTAGCTGCCAGGGATTAACAGCTAACCAGACCGCAGACCGAGACCCAAACTGAGAACATGGAGATGGCCAAATCGGATTTGGGCCCCGTTCTTGTCAACTCTCTTTCTTTCTCTCTCTCTTTCTCTCTGTCTCCCTTTTTCTGCTAACTTCTTTTTCACCATTAAATGTCAGGGATCGTGACGATTATAAGTTTGATGGGACAATCCGATTAAAATTAAAATTAATTGTTTTTTTAATATTAAATTACAGTCGAACTTCCCTAACTCGAACTTCCCTAACTCGAATTTTCTCTAACTCGAACAAAACCGAGTGGCAATAGCGTTTACTGAGCAAATTTCATACAAATCTGCTTCCCTAACTCGAACTTCCATAAGTCGAATTCCTCCGTAACTCGAACAAAAATATTGGCCCGTGCTTCTGTAAGTCGAATTTTTCGGGAAAATCTCCAATGAAGTTTGAATTTTTTTTTCGTTTCTGTTTTATGCTTTTGTTACCGGCTCGTTTGGATATGTAATATTGATGTACATTAACATATGGTGATGCAATATGATAGAATATTGCATCAACAATTATTTAGGCTTGTGAAATTGCTATAGGAAAGATGATCGAAATGTACTTCTTTGTCAGCGCATCAGTGTACTAAAATGTTTAAAAATGTTTAAGGAAATATTCAAACTTATTAGTAGTTAAGGAATTTGAAAGTAGACCAAATAAATTAAAGTTGCTGAAAAATGTGGTATGTCAGCAAAAACATTTTTCATTATATTTAAAAAATGAAATATTAATTATGATGACATTTGAATCGGGAACTTCTTCTGGATACAGCAAAAGAACGAAGAAACCAAATTTTCAGAATATTAACAGGTCTTAAACAAACTTGAATCCTTTTTTGTTAAAAATGACAAGAAAAATTTGCAATTTGAAATGTTTTTATGATTAAATGCATTTGTAGTTTCTTTTAAAAAACTAAAAAAAAACAATTCCCTAACTCGAAGTCTCCCTAACTTTAACTTTTTTCTTTGATAATGGTGATTCGAGTAAGGGAAGCTCGACTGTATATGTACAATTTTTTTTTCCAAATATATTATTAAAACTAAAAATAAATGTTTAAATTAATAAAAAACATACAAATGGTAAATAAAAATGAATATTACTTCTAAATAGTCCTTTAAAAAATTGTTTAGTTTTTGATTTTCTACCAACTCAAAACTCTTTTGCGATCCCTGTTAAATGTCAGACTAAGTCTGAATGCACCAAAAGTCGCCAAGCGCCAGAGTTTTTAAATAAGCAATTTGGCAAATTTATGTTGTAATTAACCCCCACTATTTTTCTCACTACTGCCTTCTTCACATCTTTCTACACACACTTATACACCGACACACACACACACACACCTCGTCGACACCGCAGCAAATTAAGTTTTGCGCTTTGCTTTCGCCCTCTGCTAAAAATGGCCAAAATGGCAAGTGGCAAGTGGCAAGTGGAAAACGGCAACTGGCAACTGGCAACTGGCAACTGACGATGGCAGCTAAGCGGATTACAAAAAAATAAAAATATAAAAATAATATCTTTCCTTCTTTTTTGCTTGCGTCTCACTGTGTGCCAGTTTTCTTGTATATTTTTTTAAAAATTCCTTTTTATTTATTTTTAGCCCTGTACACAAAGCGTGCAAGGGCTTATGAATTTGTGGGTCGCTTGAACACTTGGATCACAGAGAGTAAAAGAGTTGAATTAACCAAATTTGTAATAAGAATAAATCGGTTATTAAACAGTGCAGATAATTGAGATATAATTAATTATGGTTTAATTACATTTTAATCAGGGACCGAAAATAATGAATTTTGAAATTTTTTCACATCAACAAATAAATGACAAAAATAATGATAATGATTAAATTTAAGCGAAAAAATAAAACTCGCAAATAATCATTATTTATGATTTTTATTTTTTTCGCTCAAAATAAAACTCACTTTAAATTCATGGCTTTTGTGTAGGATTTTCACAAAGTATTTTTGCATATCCCCTTAAAAGAAACCCAGTGGACCCATTAAAAGCAAAAACAAATCTTTAAAATGTTTACGTAATCTTTTTTAAAAGTGAGTTTTATTTTTTCGCTCATATTAAATCAATATCATTGAAGAAAATCCTTAACAAATCTTTAAATAATCAATCGGGGGTGCCACAGAAATCGCTTTCGCTTGAATTTCACTTTAATTTCATACAAATTCCAGTGAAATTCAAGCGAAAGTGATTTCTGTGGCAGCCTAGATTACTATGTAATTTTTATAATAAAACTCATAATGATTACGGTCCCTGATTTTAATTATTTAGTATTTATTGCTTTGTTTTCGAATTATTAAATAATATAAAAAAATATTGTTGTTATTCAGTAAACAGAATCTTTGCCTAAGATCCGGAAGAATATAGTTAGAATTCGAAAAGAGAGATGTCTTTTTTTTTTTTTAATAATTTTTTTTTTTATTTTTGTACTTATATTTTATATGCTGTAATTTTTATTTAACTGCTATTGGTCATCTAAAAGTCGAGCATCTCGATTGTGGCGTTCTTACTTGTTATTACTTTTGTTTTTTATTTTTATTATTTTACACATTTTGCAGTTTTTTCTTTTATTTTTGGCTGCTGCTGATTGGGCACGTGGCGCTGCGGCAAATTTGCCTTCTTACAATGCGATAAGCGCAATTACAGAAGAAAATTATAAGCAGCAGAAGAAGCAACAAAGAAAAAGAGCAAAAGAGAAGAAGAATAAGAAGACTGAAGAAGAATAACGTTAGCTAAAAACAGTTAGAACAGTTTGCAGTTGGCGCACGTTTTGGCCAAAAAAAAAAATAAAAGATAACCAGGAGCGCAAAGTCAGAAAGGGGGGGAACAGAAAGAGAAGAAGAGTAAGAGATAAGGAGAGAGAGAGAAATAGATAGAGAGTGTGTGAGAGATAGAAAGTGCAGTGTGACGCCTGCAATTTGGAAGCTGTAATCGCATTTGCTTGCCAATAAAAATGTTACCAAAAGCGTCACAAGCTGCTATCCACATGACATTGGCAGCAGAGACAGAGACAAGGCATAGAAAACGAGAGAGAGGGAGAATATGATTTTCATGCCAATGCAAGGCTGCATTGATAGTGTAAAGCTCTGTGGTAAACTACGAGCATTACAACCACAATCAAATAACCAATTGCATCCCCAATCACAAGCTGGTCACATGAGAGATGCAAACTGGACACTGTGAAATCGACAGCATGTGGCAACTGAATGTGACATACAGTGTTGGAAATAATAATAGAAACGACAGTCATTATGACATTTTAAACAAGTTTTTCGAAAATTTCTTTGTTTTCTTAAATTTTTGAAAATTGCTAAATATGAAAAAATTATTATAATTTCAATTATTATTTCCAAATCAATTTAAAAAATACATAATATTGTTTCTATTATTTTTGGCAGCACCGTATGCTCACACACATACTCCCATCAACACATCACATAATAATCAAATTAAAGTGAAAAAATATGAAATAAAAGTTTTTGCCAAATGCTGCGACAAATTATGAAATGAAAATGACCAAAAATGAAGTCAATTTTTCATTGTGTGCAGACGGACGTCAATTGACAATAAAAAGTTCAAAGTATGTTATTTGATGATGTTTTCAAAGGAATTTACCACACTTACAATCACACACACAGACACACATATAGACACACTCATTCAGACACACCCATACAGGCAGAATTAAAGAATTGTGGCGCATGAGAACAGAAATTGCTTGACATTAAATTCAATGCGATTAGGTCACATACACACACACACAAAGATATATACTATATATATTACACTAAAGGCTTTGAAAGCGAGGGCTGTTTCATAAATTAATGCTTCTCTATGAAGAGGTTTAGGCGCACTTTTTAACTTCTTATCTTAACTAATAAGTAACATAAGATTTACAAAATATTGAAGCTTTGCAATCTTTTAATCAGCGGTGGGCACGCAGTGGCTCCGGGAGCAGCGACTGCTGCCAACTATTTTTCTGCCTGTTTGGTACTGTTCTTGTTGTGCTCCCGAATTCAGATTTGGTGCCCACCGCTGCTTTAAATTGTTGAAAGTGGGTTGGCGTCACAATGTCGCCTTCTTACTCATCCTAGACGAGAATACAACAACAAAAGCAATAATTTATGGGCCAAGAAAAAACAAACAATCAGAATACACAGCAAATGCACTTCGAGTCGAGATACTAAACACAAATAGCTTATGACTATTCACATTTTTTGAATGTTAAAAGAAATTTAAGTAATGTGAGCGATTGTTACTGTTAAATAACAGAAAAAACAAGCTAACAGTGATTAAAATCTGCGTCAAAACAGCAACTTTTAAATAAAATGAGCTGAAAGGAGCCTCTGTTAATTATACATAGTTTGTTCATTTAATGAATAATAATTTTTTTTTTTTTTATATTTCTGTATAAAATTTGTATATAACATAACATTTCTCTGTCAAATAACAAAAGCCTACAGAAGCTTAACATTTTTAGCGTATATTAAAGATTTATTTTACTTTATGTTATTTCAATTGACGTTTATTAATTTTTTGAATTACAATTTCTTTTTTTTTTTTTAATTTTTTCATAAAAGTATTTTAATTTTTTTTATATTTTAAAATCTCAGCATTGTTGAAACTAAGGACTTACCCTATTTAATAAGTTATTGAACAACTCTCGAATCGAGGCTTTTCTTTTCCGTCTGCCCGCACTGATGTGTGCACTTAAATTTGATATCCTTTGTGCGCTTTGCTCTTCTTCATCTCCGACTCCGACTCCGTTTCCTTTTGCCCCTGCTCCTGCTCCTGTTTCCTTTGCTGATGCTTTGGTAGAATTGACTACAACTTGAGGCATTCACATTCACAATCACATTCACATTCACATTCGCATTCACATTGAGCACTCAACTCAGCATTGCCCTTAGATGCTGCCAGTGTAGGCGTGGCTCTTATGTTGGCTCTTATTATGTTTGGGCTTTTTGCCGTTTGTCCGGTTTTGTCGTTGGCTTGGGCCAAAAGCCTTAGCCGCATTGCTGTTGCTGTTGCTGTTGTTGTTGCTGGGGGCCATTAATGCACAGGCATTGGAATCATGTGACCTAAATACGCTACCCCCAGAGCTAATGGCATAATGGCAGTAACAACAACAACAAGAGTTGTAAGCAAACATGCTACCAAAATACAAAAAAAATGAAAGAGGAGGACAACAAGAAGAGAATAAAAATGTTAAGCAATTTCTCATCTGCCGCCCAAGCGGCGGCTTCCACTTTAAAAAGTTGCCACAAAAATTAAATTGAAAAGTCAATACAAAATAATTTGTAGCTGTTGTTGTTCACGTTCCTGTTATACCCGGTAGTCGTATGGATGCTAGTGTATATTGTGTTTGTTGTAATGTATATAACAGAAAAAAGTAACTGAAAATTTCATACTGCCATAACTCTGACAAAACTTAACAAATTTTCATATGGTATGACTTTTTTTTAAATTATTTGGTCTCAAATTGTATCCTGAATTTAAATCTGATTCATTTGGAAAATATAAAAATTTTCCAGCACTGATTACTTGAAATTTTATAAAATAAATTGAATCAAATCTTCATAAATTTTCTTGCGAAATATTAATTTATTTACTGTTTTTTATTTTATTTAATTCTATTTAAAAACTTCTTTCATTTAAAAAATTTATTTATTGTTTCCGATTTATAGACCGGGTATTTTAAAGTCGGTGCCTTTAGAGAGATTACTTAAACTTGGTCCTTTTGCTGTTGTTGTTATTAAGTGAGAGGCGGCAGCCCTTTCGCCAGCTCATTCAATTTATTTGTAATTTTTTAACAATTTAACAGTTGAAAAAAAAGGCGGACAGCCAAAAAAAGAATGAAAAAAGTTTGGCACAACGCACTTGAAGCAAAGGGCTAAAAACAAATACAATTATGTAAACGGACAGCAAAGGCAATGGCAAATAATATACAATGATGCTAAAAATAATAGAAACGATAATTTTTTGTTTTTTTTGTTTTATTAAAAAATAATTATTTTTAGTTGCATAATTTTTAACTTACAGCTATTTAACATATTATTATTAAAAATGGGTTTCGAATGTCAAAATGACGCTCGTTTCTATTATTTTTTCCATCGCTGTAGGCACGCCCACAGACATTAACCGCCCCCTCTTGTGTCCCTCGGCAGCAACGAGCTTGGAATATGTAATTCATTTGAAAGTTGAGCGCGAGTTTTGCTGTCGACTGAAATTAATTTAAGTTACAAGCAAAAGTTCAAGGGGCATGAAATTTAGTAGTTGTAATTGTTGTTGTTGTTGTTGTTGTTGCAATTCATCAATTAGCGTTTGCCACAAGCAGCTTAGTTGCGATTAATGCGATTAATTCCATTCAAGCAACTGCAAAGCAAGTGAACATGAATTTGGGGTTAATACAACACAACATGGCCAAAAACGCATTGAGCCATTGAGTCGAGTCTTGACGTTGGTCGTTTATCTAGTCTGGGGCCAAAAGTTTTAATTATAGTTGAAGTTGTTGTTGTAGTTGTTGTTGCTGTTGTTGTAGTTGTTGTTGTTGTTGTTGTTGCATGCCACTCTTATATCCTTGAGGCGTTTTGCATGTTTCACAGTCCATGCAGCGTCGGAAATTGCAACTTGAAGCGGTTTTAGCTTAATTTGAGTTTGCAGCATACACACACACACACACACACGCACACACACTCTGTAATCACAGGATATGCCGGCTTTGAGTTTTGGGCCCTGGCATTTTTGGCATTTGAACGAAACTCTGTTGAAACAATGGAAAGGAGCTGAGCAAAAGCAACTGCAACTGTTGCCAAAATGCTGCCAAACTTGAAATTATTTGTGGCATGCAAAATAAACTGCCACACACAAAAAAGAGACAAGAACATAAACAGAGAGAGACAGAGAGAGAGCGAGAGAGAGAGAGGGAAACAGGCAGGCCAACATAATGTTTATTTTCTGCCAAAAGAAACAACATGAAAATTGTTGCAGCTGCTGCAACACACACAATGTACACAGTGATGGACGAAATAATAGAAACGAAAGTTTCTATTTCAAACAAAGTCTTTATAATATAATAAAAAGCTACGAATGAATTTGAAACATTGCTAAATTGGTTTTAAGTAAAAATTATAAAACTAAAAATAAAATAAAATCGTTTCTATTATTGTTTCCATCAGCGTATGCAATGTAGTTAGTCCAATGACGTCAGGCAGGTGAAGCAGCAATCAGTTTTAAATCTCATGACTGTACTTATGTTTTGTTTGGGCCTGATTGATTGATTGATTGCGCATTTGATTGAGATGTGCTGCACAGAATACGAGTACACAAAGCGCAATGCGTACGTAGAATTCGAGTTGAGAAATTACCTAAAATTTGATTAATAAGTCGAGTGCGTATATTTGGTCAGGATGCCTACACTGATAAAAAAAAGGATCTAAAATCAAGATTTTGGTCTCAGAACTAAGAACTTTGGTCTAAAAAATGCGTTGGGAACATGAAAATCTTGAAGTAAGAAAACACATCTTGATTCTAAGAGCATTTCAATTAAGACCAAGTTCTTATTTTTAAGATCATAAATTCTTATATTTTCGAGACCATACATCTTAGTATATGAATAAAACTTATTATTTTCTTAAGAATATATGTTCTTATTTATAGACCAAAAAGTTTTGAATACTCAAGACAAAAAATATCAAATAAAGATTAAGCTTCTAAACATTTTAAGAAGAATGATGTAATTTTTAGTTAACTTGAGGTCTAGTAATGTTGATATGACACTAAACAACAAAGAATTACATTCTTAGTTTTAGTAATTTTGTCTTATATTAAGAACAAAATATTTAAATTTGAGAAATTTATTCTTATATTAAGAACTTACGATTTTCAAGATTAATAGTCTTAGTTTTAGTAATTTGGTCTTAAAATATTCTTATTTGAAGAACAAAATATTTAAGATGAATGTTCTTGATTTTAGAAAGTGGTATTTTTTTCAGTGTAGGACTATCCCGTATGCATATTCTGTCAGTTTGGTTGAGGTATCTCAAACAACAAATAAGTTTTTCATACTTAGACTTAATTTTCGACAGATCGTTCCTATGGCAGCTATATGATATAGTGGTCCGATTTCAACTAAATTTAGTCAGAATGTCTAGGACCATCCCGTATGCATATTCTGTCAGTTTGGTTAAGATATCTCAAACAACAAATAAGTATTTCATACTTAGACTTGACTTTCGACAGATCGTTCCTATGGCAGCTATATGATATAGTGGATCCAAAATTAAATTTAACAAACTTGAACCTAACTACCTCTCTGTTGATGCTGATCTAGAATATATATACTTTATATGGCCGGAGATGCTTCCTTCTGCCTGTTACATACATCACACAAATCTAATATACCCTTTTTGACCATTTTCAATGGGCACAGGGTATAAAAATGAATTAGGTAAATAAAAAATCTGTTAATTTGAATGCCTATAAAAAATAATAAATAAATAATATAAATAAAACTGTGCAAATGCTTAATTTACAGTGCGTATACGCAATATGTTAATGCAGAGAAGAAGAAAGAGAGAGAGAGTGAGTGAGTGTGAGAGGGAAAGAGAGACATAGGCATATCATCTTGGGCATAAAAATTGCGACACTTTTATCGCCAGCCAAAAATTAAAATCTAAGCCAAACACACACATGTTGTTGGCACAACTTTGGCAACAACATCGTTGCCGGCTTTGTGCTAATCACATCACGTGCGTTGTCTGCTTTTGGACATAATACACACACATGCATATACTGCTTGTGTTTATGCAACTATCTTTTGGGTGGCAAAATGTCTTTTTTGGCCAAAAACAAATGACAAGGCGTGGAAGGGGAGGGGACTTTGTGGTATTTGTCGCAATTGCCGTTAACTGTCAGCGCGTGTGTGCTTGATACTATTTGTCTGCATGTGTGTGTGTGTGTGTGTGTGTGTGTGTGTATTTCGGTTTCATTATCAAAGCCAAGTTTGCCACTAAGCACGTCGTAAACAATAAGTTGGCCCAAACACGGTTATTACTTTGTGCACACTTACAGTGATGGACAAAATTATAGAAACGAGCGTCATTTTGACAAATCAAACAAATATTGAATAATATAGAATATAGAATATAAAATTTTGTTGTTTTGTTTAATTTTGAAACTTTGCTAAATGGGTATTAATTAAAAATTATGAAACTAAAGAACGTAACTTAATTTAAGTAAAAATAAAAAAAATAAAAATAATTGTTTCTATTATTTTAACCATTACCGTATGCTTGTGTTTGTGTTGTTGCGCCGCCACATCTTTATGGCATATATAATTTTTGCTGAAAATTATTTAATATGCTCCACTGTCCCTGTTGCTCCCAACTGCCAACTACATGTGTGTCGTATTTTAATGCCTGCGACTTATGTTATTACCGCTATAATTTCAATTTGGCCAGCCTTTAATGCCCAAATAACTAAGTATTTAATAAGAGCTTCCGTTAATACAAATTTTCGCTCTATCTCAAATTTTACTCGTCACTCAACTAACTTCAGTATGGTGTTAATAATGTTTTAGATTTGTATTTCTTATTTTTTTAGGTAAAAGTTTTATATATTGAAAAATTTAAAAAATATTGGTAGACAGCATAGATGAAATCAGAGCTGGGAATACTGATTAAAATTTTGTTTGATTAAACTATTTCACATAGTTGATATTTTACAACAAAATATTATTTGATGTAGTTTATTTATTTTAAAATTTTGTGTCAACTAACTTTTTAATTATTTTTAATTGTTTATTTTTTGTAGCAAAAAAGTTTAAAAAATGCCTGAAAATAGAAATTAAAAGCAGCCCAAATTTATTTATTTTGCCACCAATACATTTTTATTTGGCATTTTTTAATGCAATTTTTCTTTTTCATTTGTGAATTTTATCTCCATTTAAATATTTAGTGGACATAGTATTAGTTTAGTTTTTAATTAGCTGTCAAATAAATAAATAATTTGACATAAAGACTGTCTTAATTAAAGCTAAAATATGTTAAAAGTCGTTTAAATGTTCTTTTATTTTTTGCCAGCTCTCAAAAGTATGCTATGTAAATTTATTGCAGCCTTCGGAGAGTTTGCAACCAAGTCTTTTTGGCATTACAAATGTTTGAGCGCAGCAAGAATAACAACAACAACAAAAACAACAGTAAATATAATTCCCCAGCCAATAAAGCACATGCTTCAACATCTATCTCAATCTAAAGATATACTATACAGTATTTACTCCTTTTTTTGTGCTGATGTCAACTTGTATTTTGTCGGTCTCTCTGTCTGTCTGTCTGTCTGTCGTTCTGCAATTGACATTTTAACTGACTGCTAAGTGCATTCTTCTCTCTCTCTCTCTCTTTATCTGTCTGTCTCCCTTTCTCTTTCTCTATGTCTCTATCTGTTATTTTACTCCTTTCTGTTGCATTCTAATTTAAATTAAACTAATTTGTAAATCTTGAACAAGAATGAGAGACTGGAGATAGACTCGTAGTGTCACTTGGTTCAGTTTTATGCCCTCAACATGCCCTTGCAACACACACACACAACACACAACACGCACACACATACACTCATGCACACAGTGTATTTTTAACCCAAATCCATTAGAGCAGTTACTCAAGAACGCTTTAGATATTTATGTGCTGTGCGCAGTTAGCTGCAGATACAGATACAGATACATAGATACATGTGCTCACAGACACAGATACAGTTGCAGTAGTAGCTGTACAGAGGTCACACACACACACACACACACAGCTCAGCTCAGCTCGGCGCAGGAAGCATCAAGTAAATAGCAACGGCGACTGCGACTTGGGGGCAAATAACGCTGGCAAACAAATACGTAAACATTTATAAGATTGCTAAGCTCATAACGAAATGCACTTACACTTGAGCACACACACACATACATACAGTATATACATACATATATGTATGTATGTACACTTGGAAAAATATGCCATGTACTTGAATTTGTAACGTTTTGTTCTTTAAATTTTAAGAATTAAGTATGAAATGATTTGTATAAGTTTTATTTATTTTATTTTTTATCATTTTTTAATTTTTTGATATTCCCTGTTTCTTTAATATCTTTTCTGAGTGTATCTATGTATGCTATACCTCAAAGTTGCAGTCAGCTTTAGTGTCAAATGCCTGAGCAGCTGCTCTGCTCTTCTCTTCGCTTCTCTTTTCTGCTCTACTCTTGAAGCATCAAGTATACGACCCGTTTGTCGTGTGTAGAAGCTCATCTGCCATTCATACGGCTGCCCCATGTGGCAGCGTCAGGTAGCTTCTATGCCACCTTGAGAACATCTAGTGTCACACACACGACACACACACACACACACACACACACACGCACACACACATACACTTAGCCACTGTTGGCTTAGCTGATGAACAGACGACGACGACGACGCCCAACGACGTTAGTTTAATAGTCCCCAGTGGATGCAGCTTAAGGCTAAAACGAAACTAGCAGAAAAGTTTACGTCTAGTCAAGCCAACACGACAGTGAGAGACCCTGTAGTTAATAAAATAAATGAAAATTCAATATTATTATAAGTTTAATAGAATAAATATTTAAACAAAGTATATATAAATACCAATATTTCTGAAGCGAGCATAAGAGAAGAAGCTTTTGCCAAGCAAACAGACTCCGAGAGACCCTGTAATTATTATGCAAAAATTATAATTAAAAAAAAAAAATTTTAAATTAAAAATAAAATTTAAATTACAAAAATTATATTTTTCAAACATTTTTTTTATAAAAATATCTCTTAAGCGTATTTCGAATTCATGACTCTACTCAAAAATATTGTGCGCTTTGCACTAAGCCAATTAGCCGATAGTCAGTCAAATCTGTCAAATTGCAACTTTGTTTAGACAACTTCAAATCATTCTTTCATATTTAGTTGCTGTCTCCTTCGCTAAACTTAAGAAAATGTCATGCTTAATACCTACGGGCTTGAATCCTGTTACAATTAGTAGTATATAGAAATAGGAAGCTTTAATTGGGACAAATTTAAATTTTGTATACTTTGAATTAATCTAGTTTTTTTTTTTTTTTTTTTTTTTTGACAAACGATTTATTATATATTTTTAATATTCATTATTTAGTTTTAATACCTGTTGACTAAACAATGCATCAACAACTAATAGTTTTAATTAATACATTTGTTTTTATTTATTATGTTATATTGTAAAAAGAGTAGATCCCCTGTATTTGTTGTACATACAGGGTCTATTGAAATATATGTGTGACACGTGACTGTTGCAGCTACTATAACAACTATGTACGACTACAAATTACAATTACAACTACAACTACAAACAGTGTTGCCACTGTTGAGCAAATCGCAGCTGGTCAAATGTAATTAACTGCATATTTCAGGGGAAATTAAGATATTGTCTGGCCAGACAGACAGACAGCTGCGGGCAACACGTTTTTGTGCTCGTTGCAAGTTCACATGCCACACACACAGAAAAACAAACACACATACAGTCATGGAACAAATAATAGAAACGACGGATATGTTGAATAATGTAATAAAAAGCTGCGCATGGATATTAAATCTCGTTGTTTTTTGTTAAATTTTAAAATACTGCTAATTAGGTACAGTGTGCCACTAATGTATTCATACACCATATATACGGGTTTTTCGTATTAATCTCTTATTCACTTAAATTCCGTTCGAATGATACAAAAATTTCTTTAACCCATTAAGTACCCATATTTTAAATTTTAGAAATAGGCTATTTTTCAACTTTTTTCCTCGATTTAAAAAAAAAAAATTTGGTTGCAAACAAATTCTTTCAACAATTCTAATAGTAACTGCAAAAAAAAATTTCCAAAAATATTTTTGCTAGTATTTTTTATGATTTTTTGAAAATTTGCTAAAAATTACTATTTTAACCCCCTTTTTCCACTTTTTCATACAAAAAGTAGCTTTTTAGCAACGTCACAAAATCAAGCCCAAATTTGACAAATTTATGGTGTATGAAGACATAAGTGGCACATTGTGTATAGTAAAAATTATGAAGCATTATTTAAAGTTAAAAGTAAAATTATGGTTTCTATAATTTGTTCCATCATTGTAAATGTCTGTTCCCGGTTGGGCTTATGTCACTCAGTTGCAGCTGCACCCGCATTTACTCCTACACACACACACACACACACATTCATCACACACACACACACACATTCATCACACACATACATCACACACTCTTCCACATGTCCGCACATATTAAAAGTTTAATGTAAATGTAATGAGCGCCAGCGCATGCAAATGAACAGTTTGGCTTTGGCCGCCTTTCGCCTCTTATATTTTCTTCTCCTTTTTGCTCCTCCCCTCCCTTATTTTGGGCATATTAATGCAACCGCCTTCCCTGCCCTTCCCTCTGCCTGTTGCCAATTTTAGTAGCTGCTAATGAGCGCATTCGCTTAAAAGCGCTGAATTTGTTTTAAGAATTTAAAAACTCTATTTGGACTGCCGACGGACGGACATTGCCTCAAAATGGCTGCCAAATTGCTCATATTACATTAATTGGCAGCAAGAAAAGCAAAAAACACATTTTCTTATAGCGAAAAACTAAAGTTTTTTTTGCAGTTATGTTGGTTTAGTCAAAAGTTGTCTAATGATGTTTTTTAATAATAATAATGATAGTAATTTGGCTAGCAAACAAAGCTGTCCAAGTAATTAGTTGATAACTAACAAAGTTTTATGTTTTTTTAAGGAAAACTTCTATTTTCATTTCGTATTGAGCGAAAAATTAAAGTTATTTAACACCTTATGCACACAAGTAATATTTCTGTAACATGAGGGTTAAGCGTGCGTTAAATACATTTATAACGGGAGGCGCTAATTTTTTATTAATATTAAATGTTTAAATAATTCTGAATAATTTTTAAAGTTTGTAATTTGTCAAATCGTTTATTGAATTTGTTAGCATAACTATATACTTATTATTGAATAATTATATAGTTATTGGATCATCATTATATATTTCATGGAATTTTTGCAAAAATGTTGGTTAATTGGAGAGTAAAATGTTTTTTCTTTAGAGTGAAAAATGAAACTTCTTTAAATTAAAATTGCAAGGCAAATTTTGAATTTAATAATATAAATTATATTTATATATCTATATCAGGGATTAAGACCGAAACAAATATCGGTTTCAGCTACGGTTTCGGTTATGTTCGCATTCAGGTTTTCGGTTATCGGTTACGCAAAATCTTTTAGTAAAGGTTTCATAACGGTTAACCGGTTTTTGTATGTTTCGGTTTTAAAATACCGGTATGGTTTTGGTTCAAAAAAAAAAATGTCTTTGCAAAAATATAATTATATTAATAATGTAATAATAATAATTAAAAAGGCATTACTTTCTTAATGTTTCATTCACACATTTCTTTCAATTTCTAACAATTTTAATATTTCATTTAACAAATTTATTTTATTTGCGCTTGTTCAGTGCTATGAAAATTTGTTCATGAATATCACAAATAAAAATTCAAAATCAAATATAAGAAATCTAAAATCAAAAATCAAAATTAAAAATATTTTTTTTTTATGTATGAAAAACCGAAATTAACCCTTATAAATGAATCGGTTACTAAACGGTTATTTCGATTTACAGAGTTTCGGTTTTGAGGTTTCGGTCAAGTACATTTATTTAGGTTACGGTTTCAGTTATGGTTGTAAATTTCAATCGGTTTTTACCGGTTAAAGGTTACGGTTTCGGTTAGGGTTTTAATCCCTGATCTATGTATATATTATTTATATATATAATAATGTAAATATTTAATCAAATCAAGATTTAGTCAGCTGACAAAACTGGCAAAGTGACCCATTTATGTGTTGACTTTTTCTCATTAGCCAGGGCAACGACTGAGGCCATTTGGTCAATATATTCACATGCAGGGTTGGATTATGTTTATGAGGTTGTTGGTCTGACTGTCTGCCAGGTTCTGCTGCTGTTCTTAATTGAATTGGCTGGCTGCCTGTCACATCTGCTGCGTCGTACAACCTGTCGCATATATAAAGATATATATATAAGTGTATTTACTCGCACGTGCGAGCAAGTACAGTTGGGCACGCCTACAATGGTCCCAATTCCCCAGTCTATGTACATTCCCCTCAGGTGCTGTGCGCTTCAATACGCATTCATGCGTACAACGAGGCGTATGAGTGCTGTGATATCAGCTATCTGCCAGTTATCTGCCTCAATGATGACTATGACAAGCAGGATGCTATTTTCAGTTTCAGTTTCAGTTTCTTTTGGGTTTTTTTTCGTTTCTACTATCTGCCATTCAACACACATTCTCTCTGTCTCTCTCTCTGTCTAGTCTCTGTTGTCTCTCCTGCAAGGCGTTTAATTAAATGAAGTCGTTTGCATTAATGTTCTCATTACGTATTTGCCTACGGCGCAGCTCAGCACAAAAGGAGCTGAAAATGCTGCTTATGGCAGCAGCACGAAATTCATTACCTAAATGGAGAGCAGGTGCTGCCACCTTTTGTCC
Organism: Drosophila suboccidentalis; assembly: GCA_037043435.1. Taxonomy (NCBI): domain Eukaryota; kingdom Metazoa; phylum Arthropoda; class Insecta; order Diptera; family Drosophilidae; genus Drosophila; species Drosophila suboccidentalis. The sequence goes on along the minus strand of JBAMBK010002207.1, from coordinate 5,206 downwards.
ATACACACACACACACACACACACACACATATACATATATATATATACAATATATCTACAACTCCATGAGCAAATTTGTAGTATCAGCGATAAACATGAGAGCATCTTGTACTTAACGCTGATTACAATCATTACGTAATTGCAGCTATTTTGATTATTCTATTGATTGCAATCAAACAAAGGACACACGCAATGTATTTTATGAATTTTTTGGAGCATCCTTTCAGCATTGTCTCAGCTTAGTTAAAAAAAAAGTTCATCTCAATTCTATTCAGGGCAGGGACTGAAACTGTTATGAGGAATAAAAATAAAAATTACTTTTAATAATTACTTAAAGACTTTTATTTTATAAATCATACTTAATAATTAAAAATAAAAATTATAAATAATTATTAATATTGATTTTTATTATATAAATCAACAATTATGATACAATTTGATAAATTAGGTTATCATCTTCTTGATAACCAAATTTACATATGTTGAAAATTTGGAAAGTTTATCTTGAGTATTAACAAAGATATTCTAAAAAGACTTTTAAAAACACTCAAATTATAAAAGTCATTAAAGACTTATATGTTTTCGATTAAAAAATAAAAGTTATTTGGGATTTTTATTTTTTCAATCTCAAATATAAGTTTATTGGCTGTTTGCAGAGATACTGTTTTTATAAACAATTTGATGTATTTTAAACAAAAATCGCATTACTCCTTATATGTGATTTATTGAGTTGAAATTTTGATCGATAACAGTTATTTTCAGTCCCTGATTCAGGGACCGAAAATAATGATTATTGAAATTTGTTCAAATAATAATGATTACTTGTGAGTTTTATTTTTTCGCTCAAATTTAATCATTATCATTGAAGAAAATCCTTAAAAATCTTTAAATAATCATTACTATGTAATTTTTATAATAAAACTCATAATGATTACGGTTTTTGATTCTATTACAAAATCATGCCACACAAAAACTTTCTGAATCAAAGTTAGTTGCTTTCAAATGTCCAAATATTTGTTGACAATTCAAAAAATTTAAATTTATTTAGTTGTATTAAATTCATACAACGTCAGGAAATTAATTACTTATTTTGAGTTTTAGTTTTAATTCTAGGAAAAATATTATATATTAATACTAATACATTTTTTTTTGTTATTTGAAATAAATATATAACAATAAATTAAATATTTCACATTTCTTGTCCTTAGTTTGTTTTTAAGTGCAATTGCCATTAAAACTTTTAGAGATCTGTGGAAGTTACAAATTTGTCTAGCATATTTCTTGATGCTTTTTAAAACTTATTTTAAATTGAACTTAATTCGATGTTAAACTGAAACTTTGCAAAAAGTCTGCAAAAGTATTTTAAATGGTTATGATTTTTATAAGAAATTTGTGACTTTTTTTTAAATAACGTCCAAGAGTTTTAAGGAAAAATGACGTTTTGAAGTGCGTTTAAAAACCAATTAAATGTACACCTGTATATGGCTTTATTTTTATTTTTTTCCTATTTCGTCGGGTCAAAAAAGGTCAACTATTTGGAGAGTATACCTTTTGTGGCAGTTACAGTGTGTTGTTGTTGCTGTTGTTGTTGTGAACGTTGCTTGGCAGCCGTCTAAATCTAAATTTGAGTTCTTTATTGCTTTTTTGAGATTGCGCGGCCAATTAAGGTGCTCGAAAGCCACAGCAGACGCGGCCTCCCAACAGTTTGTGGTAATTAAGAGCACGGCTAGCCAAGTTGGCCAGTTGGCCAGTTGGCCAGTTTTCTAGTCTTCAGTCAGTTTCATTTCGCATCTCGGCCATGTTGCTATGGCCAAAAACCAACAACGTTCAAACGTTCAAAGGGAATGGAAAAACCAATCGACACAAGTGGCAGGTGGCAGGTGGCATGTGGCATGTGGCGAGTTGGCAACTGAATTTTTAGTTGGGCAACTTGAGGTCGTTTTTGTGGATGAATTGGCCGCTTGAAGGTAGTCCTCTTTTTTATTTGACTTGTAGCTAGGGCAACACTACTGGCAACTAAACCCAGTGAAGAAGCAACATTAATGGCAACATATACAGATGATGTTGCAACTGCAACATTGCTTGCCCACCGCGATCCAGATACTCGTTTATCCAATCCAAATGATGATGGACATTCGTATAGATGCTCGGCACATTGTGATGCACACAGCCCAAAGTATAAGAGACGATGCCGGTCAGCGAATTGTTGCAGAAGAGCGGTCCACCCGTGTCCCCTGGACATGGACCCATTGGCACCCTTCCTCCACTCGACTCGTTCAGATTCCCGGCACACAACATATCGGCCCCGAATTGTGGTATCAGCGAACGACAAAACTCCGGCGTATAGAGCTCCACATCCAGCATTGTCAATTGGGCGCCCAATGGACCGTCCTGTCGAAAATGGAATTAGGACTAGGCATAGCCAAAAAATATAGTTTTATAATTCTTATTAAATTTCTATTTAGCAATCTTTAAAAATGTAACAAAACAACTAAATTCTATATTCATGCGCAGCTTTTTCTGGTACTATTAAAGAGTTAAATGCTACTTTAAACGAATAGCTAAATGGATAAAAAAAATACTAAATAAGTTAAAAAGTTGGGGGTCAAGTTATAAGAACATTTAAAAATATACATCTTATATCAAATCGATAAGCATTTTAAGAACTTTCACTTCAATTTCGTCTCTTTATGCCAAATAAAAATAATAATATCCTACCATATCGATAACCAATCCGGATTTTCTAAAACCAAGTAGGAATTTCTATATTTAAGTAAGTTTTTTCAGTTTCTTTTTCCCAAGAATGTTGATTATCGGAGCTTCATATATTATATATTATTTTGGTAAAATTAAATATTTAAGAATTTCTTAACAATTTCAATGCTGAGATAGCTGTCATTTTATCCGCATGTTGAGTTAATTTAACAATAATATCCTGAATACATACTTAAGCAAGTAGGAAAGGCTATTTAAATAAATTTAAAATAATTTGTATTGCATGCTTTTAGGCACTTACATTGCTTAAAAACTTTAATCAGCCATTACCACCTATCTATTTGTCCGATCTTGTTGCGATGACGGACGGACAGACGGACATGGCTATATCGACTCGGCTGCTGATGCTGATCAAGAATATATATACTTTATAGGGTCGAAGATGCTTCCTTCTCCCTGTTACATACATTGCAACGAATACAATATACCCTTTTAGTTAGTTTTTAAGTAACGGGTATAAAATACTTGGTAAAATCAAGAATTTTAAGCTTGAATTTTAGAGTGATTCTTTTTCTGTGTAAATTAAGAGTGTGTTTGGTTTAGTAGACTCACCTTGAAGAGACGTCCCCAGCCCATGACGGTGCACTTGGTGCCATAGGGTGGCTCCAGGATCAGTGCCGGCAAGACGTCCACCTTTGGGCCGCCCTGCTCCACCGGCACTGTGCGCAGCAGGGCAATATCATTGTAGTTGTACATGGTGAAGTTGACATGCACCGCCACAAAGGTCACGATCAATTGTATTGTGTACTCGGTGTGGTTTAGACGTTCCGTTGTGCCCGCCACAACCACAATTTCCCGCGGCCTCAACTCAATCTTACTGGAATAGGTAATGCATCTGGCCGAGGTAATGATGAACATATCATTCAACAGGCAGCCGGAACAGAAGTGGTTATCGCCAAAATATGCCTCCGGGGAACGAGATCGCAGTGAAACCACCGAAGTTTTAAGTTTTTCCAGTCGCGTTATCAAAAATCCCTCGGCAATCCGCTTTGAACGCTGATGCATCGAATCGAAATTGGACTCGGTCTGTAAACATAATAGCTGGCAGAGAAAAATACAGAAATACAGCCCGAAATAATGGCAATGAATCGGCATTCTATAAGCTATATATATAAATATTTATCGATACTATTTTATTTATACTTTAAGTTACTTTGCAAACTGACAGAGAAATACAAATTTATAAGACAAGTAATGCAAAGAATAACAAAATTGATATACTGTACAAATTAATGATAAGTATAAAAAGTTTTGAAAAGAAACATTTGTTCTGAAAAATATGGAAAAACATAATTGGAGAAACCAAAAACCAGAATTATTTTAATTAAAAATCGCGCGTTTTCAGTCATTTTAATTTTTTTTTTAATCTGTTAAATATTTTTCTAAAGTTCTCGAAATAAGTTAGCAAGAAAACATTTCCTTGTACATTCTTAGAATTATCAAAAGTTTAAGAAAACAGCCCAAATAATTCTTATCATGCATTTCTTAATAAGCTAAATAGTATTATTTAATATTGAAAAGAAAATTCAACCGTTTTCAGAATATTTAAGGCAACTTTTTCCTAATATTGTTGGAGTTTTCTTATATATATGTTTTCTTATTTCTTTTTTGCCCCATCTTAGTGTCTATACATTTAATTCTTTGTTCTTTTTGGTATTCTTATTGTTATTAAAGTACTCTCAAAATTTTATTATCGATATATTTTTGTTTATATTTATCTTTTAAATTGCCTTCCAAACTGACAGCGCTATTAGTGCGAACAGAGAAATACATAGTTTTGCTTGAACAACACAGGGACAACAACAGTTTCGAAGTGTCTCACTTATCCAGTCCATATGGTACCACACATCCGTATAGATCGAAGGCATTGCTTGGTGACTGCAGCCCACGCGATATGAGACAAGACCATATATCGTTTGATTATAGATCATGGGTCCGCCCGTATCGCCGGCACATGGATTTATATCAACGTCACTCACATTTCCAGCACAAAGCATTTCGGGTTGCAGTTTCTGGATCATCTGATGGCATTTTGAATGCTCCAGCAGCTCGACTTTGATGTGCACCAAATTGCCGGCCAAAGGTCCACCCTAAAAGGACAAAAAAAATATAATAAAATTAATAATAATCGTGTAAAAAAACCTCAACCGAAAGCGTAACGGTTAACCGGTATTAACCGATTGAAATTGGTAGCCGTAACTGAAACCGTTACCGAACCAACGCTATTTGATTTAAATTTACGCGAACCGAAATAACCGTTTAGTAACCGATACCTTATTAACGGTTAGTTTCGTATTAACCGATTGAAATTGGTAGCCGTTACTGAAACCGTAACCGAACCAACGCTATTTTATTTAAATTTAAGCAAACCGAAATAACCGTTTAAGCCCAATTTACACGGTCGGTTTCCGACCGACACTTTTTGACCGAT
>JBAMBK010002206.1:0-120849 GCA_037043435.1 Drosophila suboccidentalis | reverse complement strand
TCTCCTAGTCGAGCATCCTCAACTGTAGTTCCTGTGTGTTTAATTTTTAGTACTGTCTCATTTCTCGGCTTTATTTTGTTTAAACTGTACTCGATTGTGGCAGATCTCTTACACTTGATGTAGAGTAGCTTTCCCAGATTCTAAATACATTGACTTGGTCTGTACTTTAATGACACCCTATAAATAATTTCGAACAAACAGTCAAGTAGCATTCTAAGCTGCCGGTGAGGAATCCTCAATGTAATCCCGCAGAATTTGCATATGAATGCCTGGTATCTTGCGAATGGGACTTGTTCCGACTCCCAACCCCCACAGCCAATTGTGTGTGAAAGATTGGGCAACCATTGCAAACAGAAAAGCACACAAACACATATACACACTCACCACACACATGAGAGAATAGGGGTTGGGGGTATGTGATGGATTCGCTTTACAGACTAGCCCTTTCAGTCAGCTAATGACTAATGATTGCACCATTTATCTTAGATTATTTGTTAGCAAGTGTTAATGTTTTTTAATTTACAATCCCCTCCCTTTCTCTCTCGTTACTTCTATTTGGTTGTGCATGTGTGCATAATTACTTAAAATGAAACACGATGTGTGGAAAAGCGCCATTGTCATCATTCTGAAATTATTTAAATTCTACGGACTGACTAACTGACAACGCTGATTAATGAGCAAATGACGCCACCCACCGCAAGTGAAAAATTAACAAACATTTTCCTGTTTGCCTTTAAGCTCGGAAAGTTAACTACAATACATTCAACCAAGTGCTTGGATTTTATATGGCTCTTAAGAATCTCTGGCGATAATTATATGGGATTTGCATATGAAATTTTACACATGAACGGCTGAGTCATTCAGATCCACATAGGTAACTGGGAAGTTTTTGAAGCAGGAGAGAAGAGAGATTTTTCATAGGTTGAAAAATTGAGCAAGAGGGGGATTAAAATTGTATTTGTAGGAAAAGTTAAGACTAAAATTAAACCCAAAGTGGGATTTTTAAAGAAACTTTCTCTATAAATATTATGAGAATGATGTGTTAAATATTTACATATAGCTTAAAAATTGCAATTGCAATTTCCATACTTTCTTTTTCTGCAGCTCAACTGCGCAAATAAATCTAATGCAATTACCTTAAAAGCGCCAAACCATAAAAACATATTCCGTATACGGATTTATACACACTGGGTGCAATTTTACAGAATATTTTTTATGACATTTACGCGCGGCAATAAAAACTAAACAAATCCGCAGTATTACGATCAAATGCTAATGGCGCCAGGGTCAGACAGACAGACAGATTGACAGACAGACTTGGCTTGTTTGGTTTGGAGTCGAAAACTTAACTGATTGATGAATTGCCTGGGTTGCAGCATTAGATTGAGTTGGTCTCGTTGAATGTGTTGAATGAGAAGTTTAAGTGCTTACAAGGGACTGTAATGACAGACAAGTTTTATGAGCATTACAGACATGGAACATGGAACATGGGCCAAAAACTAATTACCTTAGACTGGCCCTGGACGAGATCTCTTAACGTGCACAATTTTATGAAGTAGTGTGGTTTTTGGCACTATCCGATGGATGTGGATGTGTTTGTACAAATTTTTAATAGCATTTTGCATACGATTTAAATTTAATGCTTCATTTTACTCGGTAGCTGCGGCGGCTGCAGTGCATCGATAAACCAGGCGACCCTTTTACGACATTTACGACCTCAGCCCAGCCGGCAAATTTGTGGCATAAAAACGCATCGTCGCCACTATAAAAGTGTCTTGGCATTTTTGGTAATGTGTAACAAATATAATTCATAGTGCAGTGAGTTTCCCCTCTCAGTCTCTGATGTGTGAAAAGGTTTTTGACACTTCTTCTGGGCGAAACTAACAAAATTTATGACTTATACTTGATAAAGTTGAGAAGGAGAGTTGGGAATAATAAAGTTATGTTTGCTCTAATGCAGTTGCAGTTGTAGAAATTTATTTACTTTTTTTATTGATCGATTTGCCACATAAATGCTCAATGTTGAAAACATCTAATTGACATTTTATTGATCCTTGTAGTGCAAGTAGTCCTCATGGGGCATTTCCTGTTGTTGCCAGACATATTCCTGTTCAGTGGAAATAAACTGACCAATATTATGCTGAGTCTCACTATCAATGCCATTGTTCTTCGGTCTGAGTTTTGGGGCAATCACCTGGGGATCAACGGTGGCAGTTGGAGCTGAGGAATGAGTCTTCTTTTTGCTGCACAACAAGCGATTCTTGAGGCGTTGCAAGTGCTTCAGTTGCATGTCGATCATTGGCTTCTTCCACTCGTATAACTTGGGCAGTGTGAATAGCAAAATAAAGCCTGACAATGGGCAAAGTATTATATCTATTTAAAATTAACTTGAGAGTTCTTAGTACACTTACCCAGCACCAGCAAGGTCATTCCATTGACATAGTCCCCGACCACATTGAGGCCACAAAGCATCACCAGCAATTTCAGCGAATCGAGCAGATCCTCAATGAGGAACAATGAACGCAGTTTCATTAGGATGGGGTTTAATTTAACCACAACTAGACGCGCCAGATGAGCTGCTGACTCTTCGGAGATACTCAGATCAGTCTCCAGATAGCTTTGATAGGGATGATCCACGATGTTGCTCTTCCGCAACTTGCGCATGCCCCACACATAGCAGCAATAACAAATGCTTATCAATAGTATCAGCACTCCTGCGACGCTTATCACACTGATTATCGAATTGGAGGCAATATCCAGAAGGATCATCAATATCACGAAGAAGAAAAGCGCCGTCTTGGGCCAATTGTGCCAGAGCAGCAGCTGCTTCAATGCCCCGTTGGGCATCGCCTCCAATGAGTCAAGAATATTCTCCTGCTTATCCTTATTAAATTCCATTCTCAAATGCAAACTATGTTAAAATCTAGTATTGATTACGACGGCAAAGTGACACGATATGAAAGATGAAATGCCAACTATGTTTTAGAAAGTTCAGTTTTGGGCCAATAAAAAATGAACAAAATATTTGTAAAAGTTGGTTGCTGATTAAAATTGATTAAGATGTGATAAAAGTAGGAGAACTCGTACTTTTCCGAAAGAAATTAATTTTTTTAACAACTAAATTGCCCATAATTATGAAAACTTCCTTACACCATCAGTTAAGATGATAAACAAGACATAAAAAGTCAAAAATGTTTAAAATTTGACAAAATTTATGAGTTCCAAGTATACCAAAAAATTTTAAAGAATAAGTTTGGAAAAAATGTATAATTTTCAAAAAGATTAAAATATGTACCATAAATTAAAGAAAACAAGCAAATGGGCTTAAATAACTCGGCTGTTAATGTTGTTCATAGGGTCAAAATATTAACCATCTTCTCCATGATAAAAAAATATTGCTAAACTGTGCTGCTCACTGAAATAGGAGTGTTAACAAAAAAAATTCAAAAATTGAACATAACTCATTAATTAACTTAATAATACTAAAGAACATTTTGGTTATGCCCTAACACTTGGTTATATATCCTTTATTGGCTATTCCAGCCTCGCATCTACGTAGCATGGAGTCGACCAAGTCCTGCCATCGCTTGAGGGGAATTTTCGCCCTTTTCTCTTCAACAACATGCCAAAGCTGCGACTTAGAAGACCCGAATCGTTTTGAGACATTACATCTGATGTCCACCTATAAGTTTCAAATGGGATTGGGTCCGGGGACTGAGCTGGCCACGGCATTGGGTCGATCCTTTCCTGGCAACGCCGGTTTTTGGCCGGTTTTCTGGTGGATTTGGATCGCTATCCTGCTGGAATGTCCAGTTTAAGGACCTATTCCAACTGGCATATGGCAGCAAACATTCCTTAATATATTGACGTACACATTTTGGTCCAAATATTTACCATCTTCTCCCTGTTACATACATTAGCATGAGTAAACTAAGCATTAATTTACATAAATGTAAAGAAATAAATAGATGCAATGCCAACATTATAAACTAAATATATTAGCATTAATAGACAATTTTATATCTCCCTAGTCGTCTGTCTAACACAGAAACTTTAAGAAATTTTTTTATACAAAATTTCTTTGCATATTTACTTTGATGTCAAGTGTCAAAAAAAATAATTTAAAATTTTTCTACCCGCTTTATTTTAACATGTTTCTTCTGTTGCCAGATGCCACCAATAAATTGGAGTTTTGTTTAAGGGTGACGGAAAGGAAGATGGAAGTTGGTAGAGCTAAGAGATTACCGTTCTCATAACCCGTTCCATGTTATCCCCTGTGGATTAAATTCATGTCTATTTTGCATAAAATTGAATTTTGCTTATCATAAAACAGTTTGATTTTTCTTTTATATTGTTATTTGTTTCCGCAATCGTATATTTGTATCTCATAGTTTGCTGTTTCCTGCAGCTTCACAGCTTCTCTCGCTTTTTGATCTGTTGCACCAAACAAGTGTCACGTTTAACACTCTGTCGGAACCTTTTGATTCTCAACAATTTCGACAAACACTTTTTGGCGAGGTGTCACCGTCAATGGGTCACTGAAAGCCCTTAGCCTTCTGTGGGCACCATCAAGTAGCATTTGTCAACTGATTTGTCAAAGGAATTACGTTTATATTTTGGACAAATAATACAAATCAGTGGCGTCAAAATGACATCAAGTGGCCTTTCAGTTGAGAACCACCCTCGAACAGAAACCACCTTATTATAAAGTGGGAAATCACTTGCCAGACTCGGAGTATTGAGCACTTAAACGCGGTCGAGTGAGAAAAATAAATAATAAATGTATGCGTTTTGCTTACAACTCAAAAACCCTTCATATGAGCTCAGACGGTGTTGTAAAGGAGCAATAAGTTATTGCAAAGATATAGAAAATATATTGTTATTATTAAATGAAATATTGAAAATATAGTAGTCTTAAAACTGCAATAATTAAAAATTTAAATATTAAAATGAAGCTTTTTATTTTTGAAAAAAAACTTTATTTTGCTGACAGTTTTGTTTAACTACATAATAAAAAATGTATACTTTGTATGGAATTAAATATTTGTATACTCTGTAATAATTTTAAAATGTCACCTGCTTCATTAAACGTCATTAAACTCGCTTAAAAAATTTTAAACTCTAAAATAACTAAAAAAACATAAAACTGTAGTAGTTCTTAAAATTTTAAATTTAATAATGTTTTGAATATTCGACTCATTGAAGTTCTTCAACTGCAATTCTGTCGTGGCATTAATATGTATCAATATTAAATTAAAATATTGGAATTTAGTTACTTTTTTTTCCATGAAGATAAGGTGCAAGTATACTGGAAAAATCGTGTAAGTAAAGTATGTCGTTAGAAAATCAAATAAGACAAAGTCAAAGTCAAAGTCCGCATGCCAAAGCACACACGAAATTGTCAGCCATAAATTGAACTAATATACAACAGGCTCTCATGCAATGTCTGTTACGCATTAGCCATACCACCCAACCACCCCAACTAACCAACCACCCAACCATCGAACCACTCAACTTCGATAGGAATGTGCCACAATAATCAAGCCAGAGCCAGGCCAAGTCGAATTACAGTTACAATTCGAGTTAAGGTAACGCATGGCAATGGCCATAAAATGACACTGAGTGTCAGTTTCAATTAAACATGTTGACAGCTGTAAGGGGAACCGTATCCAAATAGGACAAGAATTGTCGGCCTCCTTGGCCTGTCCTTGGGAAGGGAGGATTGTTCCTAGCCATTTCGATTTTAATACAAGAAATTCCGGACATTGTCTGGCCATGTGTAACAATAAGTTTAATGGAGAATGGGAAGACCAAAGAACCGTATGACAACTTTATCTCTGAGAGAGATTCGCCCAGTTTTAGGCAACTGCAGACATCTTACAACTTTTTGTTTATTGTATTTTGTGTCTTTGATTTTTGACAGCCAATTGTAATTATAACAATTTAAGTAATTTTATGTGTTTCTCTCTTAGCACGTCTGTATGCAGATGTTTGCTTTCATTTATTTATTTCAGCATGATTTTCTTGAGATTTTTCCATGCAATTTTATGCCATGTTTCCTGTTGTCAATTGACATGTTGTCAAACATCACACAAAATATCCTTTCTGTCTGTGCTCTAAGGGATTTAGTTTAATTAAACTGTGTCCTTGTACACAACATGTTTGCATATTAATTTCCTGTAATTTTGATTGAGTTTTGCATAAATTTGCAAATGATCAAATATGAATGTCAATACTATTGAAAGGTAAACATTGAGATAACATTTTCTCCAAACAAGAAGCTTAGACCCGATTCTAATTGCAGTCTCACCAAACACTCAAGACATTCCAAGACTGGCAATTTTTTGTGCTATTTGTTTCCTTTAGGGCTTCAAATGGAATGAGTGTGGCATCCAAGGAGCTGGCAGCTCTTTGTTTTCGTCACGGACGAGTGGCAAAAAGCAATCACAGCTACCCCACAACTTTAGCTGGGAAATGCAGGAAAAATCCAAGAATAAACACAAATATCTTTCACATTTTTTTGCGCATTTCTTTCCTCTGTCGACGACGACGACGAAGGGGACGGCAATCTTTTGTATTATTGGTGAAATTAGAATTTCTCATTAAAATAAGTGTTGGCACTGGACCCGGTTGACTTGAGACAAGGTGCTCGGCCATGGCAATAGACTTAAGTTGAGTATCTCTTCTCTCTTTCCTCTGTTCCCTCTCCCCTCTTCTCTCTCCTCGGCCCCTCGCTCACTCATTAGTTGCGCATCAAATCGGACTGACATCTCCTTCTATTTTTTGCTATATTTGCTTCTCTATTTGCTTCCCCAAATGTTGTCGCATTGTTGTGTCTTCTCCCTGCTCTGACATCTTGCCACTTGAGTTGCTTCTGTTGGGGGCATAAACTTTTTCAATTTTTAATGGGTCTTGTATCCAATTGCGATGAGTCGCTTGCCAGTAATTAAAACTGCAACTCATTTCTTTCATTCTTTTGGGGGTTTCCCTCCTTGCAACTACCTCATCATGTTGCAGATACTTATCTTGTCATCTTTTGGTTCTTGCGTTTAATAGGCTTAAAAACTGAAACACTTTGTGTTAATGCTGATAAACCCGTTTTTGTACTTTGATTTCTGAAGCATTGCAATGCCGAGATATCAATTCTTTGAATGTGTATGATTCGCCAAAGCCATTTAGCTTAACTTAACCCTTAAATATGTACGGTCCAATCCAATTTGTGGGCTTTATACGAACTTTACAATCTATAGATATGATGTTAAAAAATGTTAGAGATTTTAAATGGTGAAATATAACGAGATTATTTTGACATTTTATATATTTGATGGACAAATATTTCATATTTTGATCTACACTTGCTCGATTTTTATTCAGATTTAGTAAGTTTCAGGTAGATTTCTTTAGATATCGTCCTATGTAGAGCAAAACCGATTAATACAACATATTTTTAAAATTAATTATTTTCAAATATCTATGGTAATCATATATCATTTGTACTGCCAATATACTGTCTTTAACAAAATACAGAACTATAATTATATATTTATATATTTAATTTGAATAGAAGATATTTAAATATGTAACACATTTCTTTGTCTAATTATAACAAACTCTACTGTTATAATATGGAACTTCCACACCTTTTCTCCAACTCTCCATATGATTTTGACTTTTGCCTCAACTTTTGGCCATTGGCCATTCGATTGTTGGCCAACTGAGCAATGGCAACATTGTTGTTATGTTGCTAACTTTTCATATGGTTTTGTTACGTCAATGAGTGTTTGTGTGTGTGTGTTATACTTGTTGTTATTCTGCGGCCTGATAGCAGTTATTTGGCCACATTGTTGCTGCTGTCGCTGTCGCTGGCAAATGTAAAGTTTGCGTTTAACTTTTGCTTGTTAGATTTAAGTGGAGGCGGCGGCTGCCTTGTAAAATGTTTATAAACAAAAAGTTTTATGCAAAAGCCAATGGGAATTGTGGCAACAGTTTTGAATTCGGTTTCGGTTGCAGTTGTTGTAAATGTATCTATATCTGTTTCTGTTATTGTTTGGAGCATGTGATGCTGACATCTTCGATAAAATTTCAGCAGAGCTGTTTCCCTAATAAAATACAATTTCCCTATGCAATTTTTCTTTAATTAATTCTGTATTACTTTCTTCTTTCTATCTTGGTTTTTGTTGCTGTTTTTTATAATTTTGTACAAAACGTGCTTGGCATTTCGTGTGGCGTCTGTTTAACGTCTTACTCGGATCTCTCGGGGGTCGCCAGGTTTGTTTCTTTTAAAGGTTCCTTGCACCGCTGCATTTATTTACATTACTTTTCTTTTCTCTCTATTATGTTGTTTGCTGTGCACTGTAATTAGCCAACCCTTCTCATCTCAAAGGGACAGTCTTGTGTAGAAGACAGCTGTTGTTTGTCTGTTGGCCAAAATTGCTATGCATAAAAAGTTTAACTTGACATTTTTGCAACACAACACAGTACGGTTTGTAATTTGGACTCGTTCTCTCTCTCTCTCTCTCTCTCTCTCTCTTTCTCTCTCTCTCTCTCTCTCTCTCTGTCTTTGGTCTCTCGTAACCCTTTTAGATATTTGCTAATTTTTTCCTTTATACTTACATTTTACTTGCAGACTCCTTAATTGCATTAGCCAAAGTCCTCGCCCATTGCTGTTTTGCATTTAGATTTCAGCACTGAAGAGGAAATTGTTGTCAGTATTTTTACAGAAATTGCAGTGCAAACAGAGAAAAGGTAAGTCGACTTTAACTTGAGATTCATTTAATTTCTTTAAATATCTTTAACAATTATTTATAATTACTTCCTTCCAAGTCTTTGCTAAATACAAAATCATAAAAAAATATTCGGCCTTAAAAACATAAATGAATTATGCATAAATATTCTTAGTCCAGTTGCGCTTTTATGGCTCAACCTCAACCCTCTCAAATTGCTCGACATTTTATGATCTTTTTGGACATTTTATTGACGTCGTTTTGTAGTTGGTTGAACCCTTAACCCTCAATCCCCCAACCCTCAATCCTTCAGCCCGTTTTTGACACCCGCCATAACTTAATTATCCATATGAATCCTTCAGTTTTTATTGCAACAAACTCAGCCTGATCCTTGGGCCTGTCCTTTAATTATGATGAGTACTTGCTTCGTTCTCGCAGCTGTCATATTTTTATTTATCTAAATTGGCAGATCTTCACGGGTTTCGTTCATTAAAATAACATCAAATCGCCTTCGTCTCGAGTCTGGCAAAATGTTTTATTGCCTTTGGCTGCGGCATTTTCCATTTCCATTTCAAAATTTTATGTCCAGCAGCTGTACATCATCATAAGTTTATTGTTTGCATACTTCACGGCGTTTTGGGCTGTTAATTTTGTACGCCTTTGGGCCAGACTCAGTTGCCTTTATTATTTTCATCGTTTTAATCAGTCCTTATTTGGGAGAGGGAAAACCCTTTGTTCAACACTTTCCATACGAGTTTGTGTCTTTGCGGTAAGTTAAGGAGCTTCGCTTTATGGTCAATAGGCATTTGTCATTGTTTTGTGGATGCAACATGAGATACACTCACATTTACACACACCCACACACACACGCATATGTTGCAACCTTGCGGTTACAATTTGAGGCAGGTGGGTTATGGTTATCATGCTTGGGTCGCTTTGAAGTAATCGCCAACCACGTCTCTGGCCCAGAGGCTAAGCCTCATTTGTGGTCAAATTGTGTGCTGTGCGTCAGCTGAAAGTCGATTATGTCAATATTGTGCCATGGCTAATGGCCAATGGGTGTGTGAGTGTGAGTGTGTGTTTGTGTGTGTTTGTGATAGGGATCTTGTGCAAGCTGCGGCCGCTGGCTCCTTCCGATAGTCCCGGCCATACGCTAATTAGTGCTGGTCTAAGCTTTAAGCTGCCTTAAAATCTGTTTCAAATCTCAACAGATACTTTAAGTTTTAATAGCCAAGTTACAAGCCCATATGGCAGACTTTCCAAGTGCCACAATCACAACATCTCGAACATAAACTAGCTGTAAAAATACATAAAAATCATAGCATACATTTAGGAGTCGAATTACAAATGTGCCTCACATGCGAGGCAGATACTCGCAGAGTGTGAGAGCCAGGCCAAAAGGGGTGGCTCAATACAAAGCCAACAGCACAGAAGATAAACCAGCGCCGAAATAAAAGGAGTAGCTGCATTTGCACATTAAAAACCCATAAAAATCGGGAATTGAATTGCCAAAAATAAAATAAAATAGCAACAACAACAACAAACGGAAAATAAAGTGGCTATGAAAATATATAAAAAAAAGAAAGAGAAAAAGGGAAAGGGAAATCTAAAAGTAAGATTGACAAAACCGATTGAAGCAATCAATTAAAATTGATCAATGAAATTGAATCACGTGTTACAATTCGCTTAAGGAAATCGAATTGTGTTACATTTGGAAATTGGAAGGGAGGCCTCATAAAAGTGAAAGAAAGTTTCTGAAGTATAGGTATGAGAGCAGATATTTATTTAAAGGTGATGGTGATTCCGTTTAGACTGAGAAAAGTTTGATAAAAGTGAAGGAAGTCTAGGTTATTAAATGAGAAATAATTATTTAATTATTTAATGTTTTGCACAAATTAAAGATATAAATTCTTATTAATATGCAAAATGTATCTCTATCGTCAAAGAGCAAAATCAGTTCGCATTCAAAGAGTTCAGTGCACTTTATCTGTACTATTTCCTCGTTCTCCCCGCAACTACCTTCAGCCTTTACCCTTTACATTCAGTGCTATCAGTTGTCAGAGGACAAAACTTTTATGCGCTTGTTAACAAAAGCGTGAAATTCAATGCGGACGAACAAAAATTTACGACACTGCAAATTAAACTTGATTTTTATTTAAATAAATTGCATTTTATGCGCTCGGCAAGGATCCAACTCCAACTCCATCTCCTCTCCATCGTCGTCATCGTCGTCGTATCGTAATAATAAGCAGGCAACGAGCCATAATTTGGACCGGAATATGACGGGAGGATATGTGTGGCAATGACGACGGGTTCGGCTTGCTTTATGTATTTTTATTTATTACACAGAGCCATTGGCAGGAAATGTTTGTTGATTTTCCGCAGCGCGCGCACAATAAAAAAAAATCGAGGCAAAAAAGCAAATTATTTTCTAGACGAACGCGCGTTTCTCAAATAAAAAAATGTACAAAAAGCCCAGAAAAATGTTTGAATTGTACCCATTGCAAATTGCGCAAAGAAGGGTATAATAACTCTGTGCATATGTATGTGAAGGCAGAAGGAAGCAGCTCTGATTTATCAAATTACTGGTACTATAGTATGTTACCTACACTGCTTACAATTAAATGTATAAATATAATATACTATTTATATACAAACTGTTCAGGAATATTTTAAAAAGATTTGTCATGCATATACACTACTATGCTATCTATTTACCATAAAAAATTTGACCACTATTTCATAATAAACACAGAAGTTTTAAAAAAACTTATTTGCATATTCTGTAATAAGAAAATGCAGCACTGGCGCCATCTGGCGACCGCACTTGTTTGTGTTTGCCTTTTTATTGCATATATGTGTGCTATTATTTGCTGAGGTATCTCAGAGCTAAACACAGGGTATTTTTTAGTCGACTAGAGTGATCTCAGTTTATTTTTTATATGCCTCGCAGTCGTCGTCATCATTAAAAGCGGAAATGTAATGCGTAATTTGTGTGCGCCGCGAAGTATGCAATACGAAAATTGTGAATGGAGTCGGGCGATGCGAATTGATAAGGGCTTAACAAAAGATTGAAGAGCTAACGTAGACGTACACTCCAACGCCTTAAATATGACTTAAATCTGACTTAATACCTAACCGATCCGTAGCTAAATCCTATGCAAAATATAGACTCGTACTCTAATCAACGGCTCGAACTTTGCAGTAAATGGGACTTTTGGTGTGCAATGTCATACGGAAGATGAGACGCGCCCTCTCCTGTCGCTCTCCGACTGGCTCGAAGTAATATTTTCGAAGTAGATGGGCCAAGACTATCTTCATCATGACCATGGCATAGCGCTGTCCCAGACAGCTTCGAGCGCCCGTCATAAATGGAATAAATGTGGAGGGTTCTATCTTTGGTTCCGCATCGCGTGCCCAGCGATGGGGCTTGTAGACCAACGGATCCGGGAAGAAGTCCTTGCAACGGCCCATGTACAGAGGTGAAATGATGACATCAATGCCCTTTGGTATTAGGAACTCATCTGGAAGGCCACAATATTTATATACACCTTTAGAAATTAACCTGGTTTACTTACTGATCCTACAATTGGCGGTGGCTCGTCTGGCGGTGATTGGCGCCGAGGGAAACAATCGAATTGACTCCTTAATGCACATCTCCAGATACTCCAGCTGACGCAATTGCTCCATGGTGATGGCTTCACCCGTATCCTTGCCACAAACCTGCAGGATCTCCTCCCTACACAACTGCTGGTACTCCCTGTGCAAAGTCATGTTGTACATGAAGAACTTCAGTGTGGCGGCTGTGAGATCAAAGCCGCCAAATATAATGGTGTCCACCTCCTCGCGAATGTCCTTCACCTGCAGCGGCTTTCCGTCGGGTGTCCTTGCCAGCAACAACGAGTCCAGGAAACTAAGCGTCTTCTTCCCACTCGACTCGGCATTTTCAGTGCTTTCAAAATTGCGATTCTCCTGATCAGAGCTCAGTTGGTCCAATCGCTCCGTGATGATGCCCTCTGTGAAGCCATGAAGTGTCTTTAGGATTTGTTTCTCCTTTGCGGCGAGATTTGTTAAGCTGTAAATGCTCGAACTGCGATAGAAGAGATTCTTCAGGCGGCAGTCGATGATGTGCACAATGCTGTGAAGTGAAGGAAAATATTAGAGAAGGGTTATCTTAATGACAGCTCATTTCTTACTCATTTTCACTAGGTATGTAACTACAACACAAACGTCAAAAGAAACATCGAGTTCTCCATGTATTGGTAAATAAGACTGATATTTCTAGTTTTTCAAATCAAAACTCTTAAAGAAAACGTAATTAAAAACAAAATATACCCGTTTACTTTTAAATATAAGATCGTTTTAATGGCTGTTGTAAAAAGCACAAAATATAAAACATTAATTAATGCTAATAAGTATAAAGCCACAATTTATTGTTTTTTCATTCAGTGCAAATAAAAGTTTTAGTGAGCTTTGTTTGACTCTTCGCTTTTATTCACTTCACTTTTCGAAAAGCATTTAATTCTAGAGTTGTATTTATTCAGTAAAGGATCGATTGCAGATAATTAAATGAATTCATATCAAATTGAAGAACAGAACTGAGTTTTGTTGTCGATTGTTCGATACATTTTCACATCACTAATACTCACTCTCTGACCGCATCGAAGTAGTCCGACTTTTGGCCCGACTGCGCATTAACTGTGGCCCCCAGAGCCGTCTCGCAGATCGTGTCCAGCGTGTAGCAGCTGATGTACTGAAAGAAGTCGACGGGTTCACTCGTCTCAGCCATCTTGGCCAACCGTGCTACCAGGATGCGGGCCTGACGCTCAAAGACGTCCACAAATTGCTTGATCATGCCATAGTTGAAGGCCGGCGTGATCATCTTCCGGCGATGCGACCATTTCTCCACGTCGCTGGTGAAGAGACCCTCGCCCAGCCAATTCTCAAAGACGCGATAGTCGGAGGTCTTCTGCAGCAGCTGCTTGGCACTGCAGAGCTCTTGAATATCCTTGGGATTACAGTCGAAGAGGTAGAGTTTGGGGCCCAGCCAGAGTTTGGCGCGATGATCCTTCAGATGGCCGTTGATCAGGTCCGTGGCACGGCTAAATGGTCGAGGACCAATGATCCTTGCAAAGATATGCAAATGTCCGATTATGGGATACGAAGGTGGACCAGGCCAATTGCTGGTCAACCGATTAATTCTCGCCTGATACTGATACGCATAACAGAAGAGGGTAATCACGACACAGCACAGCAACCAGATCAGCAGAGGAGAGTCGATCATTATGGTTTGAATTCTATCTTTCAACTGGTCGAATCGAATGGCGCATTTGCGAATTTAACTGAGACTACGGGGACGCACACTAGATTGGCAAACACTTAATCATCGAGTGTACAAAAAAGTTTACTGAAGTATTTAGATATGTAAATTATTGGGTAATTTGTTAAACTAATGAACAAAGCCACTGACTGACTGAGTGAGTGACTGACTGACCAGGCGTAGGTCGAAACCGAAAACGTTATTAGCCAAGTCGAGGTAGATTAGGCAACGTCAAGATGCGAAACAGAAATGAGCCTATTGCTAGCACGGAGCAGCGCTTAAGTACGTCGCCAGTCTGGACAGGCTGACGATCTTTTGTTTTGGATTCCCTCAATCTAAATAAACGAGTGTAAACAAATATACCCATAGAATGCAATGAAAATCACGTCTCCGTCGAGATACTCTACAAGTGAAAAGAACTTGAGACTGAAGAGATGTCAACAGATACAAAATTAAAAATATCTCTAAAGAGATATGCTGAGTGAAACCCTTAACTTTACTAATTACTTGGCTTAAATATCTGTAGATCGATTAAGCTTAAGTTACAACAATCTATCAATTTCTATTAAGCCCACTTTAAGGGTTTTTCTAATGCAACTCAATCTCAATAATCAATATGCTGAGTGGGACTCTTCACTTTATTTACTGCTTGGCTAAAATATCGATAGATCGATTGAACTTTAGCTATAATCAATATCTATTATTTCCACTGTAGGGGTATCTGTAAGAGCCTTTTAATTGCAATTTAAATTCTAAGTGGGACTCTTCACTTTTCTCATTACTTGGCTAAAATATCGATACATCGATTGATCATCAGCTATAACAATCAATCAATTTCTATTATACCCACAGTAAGGGTATATTTCCAGAACCCAATCCACTCAATATGTATAAAAAATAAACAGCTCGAAACAAACAGTTAAATATGCGTTATTGCGAAATATAAATTTTGATGCGCTGTCGCATTCACTGCATACAAATTTACCCCGAGCGAGTGAAATTCATAAACGCTCTGTTGGATGTGTAAACACATCTCGCCGAGAGAGCTCATTTTTGCATTTTGGAACCACCCAGACGGCTCAGTAGCCGTTCTAAACTCAATCTTGTTGGACTTGCTTCGAAATATTTTGCCAAATATAATATTTAGCCAAAAATAAAAATATTTCTTGGACGTCAACGCACTAAGAACATTAAAAGAAAATTTACCATACACGGTTATTTTTGGCTCACAGAATACAAGTTAATTATGTAACCACTTTTATAATAAGGAGTTGCATACGAAACTGGTTAATTTGCGACTTGGCCAAATTGCCAAAAGTGCTGGATCAAGATTCCTATCGGGTGCTTTCTAATTAATAAGCAGTAAAAAAATATGCATATCCCCCCCAATTTATATATTGTCTAAAAAAAGAATAGCCGAAGCGAACATTTAATAAATATTAGAACAAGTTTTTATTGTTTATTGACTAAAAATGAAATAAACGAAAAGAACATTAAAAAAATATTAGAACAAGTTTTGGTTACATTGCCTTATAAACAAACCAAGCCGGAGCTAGATAAAAAAGTCCCGAACTGACCTATCCCAATTAAAGGTTTCGCTAAGGTTTTTAGTCAGTTTTGCGTTGTATGATGTTATCAGAGAACTTTTAATTCATTTCGTACGCAAACTGTCATAATAATTTTAATTAAACTCATATTTATGCCATTTATTTGCACTTTTCATTAAAATAAAAAAAAAAAAACAACCAAATAAAAGGTAAATGAAAAATAAAAAAAATTGATGCTCTTCATTTACAATAAAAAAAGGAAAACAGAGCCGTCTGCATTTTATTTATATTGAATTGAAACGTAGGCGGAGACAGACATTCAAACGGACAGACAGACAGATAATATTTTCAGCATACAATTTTATGAATATACAAATGAATATACTTATACTCATGTACGAGTATGATATGGATTCGAGTATGATTCACACAAGCGCATTAATTACAATTATTCGTGTTTATTTGTGCGCTGTAACTTTTGTGTTAATTAGTGTAAATACACAGTCCTGCTTCATTTGTGAACAGGTCGTGTCTCAATTGAAATGCAAATGTTGAAGTTTTTTTTAATGAATTGAATGACATCTGGTCAAGATTCATAGATTCGTGTGATTAAATAATTAGCTTTATATGTATACTCTATGTGAAATAGTATTTGTTTAACAGCATTACACAGTTATGCATTAAACGATTCGGGATAAATTCCCAGAAGAGAAGTCCACATTGTCAGCGAGTTGTGTGTGAGTTCAACAAATGCTTGACATAAATTCCATTATCTAATGGATGCCAATAAACAGTGCATACAAATAAACACTCACACGCACACACACACACACTCACTGACAAGAACAATCAGATGTAGATACTGTTATGTAGCTGACAGCACCAAGGAACATTGTCTCAAATACAAAATTAAAAGTGATGTGAACAATATATAGAAAGCGAGTGTGAGCGAGTAAGAGAAAGAGAAGGCGAGTGAGTGAGTGAGCAGTACAGAGACAGTGCAAACTAATTTGAATTTATGTAAAGATGTCGACCTGCCTATTACAATATCTTACATTTATGAGGGCATAATAACTTTGTTGTATAGTTTGCCAAAATGTAGCTGTAAATCAATCGTATCTATAACATTGTTGCACATTGTTTCCATGGTCCTTTTATGTTATAGCTTGACAATTTTGTTTTGTTTTATCTAACAAAAACTTAGATTTGTTAAAAATAACTTAATGACTAAAATATTACTACTTTTTTTTTGAGATATCTGTAAATATAATCATTACATTACATACATTAAGTAATTATTCGAATGATAACTTTTAAATAGCTTAGATACTTTGAATAATTTCAAAGGATTCGGCTTCGCTATAAAAATAAAAAAGTTCTTTTCATATACAGGGTGGCGCAAAAGAAGTCATCCGATGTGGTTTGGCTCTCATTTTTTTTCTAAATGAAAAATTTTGATTCTGTTTTTTGATTATGTTTATTCGAACCTTAAGAATTTTATTGGTTTAGGCGAGAAGATGACATCGGCCAAGTGTTCGCTGCCAGAGCTCATGACCATACGCCCGTTTTATGGCATTTTCCATCACTTTTGCCAGAACTTCGGGCGACAGGTTCTCGCATTCCTGGCGAATATTTTCCTTAAGGGCTTCAAGAGTTTGCGGCTTGTTGACGTGAACCTGCGACTTTAAAAAAACCCCATAAAAAGAAGTCTGGAATGGTTAATTCGGGTGATCTGGCCGGCCAGTGCAAATATCAAAAACGAGAGATAAAGCGGTTATTATTATTACATTATTACAATTATTCTGCGTTCTTGGGGAGTGTATCGCTCCATGGCTTATTCACTTGTATTCTGTATCTGTCTAGTCCACAAATGTCAAAACAGATTTGACATTGGCGGCCATTTGCAAAAATGAGAGCATCTTCCAATAGGGTGACTTCTTTTGCGCCACCTTGTAGTAGTATCAGATATATAAAGCCTTTTATTGAGTTTAGCGCTGAAATTAAAATTATATATTCATACATAAAATCATACATAAAATTATGACATTAATAATAAGAATGAAATAGTTTGAATTCACTCTTATTATAATTTTTTAATTATATGAGATAACTAATAAATACGTTTTTCAAATATATTTAAGATTTTTTTATTCCTATTTCACCTTATTAAATAAATAATATAGTTCATATTTTTCCATATAAATATTTAGGGTATTAGAACAAATGTATTATTCTGTTTGCACCTTTCTTAATTTAATTTGGAATAAAAAATAATATAAAGTCATATTTTTTCCATATAATTATTTGTTAAGAAAAATGAAATAAAAATATCTAAGGTATTTGCGGTTCGTTGCATTGCAATTTTCATTGTTTTCTTGCTATTATTGTTGTCTGTGGGCATGTAGACCTCTGTAATTAAACTGCACATTATCAGGAGAGCCACACACGCACACGCACACGCACACACACACACACACTCATACACATAGAGACAGAGTCACCGCATAATTATGCTGGGCATTTCTATCCTGTACCTGTTTCCTGGCCCCGCCCAGCTGTCACTTTGTGTTTTGCTCTTGTGTGTTAAATTTAATTTGGCTACATTTAATTATTGTTTATGCAACGCTTCTGGGTCTGCGATCAAATTGGAGTAGTTGCAGTGATAATAGCATGCCAAATACGCCGATGATACGCCGGCTAATGTGAACCGAGAGTTACGAGGTATTTGGGACCAAGACCTCAATACCTCAAGACGACCGCAGGGTTTGCAGTAATCGCGTCTTGTGTCAACATTAATCGCATCAAATTTAATTTCACAATTAAATGCAAAGACGCGATGCGTTTAGCATAAATTAACAGCATGTTGTAAGTAGGCGCCGCAGGGTAACAACAACTAATTGGGGTTGGGGTTGGAGTCGGAGTTGGGGTTGAGGTTGTTGCTGGGGTTGTTTCATCTCTGAGGTGTTAGTTGTGGTTCTGGAACCAAAAAAGCCGCCAGCCAATGTCGCTTCCGTTTCCGATTCCGTCATCTCATTCCCATTATCACTCTGTAGTGTGGGTAGCAATTTTCCATTTGCGTACTTATTGCAGAATATAATTTAATTGACGTGCCTAACAAAATGCACTTGGCTAAAAGGATTTAAATGTCTTTAATTGATCGCTTTAATTAAATTAGTCAAATAGCTGAACAGTACAGTTTTAAAGCCACTGAATATAAAAAAAGGACAACAACAGCTGGTCCAACAGCAGACCAGAATATTAACTCGCATGTTAATTTCTCTCATCCATTTTTTATTGTTTTTCGCAGAGTAAATCAATTTTTTAAATCGCTTTAGTCAATGGACAAATTTAATTAAGCATATTAAAAATATTTATAAATTGAGTATTTAAAGTGAGTAAATATTATGTACAATATGGTGAGTACCCGATCTTAGCAGCCATTTCAATCAAGATTCTTCGGCTTAATAAGCTTTATGCAAATCACGAATGAAACTTGTTTTTTGTTGTATGCAGACACACTAAGACTTTGGTTTTATGTATAACCGTTTAAATACAAATTTGTGTATACATTTTCAAATAACAAATGACGTATCTAAAGCCCTTCTCCAACTGTGATATTTAAAGCTGACCAGTTCCTCTGAAACTGTTTGCTTTTTCGCAAATAAAGTTCGGCAGTGAACTGAAACGTTTTTATTTTTATGTAGCTTATTTAAATAACATTTATTGATTAAAATTAATTAAATTAAAATTGATCTCAAAGCTCTTTTGGGGCTATCAGTGAAAAAAGTCGGTTGAAAATATGTTTACATTTTAGATTTGTCATTTATCTATTGTTATGTATCACCAACCATATAGATTTTGTTGTTTGTGCAGCATAAGAGCAGATTGAAATTGACCCTCTTGCCATGTCAAAGTCAAAAGAAAAGCTTCCGAGTGCTTTAAAGCTTGTTGCATATGTCAAGCTGTGTTTATTAGCAACAGTTAAAAAATATTTTGATGTTAAAAAACGGATTACTTTTTTAGTTATTGTGATTGAACGGATAAGTGTTTTGAGGCAGGCTTACGTGTTAGAGGGCTAAAATTAAAATTAAAAATAAAACTATTTCCATTGCTGATATGTTGATACACAGTAACATTGATATTGTTAAAACGATGTGTTTATGTTGGCCATTGGCCAGATATGCCACAATAACGTGGTAAGAAACCGCAGCTGATGCCACAAAACTTAATCAACTTCATCTACACCCGTGATTTTCATGTACTTAGTATAAAGTTAAAATATTAATTTTAAATAATACTTTTGAGTCGCATGCTTCGTTGCGCAGACAGCAACAAAGTTGTTTTTTCTCTCCTTTTTTATCGTTTCGGCGTCGACTTTGCCGTTAACCTTCGACGCGAAAATTGTTTCGTATGTACATTTTTTTGGAATACCCTGTAACAGTGGCTTTAAAGGTGGTTACTTTAGCTATATGAATGTGTATGAAACAGGCAGAGAAAGGAGAATGTGTAAGTCTTGTTATAAGTATGTACTTAATCCGACATTATGAGATGGTTTAATTAATCCCTATTTATCAGTTAATTATCAGTCAAGAGTTATAGGTAGTCAATTTTGTATCCAGGGCTTAACAAACTGTAACTAGCTGAGAGTTTTACTACGATCGAAAAAGAATGTCACAAATCTCTCTAGATAGCATATTTCTAAGTGCAGATATGTGAAATCTGTTTGTTTATCTGTTTGACTAAAGGGTATATCATAGTCGAGCCGCGTTTTGTTTGTATATTCAGCTTTCAGTACAAAATATTTAAAGGTGTTTTTCAGCTTTTATTCTTCTTCTTTGTCTTCGCTTTTGCTTGCGTTTAGGCCAGGGCATAGCTTTATTATGGGAGTACGAGTTTGTACGTAATTGAAGGACGTCGGCGGCATTGGCAGTTTGAAGGCAACAGCGTAAACTGTTGCTGGATACGAGTATCTGTTGCAGTTGTTCTCGAGTTGACTTAAAGTTGCGTGTTGTGTTGTGTTTGAATTCCAGTTTCGGACTCAACTGGGCAGTTATCTACCGTTAGTTACCTTAAGTAGTACGTCCGCTCGTTAACGACAGCTAAAACAGCTTAACCCACGGGTGTTCAGTCAATTTCGAGTAATTTCCAGTTGCAGTTGCAGTTGCAGTTGCATTTGCCAATCGCCTCACTTGACTGCAATTCGCTGTTGGAGTTGTCGCTGTTGTTCTTGTTATTACCATTAATTTACTATTTTTGGTGATTGTCGGCCACGGTTTCGCAGAGTCACTGTCGGAGTCGGAGACCAGTCACGTTCCGCTGCATTTATGAGGCTTAAACACCAACAACTGTCCGGTTATTAAAGTTGGATTCTTGTGTGGCAATCGCAACATTCGCCTCTTCTCAACACAGTCACTCAATCAGTTTGGCAGGGTCAGACTAGTTTTTTATTTTGTAGACTTGACCAGGTAGTGAAAATGCAATCATTTAACATTCACTCAGTGACCTTTTACCTGCTGACAGTCAGTCAATTTACAGCTGCCCAGGATTCGGATATAACCGAATATTTATTTAAATATTTGCATTGCATTTTTGGTCTACGTGACGAACCTCACGTAACATATGTCGTGGAAGTTATTGACCATTGACCTATGTGCGTACAGTGCTGAGGCAAGTATGCTGCTAATGATAAGAAACAGAAACCACTGTACGCATGCATGTTTTATTTCTTGTTATTAAGCTAAGTTGAGAATGTTGGAAGGAAATGACCAATGCAATTAAATTTATTGCATCGTAATCAAAGTTATCTCTTAAAATATGCAACTTAAAAGCCTAAGGCCTTAGCTGCAATTTGCAATTTAGCACTTTCAAATAATAATTAATATAGCTACATTTAGAAACCTTAAAGCAGATACAGATTCTCAAATAATTTAGTATGATAACTTTTGGTTATTTTTGGCTTGATTTCCTGAAATAAAATGAAATGTTTTCATAAATAATACATTTTTGTTCGGTTTCATAAAATATAGAATCAATAGATAAATATAATAGATAGTAATAAATATTAATAAATGATCAAATTAGAAAATTACGTATTTTTCGTTATTTTAATGTTACTGCAAAAGGTATCATTCTAGTATAAAGTGATAGTTATACTTTGTTAATTTCAAATGTATACTTGTTGAAATTGTGCCACTGTGCACGGTGGGCTGTGGCTCAACCTATGCACTTTGGCAATATCAGTTCATTCGCCCGTCCAGGTAATCGAACTCGAAAGGCGACCAAATATGTGCCCAATCCATAAGTACGCATACAGTAGGCACTCGCATGAAGGTCCGTCAACGCGTGAATTAACACCGAGCACTAAAAGTAAGCGAGCAGCAGGTAACTCGCGCTCGTTCTCTCTCTCTCTCTCTCTCTCGCAGTCGCTCTCCCGTTGGCTCTCTCTTAGCTGTATCAGCTGTCAGCTGTTTTGCGGTCTCGGCTTGATCGCAACACTGAGTTGAGTTGAGTTGAGCTGAGAGTGGAGTGTTGTCCGTTGTCTGTTTGGTTTGTTGTTTCAGTTCAGTTGAAGGCAGCCTCTGAGTTGGACGCGTCGATCGGTTTTTATACATTTGTCTTGAGTCGCGTGTTGCCCGCAGATTCACAGTTACATTAACGAGTCAAAGTCTTAACGTGTTGTCTGTGCTTGAATGCCAAATTTAATTGCCACTCTAGCAACTTCAGTGCGACTATCGAAGACAACTAACGTTTAATTTGAAAACGTTTTCGAACAAAAATCATCGCAGTTCGCAAATCGAGACTTTCGTTTTCCCAACTTTCATTTTTATTTTGCCGCTGCTCGCTCACAAGTTTTCATTGAGAAAAGTGTCGCCGTCAGTTTTGTGTGATACGAAAATAAAAAGGTGTTAAAAATCAATCGAGAAATACTCGTGACGGCATAAAGAAATATTAAGAAATATATTTTAAATTATATCTGAATAAATCAACAAATAATATAAATGGCACTCATGGACACTGCTTGGCGTTGCCGTCTCATGATCTTCGGCGTCTTTTCCCTGCTGCTCGTGGGCGATCTCTTCGGCTATGGCGGATATAGTGTGCGCGGAGTCAAGTCGGATAATCCCGATGAGGTCGTTGGCGTCCAGGGCGGCGTGGCGCCCACTGGGCCCGCTGCATCTGCTGGCAAGTTTCAGCAGAAGAATGCCGAAATCGATATAGGCGAAGGTGAGTGACATTTTCATTTTCATTTTCCCCTCTTCCCCCAGTGCATTTCAATTTTGTATACGAGTGGCTTTTTTACGCAAATTTTAACACTTGACTTTACTTTTTATTTTGTTAAAATTTTTTTGTTTTGTTTTTGGCATTTACAACGCAAATTTGTACACACTTGGCGCATCGCATTGCAAAATACCTGATGTTTCTCTTATAGGTTTGCTTCATAAACTCACCTCCGTTGTCGTTTTGGTAGTTGTTTGTTGGTCTGGTTGTTGTTGCTTTATTTTTTCTTATAAGTCTCGCATTGTTTGGTCGTATCAAGGTCAATTTCGATGTATAAATGGAGACCGCTTGCGTTTTTTTATTCGATTACTCCGTACAAAAAACAGCTGACAGCACGTGTAAGCCAACGATTAAGATAAACGTTGTTTCAACTACCCGGAATTAACTTCATAAGGCCTTTCCATTCATTTTATTATTACTTTAACAAGTTATTTGACAAACGCTTTTAGTATGAACAAACTGTTTTTACTTGTTTATTGCTAAGACTGGGTGTCAAACAATGCTTTATAAGGCAAATATGTATATTTGTTTTAATTTGCATCAATGAAACTGAAAGTGTAGGAAGTAACCTGATATCATAATTAAAAGTATTATATAATAATGATACCTGGATCTCAGGGAGTCGATATACGAATATTTTTGAATAAAATGTTTTTTTTTTTTCAAATAAATTAGCTTCTATAAATCTAACTTAATTTTGGAGGAATTTTTTCATTCATTTTTTCTTCAAAACATTATTTGTTTATTTCAGAGAATTGTCAAAAAAAGTTATTTCCCCAAATAAATTAACGTTTTTTTAACCATGCTTAATAAGGCAAATTTATTTGTTTAAATTTACATTATTGAAACTGAAAGTGTAGGAAGCATAATATTGACACCTGGATCCCAGGGAGTTAAAGATATAAATATTTTCGAATATATTATTTTTTTCCCAATAAATTAGCTGCTTTGCTGGCTAAAAGGGCGATTCATATACCAGTTTATTTAGTTTTAAAAGATTCTGCACATTTAAATTATAACAATAAGTTTGGATTGGATTTGGTTAAATTACAGGTTTATTATTTGTGTCTGATATATAATGCGAATGATGTTGAGAGAATAGTATATTCTAATTTGTGCATAGATAAAGAACTTGTTGAATCTTAAGATCAACGTTTACAAACACATTCGACATGGGAATCGGCTTAGGCCTTATTAGTTTTGCCAGTTAAAAGTTCAGAAGAGCTTTTGACTATTGGAAATATCTGGAAAGTCTACGAGTACGACCAAATTGTTATCAATGTCTGGCATCATCATTTGACTTTATAGTACACCATTTTGGACATTTGACTGCCCAGCGCTAGACACTCAAAAGTTTCCATTGCAAAAGTCATAAAGTTTTTATAGAGAGTACATGTGTTTCGCAATTGCTTTAGACATGGGCCAGTTAAAGTATCCTCTTTATAGGACCCGTTTCCCAACTGTTGATATACCAAATTGTCAAAATAACTTTCTGTTTCTCCGCTTACAAACTTTTCATGTCGCTAATTCAACCGGAATTCATTTGCTTAAGTATTGTTGGCAGTTTTTTTTCAAAAGTCACGCAATAAATGTTAAGAGGCCTCGCAGAAAATTAACACAATATAATTTAACATATTTGCGGGCAATAGAAACGCATGCAAAACAAATGTTTAAAGCTTAAGTGTTTTATAAATAAAAACAGTTGAAAAAATATTTATATCCACTTTCGATTGTCCATAGATTTGCATAGTTTTATCGAGTCTAAAGCAGTCAGGTAGGAAAGTGTGACATAAGAGACGCAAATGTTTGCATGAATACATACTTATGTATGTATGTAAATACAAAGGTTTTCGATTATGTAACGAATGCCACAAGTTGAGTACGGCCCGCTCAATAAAAGGAAACCTCAATGACAATAACAGCTTAAAAAGTTAATGAAATTAATCGAAAGTCAAAGTTTAGCTCGAGGCAATCGGGTAAAACGCTAGCAAATTTCTCGATTACTTGCAATTCGGGGTCGAAGAGGCCAAAACAAAGAGTTGGCAAGAATAACTGGTATTATAGTCGGGTCATTAACATGATCTCATCCGCGGTCTGGCTTGATTTGGCTTGGCTTTTAGCAAGTCTTTGGTTGTTTTTTCATTTTGTGTTCAGGTGAAAGTGGAAAAATGCCGAGCAAGTAAACTTCACGTAATATAATCAACAATGCCAACAACAACGACAAGTTGTTAGCTTGCCTGGAAATCTTTGTGGGAAACTGCAGTCAACTTTCCCAGCATCATCAGTTGCAGGAAAAGAAACAAAAAAAGATTATTTCCAGATATTTCGCTGTGGCTTTTTATTTGATTGAGTTACGATTTAAATTTAAACTTTATACTGAATTGCATGTCACTCTCGATACTAATCGATCAGGAAGTTAAAGAGACCAAGAAAAACAAATAAATATCTAGAAAACATCGACTTGATTTGCTGTGCTATTTAATTTATTGATCAGATCTCAGCTCTAAAGCGCTCTAAAATGCACAGTTCTTTAACTAATAGTAGTTGTCGTTTCCATAGTTTTAGATTGAGTTTTAGTTTTAGCTGTCGATCGATGCCGGCTGTAAACCGGTTTAAATACGTAATCATCTTAGGCGCCGGTTTATAAATTATCAACTCCAAACGAGTTCTACGGAAATCGAGAGTTTGCCCTGATATTAAAACTGTTTCGCCGTTTCATAATATCTGTGTTAACGGCTTTGTAAATGCCTGATTTATAAAAAGTTAATCAGGGTCTTCAACATTTCCATTAAGCTTTATTTAACGATTCGACACGTTCTCAAAGCTCAGCTTTTGGCATGATTTTCACGTTTCTTCACATTTGGCCAAGACAGCTTACGGTTAAATGCAGTGCGTGATAAAAATGCAGAGCTTGCATTATATTCGCTTTTTGATTACATGTCTTGGGCCCATCAGTCCATTTATAGCAACTACATTTCTTAATGACAATTTTCCATATGTTGAAAATGTGAAATATGCGATTCATGAAAATAAATAATGACAATAAAACACTATAGTATTGATCTGGTCAGGCGGTGAAGGTATCGGAGTGAAAGTCATTAAAAGGTAGATAGAATGTTTTGAGAATTACGGATATTATATTATATTATTCACAATACTGACTTTATTTAGGGGCTAGAATCCACTAGAGTATAGTATTGATAATTTTAAAAACAACTTCAATCTGCGATTGTTTATAAAAAGTCAGTAAATCAATAAATGTCGATGACGTAACAAAATCCACATTTAAAATGGTATACAATTGTGTTATTTTATTTTGATTAAAAGAAAACTTTTTTAAAAAAGTCTGAAAAGGGCAAAATAATCACAAGTATCTAGAAATTTCTGATTGGCTATTTAACCTAGGGATTTGTAGGAATTGAAGTATTTTGATATATATTCGTAAATATTTTGCACTAGGTATAATAATTATAATAATTATATTTAGGAAAACAAATCTGACATTGGACTGCACTTCTATATAAGTATGCATACAAAAGGCAAAAGCTTTAATTTAAATGGTTTAGTTATGCTTCGTTGGCTTTCTTTTGTGAAGACCGTAACAATATAATTTGTACAAGGCTATAAATAAATAAAAATAACCACAAAAAAGTCCCCAACACAGCAAATTGATTTTACAATTTGAATTGGGATTTGTTAGTCTTGGTAGAGGGATTTGAGTGTCTGCCCAGATATATAACTCCTTTTCCGCGTACAAAGTTCAGGTGTTAAATTAAATTCGCCAATCTTTTTTGATATGTTGTTAATTGCCAATAACTGCCAAGCAGCATTTGAAGCATTTCAGACTTATACCTAATGTTTATTCAACAGCATAATTAATTTAACTAAACGTCAGCAGAATGACTAAACAAATATTTGCTGG
This sequence comes from Drosophila suboccidentalis, assembly GCA_037043435.1. NCBI lineage: Eukaryota > Metazoa > Arthropoda > Insecta > Diptera > Drosophilidae > Drosophila > Drosophila suboccidentalis. Next base: position 94,059 of record JBAMBK010002206.1, on the reverse strand, counting down.
AATTTTCATCTAAAATCTAGAAGATAAAACTAAGCAAAGTTCAACGCTCGTTTTGACTTGACTTGGCCTTGCTAGGGGGAGTATGACCGTACAGGTTGACCGCTCACTTTGCTTATTAGCCAAATGTGCAAACATTTGATGCAAACGAGATTCCGTTTAAATATTTGCCATGTGCTTTGTTTCAAAACTTTTTAACTTTTAACAACACTACACCCTGTATTCAGTGAATTATTATCTCAAGATAAGATACTCTACTTGCATATATTTAATTTTTATTTGCTTTAAAATGTTTTTTTTTTTTAAATGTTTCTTGAAGTGTACAAAACATTTCGACAATGTGATAATTTTTTATTAAAAAACAATTTGAGTAAATGAGTAATTTTTTAACAACATGTTTTTGCACTTTTATACCCTGTGCCCATTAAATATGTGTAGACGAAGGTATGATCGTTTTGATAAAATATTTATTAGGTAGAAATTGAACAAAATCAGTTGGCTGGACCCAGAAATAAAGATTTCATTTTAAACTCCAAAAATAATGAAATTGATTCTAAAACCAATTTCCAAAGTATCTACTGTAGATTGCGGTATGTTTTGTATGTGAAGAGTATCTCGTAATCGATCACTCTCTCTGGCTTTTGAATTGCTCTTTGAGTTTCTGACCTTGAATCTGTTATTTGCACAGTCTTAATTAAAAAGAAGATTATCTAGTATTTATAATCGAGTGCTAGATCCCCCGTAAAATACACAAAACTGAATGTATATTTCATAATTATTTATAATCCTACATATACTTACGTTAATATTTTTATTCTTTGTTGTATTTTAGAACATGATTTTGATGAGTTCTCTGCGGCGGCAGCATTGAAGCCCGTGTCATCTGGCATTGTGACCGGAGCGAACCTGAAAACCAAATCGCAGCTGTCGGACACCATCAAAGAATCGTGTCTGCCCAAAATGCTGTGCGAATTGGCTGCCAAGCCGGAGTATCAGTTAAGCGAAAAGGAGAGGGAATTGCTGCGATTAATCAGGTAAGAAATGTATAATTAGTCACTTTCATTTGTATTGTGACTTTGGCTGCTTGTTTATCTCTCTTGGGAATGTCGGGATATTCATTGAACTTTTGGCACGTGTGTGGAATGCTCAATGTTATTGTATCTGAGATCTGTAAGAGCAAACGACTTTACAATAGTCATAACCTACCTCAAAAAGCATAACCCTGTCGCACAAACTGAACATATACATATATGTGTGTATATACAGACACACACAAATAGACTTGAGGCGTTTTGTAACCTCGCACTTGAGTCGAAGGTGAGCGAAGCGACTTGAGAAACTGTTAGACGACTCTCTGACAACTCACTAACAAATCATTGTAATGTAGTAGTAATATTAACGATCTTTACTATTCAACCGACTAATTACAAATTATTTTTTATAACGACATCAACAAATTCTATAATTCCATATAATTGATTTCCGTTCTGTTTCTGTTGTTTTGTTTCCATAGATCACCCACAATGCCCTGGATGATGAATATGCCGCCGAGCAAATGGTATTTTGCTGCTCACATGGGGGAACTGATGCGACATACGAGCGATAATCTCAACGGTCCAATGGCCTGTGCCAATCTGTGGCCAAATTGCCCCATTAGCTCCAAGAAGCTGATGAAACTGAGCTACAAGGTGCGCGTTTAGGACGATGCTTTTAATGTGATCATATTAGTTTAAGTATTAGATACATGAATATTACACACACACACACACACCACAAAACACACACCAACACACACACGCACACCACACACACACAAACAGCACACATACCATATACTATATACATCTCTGGGCCCAGACAAACTATTGTACTATATGAATTTTTCACTCTCATACGGCTAAGTCATCCCACCTCTGGCTGATAAATAAAGTGCCTTCAGCTGATTTTTTTTGCTAATGGAACCTGAGGCATGACTGATGTGACAATTTGCAATTTGTATCTATTAGCTTGTAAGAGTCCTAAGTAGTCATTTAAGTGTGGCTAGTCTATCTCAATTATATGTTAGTTTTTGCTTAACTTTAAACACTATGCCTAATGTTAGTGCGACGAGCGTGTGCAATTGTAAATAAATGCATATTGTTATAGTCTGAATGCTATATGTGTATTATTATTTGTACTTATGTTTGTTGGGAGGATCGTTAATGATACTATAGTAAATCATTAGCGCACTCTGTCATCTTTGTGTCTGTCATGATGCGTCATTTTCAACTCCCTTCACATTATCACTTTGTTTATTTAGAAAACTGCTGTTGGAAAATGCTTTTTAATTGCTTCTGAAGTGCTAGGAAATGTCAATTTGACAACGATCTGGCTAAAGTAATTGTTCGAGTAAATGGAAATTTTATAAACTTAAGCGAAGTTCATTATACAAATCATTTGTAAGCAAAACACTTTGGGATGCGATGATACTATGACCAAGTCTTAATTATTATATATAAACAGTGAGCTTACACTTTCAAGTGATTTTAATTTTGTAATCACTTCCCAAATGAGTTGCAGCTTGCTTCCTTTTGAGTTTGGTGGTAAAAAATTACACTTTCTTTTATATAACAAGTATAAATAAATTGATTAAAATTCCATACATCAATCTTATTTAGATATTAATGTATAAGACTTACGACAATATAAATTAAATAAATACAAATTGGTGATATATTCTCTATTCAATCATTACAACACAGGATTTATTATTTTTTGATTTCTTTATAAGTAAGTTGATAAATATTAGATGTACTATACTCGAATTACCAGTTTAGTTATTCAATAATAAAATCAGAGCAAAAATAAAAATACATCTGCTTTTCTTTGCTATCGCTCCCGATAGTATTTTAAGTAATTTGATAATCGATGCAAGGTTTTTTAATATTTTTTTATTAGGAATTTTTGTTAAATACTGCATAAGAAGAGTTATATTATATTTTTAATCGATTGTGGCAGTATAAAAAAACCTTAAAAATGCGATTAATCTTAACTGTAAAAACTTAATATATAACAAATAATTGAAAAATATGCTACATATAAACTAGAACTGAACTGTCTGTCGAAATAAATTTAATCTGGATGTTAAACGACAATTATTTTTGGGGCAGCTTTATTTAAGGCACTCGCAAAATTCCGTTGCATACTTTCGGGTGCTATATAATAATGCAAAATTTAAACAAGCACTTTGCATGCAAATTGGTCGTTCGGAATTGTTCACTGACATTGCACACCTCAAGCAAAAAGATACTAAGTCTAAGTTCAATATTTATTTTTACTGATTGTTGATTGCTTCATTGATTATGGCAGACGCGTACGAATTGCCACACACACGAAATCTGAGTGAAATTGCGGGATTATGACAGACATATGAAATGGCTAATTAAATTGTTAAACAATAAAGGAGGACAACAATGCTAGAAAGTAAACAAAACGATTAGGTAAACAATTCTTTCAATTGCAAAATCAAAACATAAATCAGTCAACGACACGTGGTTGTGATTTTGAAGGTTTCTTTAACTTTTTGATACTCTATAAATCTAAAAGTTAATACGTAATTCTCTGTTGAGAGATTTTGCAAAAATACAATACACGGAGTAACGTTTTATTTCGAATTATTTTATTTTTGCTGCCTTCATTGGATGGCTTAACAAAAACAATAAAAGTAAACAATTTGTAACACAATGTGAATGGAATTGGGTCAGTTTGTCAGGTTGCCAGCTGTTACGCTGGTTGCGTGCCAAAAGCGGACCTGGGGCGCACTTTTATTGTTCGGGCCGACCCAATTTGGTGATGGACCCCAAACACCTTGAGTGTTAGTTGGTTTTTGGCCTGACGTTTCGACGAGTGATTTGTTTGTTGTGCAATGTGTGTCTGCAATGAGCACGAGAGAGATTACTTGGCACTCGTTACATGACTTTCGGTGGCCGGCACTCAAACTTCTATCAATTTGTCAGGTTGCCTAACATTTCCGCATTGCACTGGCCAAAAAAGGAAGGCAAGCACAGCACTCTCTTGTCCCAAAAACATTCCCATTCCCGGATAGTTCCACTTGAATCCGAGTCCGAACGTTCGTGCAACAAGTGCCAAGCAACTGGAAAAACATGAAAATTACGTGCAGGCAAACAGCAACAATTACAATGCCGCTTTTCCAACCCAGCAGAAAAGAAAACAAACTGCAATTCAAAATGTAAGCCAAGTCAGTTTGCCGCTCTCTTTGATTGTTGGCGCCTTCTTGCGCAACTACTGAACCAGTCAACCAGCCAACCAGTCGATCGACTTGGCTTGGTAAGGTCTTGGCTTATAACTGATCGATCGACCGACCAACCGACCGACTGATTGAACGAGCTTTGTATCAGTTCTTGCCATGGTCTCAATTGTCTTGCTAACTGTTCGACCAACTGACCGAACTCAACTTAACTGATTGCTGGCCATTGACCACTTGACTCTTAACTGCAATTTATCTAAACTATGTCAAATTTGGCCACTTGTTTTCCATGTTCTTGATGTCTTTTTTAATAAATGAGCTTGTAATTGAAACTCATATTTTTATTAACTATTATTAACTCCAAGTATAAACTTCAAACCCAAAAACGTGGTCAATGACACGTGCTTCTGACCACGCAACTGACAATTGTTTGAGTACACAATAATCAACGTTGAGTTATACACAATTAGCTGAAAATTGTGTTAAATATTTAAACAAATAAAGTTTACGAACAGTGTTGAAATTTTATTAGTTTTCATGGCAATAGTTTCGCTTTTACAACTTTAATATGAGTATTGTTATGAGTTATTAAAAAATGTAAACTGTTAGCTTTTCGATTTGTGTTTTATTATCTTAATTTTTTGTTCATTAGTTATAATAATAAAAATTTTCTTTTATTGCCAAAATGCAATTTTTTTTTTTAAAGAACCTGTGAAAATTATTTTGATGTAGTGTATATGTATACTGTATACTGTATTCAGACTCAGTGCATATGTGTATAAGGTAGGTCAGAGAGCTCCGTTCACAATGTAGAATGTGGGCCTTAAGTTGCTTGCCCTTTTATAATGATATTATTTAAATGCAATATTATTTAATGAGAATGCATGTATACACTACACTTAATTGTTATATAATTAATATTGTAATTCAAAATATTTTAAATTAATAGTTTTTCCTACTTGCGATAAATATAAATATTTTAAAGGATTTAAAATAATAATCAACCTGTTAGGCTTTCTCAAAAAATCGGGGAGCAAAATAAGACAACATTTAATATAGTAGAGAGTGGAAATCGAGGAAACATGTGCCAGTTCATTTTTGTGGTATATATATTTCAAATATATTTTAAGCGAACAGATAATGAACAATAAAGTTATTGGAATTGGAGTCCATTTTTCCAACTTGGGTATAGGAAAATTAACTAAAACTGCTTTTGTCCAACGTATATTTTCATTCATTCACTTTTATCTAATTTTCATATATTCACTTTTATCCATAGTCTTTTTATACGTTTCACAGTTTGTGAATAAGACAAAGTACCCTTATGGAAGCTACATATACCCTAAAGATGTTTTTGCGAATATAAATATTTAAGTTGCTTCCATCAGTGACCCCATAAAAATAGCTGAATTAAGTGCTGTTGCCAATGTTGTTGGCTGTTTGCAGTTGTTGGCACTGTTGTTTTAGTCTAATACGAAACTCGCACCTTAGCAGATCATTTAACAGCTAACGGAAACGAAAAGTCTGGCTATCTGTGGTTTTAACAAGCTTTGGATTAAGTAATTGATATGCAAATCCAACTGTAACGCCAACCAGACTGTAGACAGTCCGATTGTGGACTGTTGGTAGACACGCCAAAAGGAAATCACAAGTGCGAAAGTAACGGCTCCAAACATGGAAAATTTCATAACTTTTCATAATTACAACTAACCAAAGAGAAGGAAAGAGAAAGAGAGAGGGATTGTTATTGCAGAGAGAGAGACACAGAGTTTGGAGACTGGGCTAACAGCTGAGCTGAGCAGGTGGTTTGGCCACATTTTTTAGAGGTAACCCACACAGAGACACGTTTTCGAATGTATGTAAGTCTGCAGTCTGCAAGTAGGCTCTGTCTGGGCGCCCTCCACTTGGCCATATTGCCTCACTTTCACTTGTCTTTGGCTTCTTTTGCTTCCGCGACGAAACTTGGTCAAAATGCAAAACAAACTTGGCCGCTAACTTTGCACGGCTCAAAGAGCGTGCGTTTACACTTTTAGTTTTGTCATCTCTTTGCTTGCTCTCTCTCTCTCTCTCTCTCTCTCTCCCTCTCTCTCCTTCTTCCTCTTACTCTCCCTGTCATTTGGTTTAGTTTTTGTTTGCTGCGCTTTGGCGGCTTTCAGTGGTGCCAAGTCGCGTCAGTCAGTCAAAGACTTTAAACGCACCAAGTTGACTCTTCCTCGGCATTTGTGGATTGGATTGGATTGGACTTTTAGCCATGAATCTGCGTAACATTTGCACCTGGTCGCTGCTGCCCACGCTCTACGTGCTGCTCGTGCTGCTGCTGGACTTCGCGGAGGAGGGACACGCCCAGAATGCGGATCCCCTGTTTGAGTTGCCCGTCCAACTGGTCGGATTCCCAGTGATTGTCCTCTCGGTGCGTCTGTCACAGTTTGCCAAGAAGTTGGCCTACTCGCTGAGTCCAAGTAAGTTTTGAGATGGGATTCAAACAGTAACTGAAACCGTAACCGTTAACCGGTATTAACCGATTGAAATTGGTAACCGTAACTGAAATCGTAACCGAAACAAACCTTTTTAATTACAATTAAAAAGAAAAGTCAAAATTATTCAAATCGAAATAACCGATTAGCAACCGATTCATGCATAACGGCTAACATAGTTTTGGTTCAATCAATCGTCGTTTTAAGAACTAATTTTGCATTTTTAATTTGAATATAAATCCCATTAAATAGATAAATCTTTTGGAATATTAAAGAAATAACCGGCAACCGTTACGAAACCGATTTGCAAGGAATTTGCGAAACCGATAACCGATATAACCGTAACTGATACTGATATTCGTTTCGTTTTGATACCCTGGTTTTGAGTATTGATTCGTGACTCAACTCATAAATATAATTTCAATTTCTTTTCAATAAGTGAAAGTGCATAAATTATAGCTGCTTCTTCTTTTGATTTTGAAATGCAAATAGCAATAAGAAACTTTTAATTAAACAATTTGTTTGGTCTTGGCTGGAGGCTTACAACATTTTGTGTTGACAAATGCTGAGCACTCTCATCATCATCATCGCTCAATACCAGACTCAAATGTGTGATAAAAGTGTCGGCTCAAATGCCAGCGACTCGTCGGCTTCGTGCACGTCCACTTAACCAGGCCGGAATGGGGTCAAGGCTACAACTACTTACTATGCCAGCTACCAGCTACCAGCTACCAGCAACCAGATGCCAGATGAAGTCAGCCAAGTTGTTAGCCATGCGTGTATGTAGTTGGTAATCGTTTTACGTACGGGCAAAACCAAAAGACAGAGCCATGATGAGTGGTAACCAGGGAAATACCAAGAGTATTGCACTTTTAACCATTGCACAATTTCTTGACTACAACTATTTTCGCGTGTTGTTACACAAGCAGCCATTAAACTTCCACACTTATTTTGCAGACACCTATCGTTCTCGCAGCAGACGCGATGCCAGCCATCCTCTGGCCCTAGACGCTGAGTTGGCCCAGAAGGAAATACTGCGCGAGTTCGGGCCCAGAGCTTGCATTCTGGAGGAGCCTTGTCGGGTGCACGCCTCACGTCCCGGCAGTCAACGACGTCCTCTGGGCGATGGCAGAGCTGTAGTACACGCACCCTGGGCAGAGGTCTTGAGGTATGTCGAACTTGGCTATAACTAGACGAATAATTGGTGTTTGGATTAGTTGGTGTAGGGCAGGAATATCTCATACTTACATGACTTATACGATCTTGTGTACAACGATCAACTGAGTGTCTGTGTCTAAAAAATGCCTCATAATCACATTAATCGTAAAATATTTTAGTGGAAAATTACGTATACGATTTGTTGTGCAGGGATTCTAAGTATATGGGTCTTTTAAATAAAAGAAATCTTGAATCTTACATAAAATACTCCCAATTAGTCAGAGATATATTAAAATTCTATGTTTTATGTGTCGTTTACTTCAATATAAACTTTAATTAGTCATAGATATTTTATTATAGTTTGCAAATTACGTATACGATCTGTTGGGCAGAGCATCTGCTGGTCATTGAGTTTTACTTTGCCATTTCCTGTTCAAGTGGAACTCTGACTTTATGGCTTCGCATTCAACTCACAACTGGCAACTTGAACTTTTGTTTTCTCTCATTTCGGTAGAGTACGAGTATTTGCCATCTGAGTATCTCAGAGATTGCATTCGTTATTGCTACGTTGCAATTTGGCGCTGCTGTTGTTGTCATTTGGCAAATGAATGGCTTGTTTTTAGCTCAAAATGTTTTCCAATCAATTTTTATATCTTCTCTTCTCTCTCTGTGTATAGTATTGTCCTCATTGTCATTGGTAATGCTAACTCATCTGCGCATAATTTAATGTCTTTCTCTCATCTCATCTCCTTCGCTTTCTCTCTGTCTTTCCCTCATTCGTTCTCCTTCATCTGTTTAAATGTGCATGTCATTGCTGCTGCTGCTGCTGTCTTTGGCTTTGGCTTTGGATTTCAATTTGTAAGTTTACATAAATTTTCAAGTTCCTGATGAGTTAGTTGCCCTCTCATTCGCATTCGCATTCGCATTCGCATTCGCCATTGTCATGGTAATGTCATGCAAGTCGTGTGCGAGTTGAGTTCAGTTGAGGAAATTATTCTTTTCCGCTTTGATTTTTATTGCATTTTCTTCTGCTTCTTTAGCTCAAATCACCCGTCGTTCTACAGTGATTCATAATTAATTCTTCCCTGCTGTTGTCTGTTCGTGTTCCCTCTTTTATTGGAACTTATGCAATAAAACAATGCGAAAAGTTTTGTCCTGTCTTTGGTCACTGATAGTTCATATTTCTTTATTTGCTGCTGCGGAAAAAACTATTTGGCAAATGAAATGAAATTCTTGTTTATTTTTGGCAAACAAAAGATAAGTTTAAGGAGCAACTGATAACTTTTGCATAGAAATCTATGGCGTACGTGTCGTATGCGCAACATTTGGCATTCATAGCCAGAGCCACAGCCAGAGCCATTGCATTGGTCATTGTTGTAAATTTCATTTAATATTGTGTCATATCGTATGCTCGCCTCACATGCATCTGACATTTTCACACTTAACATGCTAAATTTTCAACACTCAAAGTTTTCCTTGTGGCCAGGCCCTGCCCGGCCCGGTCTTGGTCTTGGTCTCTGACCGGGCCCAGACAGCCAACGTGGCCAAAAGAGAGACAGAGACAGGAGAAAAGGAGAGAGAGTGAGACACAAGTGCTGGCCCCAACGTGTCAAGTGCAAATATTCAAAATTATTTTTGAAATGTGCTGTCGGTTTCTCTCACTCTCTCTCTCTCTCTTACTTCCTTTACTTCTCTTTCGTTTTGTATGTTTTTGTTTAGTTTTCGTTGCTTTGCAAATGTAATTGGCATTAGAAGTTTTGTTCGTTTGCCCACGACGTGTTTTGTAATAATAAAATATGATTAAAGTTTTTGATTAAATTTATGCTAGCACACAATGGGGAACGCTTCAATTCAACTCAGTTCTGTTCAGTTGCTGCATTGGTCAGTTACATTTTTGATGCTGTTGCACCTTTTTATACCCAATACCCTTAACGAGAAGTTAGAAAGGCTATAATACCTTTGTGCAAATTCATGTTACAGTTAGAAGCGATACAAATACATAACATGAACAAGAGTTCAGAATCAATTTAATGCAACTTTAAAGTCAGTCTTTTTGAGGCTTATAGTCTCAATATATAGAATTTAGGTTAATGTAGATTAATTTAATTTTTAATGTATACAATAAAACTTAAAATCATTTCGTTATACATTTATTCTTCCCTGTTTGTGATATATTCTGAAAGTTTTTATCGTAGCTTATAAGATAATTTTATGTCAGGGTGTTTTGAAGTCTAGTACTCTCGATTTGAGCCTTTTAGGAACTCAGCTGTGCTCAAGAGCACTGCAGATGTGTTTGTGACTGAGTTGATTAAATTATTCCACTGCAGACGTGTGAAATTTGCTGACCGAAAGGTGTGACTCGGACAGGAGACTTGATGGCAGTACCGCAAGGTAATCAGCAACAAATTAAATGAACCCAGAAGCTTCATCACAATACAATGATCACGAGAAAAGGGTTGCGTACCAATTTTCGCAATATGTATATTTATTAAAATATTCCGCAAAACTGTCAACATATAACATTTTTGATGTTTAAGTTTGGAATCGAAGAAAATATATTATTCATTTATTTATAACTTACAGAACACTTAAGTTTGGTTTTATAACTTCACTTTCATAATATTTTTTTCAAATTTAAACTGCACATAGGATTCAAATAAAACTATTTAGTAAGTTATTTTATAGTACTAACCGATTTCTAAAATGATTTGTTTTTAAAATATGGTGCTTACTAGAGACACAGTTTACCGGCCATCATTATTATAACCTAAGTTAATGTTTAGCTAATATTAAAACTAGCTCCCATTAACATCACTAACCAAAAAGCACATTTTTAATGCTTCCCAATTCTCTAACATACTTTAAAATCTTAAAATTGAAAGAGAGTTTGTTGCTGTCTCGAGGTACGTTTGCAACTCGTAGTAAAGTGCAAATTACTTTTGTTTTTAATATGGCTCTCGAGCACGACAAGGCTTGGGTTCTGGTGTTTAATGGAAAAGGGGTAAATGATGATGAGGAGGAAGGGGAGACCTTGTGTATATTACCCGCTACTTATAAGTAATTATTTTTGTAATCCGCTTTCGTTGCCGACTATTGTGCCTGATGATGATGATGATGATGACGGAACGTACAACATCTCTTTTGGATACCCCACTCAACCACTCAGGAACTACAAAGTGCAATCAACCGGCGGCATGAAACAATGGTATCTCCTTTCGCTCTTCATCGGCGACGCTGTGCGGGATGTGCCGCTCTGCAAGCACCTGGCCAAGCGGATGCCATGTCCAGGCACTGGACCACTGCCGCCTCCACAGCCACGCTAAGAATGGAGTCGGAAAAACACTGGAATATACATATGTATGGGCGGGATTGCGATGCGGCTTTTCTTGGTAGGGGGCTACGAGCCGCATCGGGTAGTCAGTCAATTGCATGGACATCTTTCTGTAACGTTCTTCCAAACTTTGTCTATCTTCATTCACAATCTGTTCCCATTCATTTGTACTGTTAGTTGGGGTTTTAATTTAAACAAGAGAAGGCATAGGCTTAGTCAGTCTTATAAGTAAGTATGTGTATGAAGTACTCGTATAAGCAAATAAATAAACAAAAATCATCTGAAATTGTGAAAATGTTAAAAAATGCTGTGTGCCGATGCCGTGTCATGTCTGCGCTTTTAAGAGAGGATTCACAGCATCCACAGCATCCATTGTGCCCCCCTCCCACAGTCAGCGTCCAGTTCGAAGTTTCATTTGTTTCACTGCTCGGACAATGCACTTTTCCCATCTTTCCTTCTCCCACTACCACCTCCACTCTTGCCACATTTTTCTGGTTGCAAACAAAAATTGATACGCCAAAAAGCATGCAACATGAAAAAACGGCAAACGGTTGCATACTTTGCAACGGCGCGCACAAATTGTTGACGCAAGGCATTAAGCTCAGACTCGTTTCGTATACCCTGTAAGCCCAATCACAAGTGGGATATTTTCAAATATAAGAATAAGTTGACAATCAATTGTGTTCTATAAATCATTAAAGAAATGTCAGTGCTCATTGAATATCAGAGATTCTTTTATATGTCTCAAAAATCGACTATCACAATTCATTTCCAATTCTAATAACATTATTAATTTTTGATATAGTTTATATAGCAAAAATATTCTTTTAAAATTTATTTCATTCATTATTATTCAATTTAAAAAACAATTCAGTTTAATTTGATAAATTGTAAACTTTTTCAAGTCTCTGAACAATTTTTTAATACTCGATTTTCACTGTCAGAGATTTGTAGAGCCAACCTGACAAATACTTAATGGGTCATATAATTCTTGAATAGTTTGGTCATCTATAATTTGCTCTTTCATATATTCCTGATATTATTTTCTTTATTCTACGGTAAATCTCCCTGTCCAAAAACGTACGAATTTTGTTCGTTTCTAAAATCTATTTTATTATTAATTTTAAATATTTTTGCAGGGTATCCCACAGTCTATGTCTCTTAGTTTGACTTGGTTCTTTATGCTTCGCTTGTTTTTTTCGGCTTTCTTTTACTTCGCTACAAGTGCTGCAACTAGAGCTTTTCGGTATAATACACAACTCTTACCCCTGCCCTACCCGTACCCCTACCCTACCCGTTATTCCATCCCCTACCGCAATCCTAACCCCATTGGGCCCCCGCTTTGCTATTTATTAACTCGCTGCATATGTTTGCAGGCACTGTCGTCAGTTGTACCCCAATGTGAGTGCTGTAAATAAAACGACACGACAGCCAAGCGACAGCAACAACAAACGTTGCTTTGAGCTTTGGTGACGTTGGCAACCCTGCGTGTTGTGTGCCGGCGCACAAAAGTATGCTGCACTTTTTTGCACTTTGCATTTTTGTGAGATTTGGCTCAGTGCGAAAGCGAGTCTGGGCAAAATATTCGTCCCATTTGGGAAAAACGCGCTAACAAAAAATTGAAATTGTGTGTTGGTTTTTCTATTTTCCTCCCGTTTGCTGTTGCTGTTTCCCTCCGTTGATCACATTTAATTTTTCAAAAGTGACGCCGTTTGTCGCTAGATTTATGTGCAATTTCTTTTGCATATTTCAGTTGGTCGTGTAACTTGTTGATTTGATGGGGATTGTTTAAAGACAAAAAGCATGTTTTAAAAATACGCATTTAATAAATATTTTGGGAAATTTAACTGTTAACAATTATTTACAGACTTAGGACTAAAGATAGCAGCCTCTTTTCCCGGCATCTTGTCTAGAAATTCAACCGCTGTTTATGTAGACTTTACGTCCATCGGGTCTTATGTAGTACTCTGTTATCCCCTGGGAATTGGTCACATAGATGTTCTTATTATCCTCGTGCTTGGGACTGCGCGTTGAGGTTGGTCTCTGATAGGCGCTGCTATATCGATCATCGCTGATATAGTTTGCATTCGGATAGTTGTACTGAGAACTGTAGCTGGGTCTGTCCAGGGACTCGACAAATCGCACCGTATTCCCCGGCATATATTCGCCATAGTTCATGAAACTGTGACTTTGACTTTGAGTCTGCGCATTCGTCTGATAGTCTGTGGTTTCCAGCCGATAGTAGGAGCTCGGTCTGTGCTCATCACTGACCACCAAACGTTGCTCCTTCTCCTCGGGTCTCACCTCATTATTGTACTCATAGCTGGGCGCATAGGTGGGTCGGTTGAGGATCTTTCCCCTGCGGATGTGACGTTCGTAGTGATCTGGGAAAATTACTCTAGCACCGCGTTGCGGTGGAGCTGCTTCCTCATAAAGGGCATTAAGTGGAAAGAGTCTTTGTTTTCTTTGCTCCTCTTTGAGTTGAATATTTCTTATTTGATCCTCTCTTAAACGCTTCTCGTCCTCCTCTCTCTCCTCTTCTCTCAGGCGCTCATCCAGGTCCTCCAGCTCCTCGTTGGTGTCCCTGAAGACAATGCGCTTGCCACGCCTCTTGTTAACGCCGTAGTCCTCGACGCCTAGACCATTGGGCAGCACAGCTGTCCAACCCTCGGCCAGTTCCAACTTCTTGGCCTCCCTTTCGCTTTCACCTTCGTCGTGTCCCTGGGGAAATCTCAATTTACGCTGAGCTGCAGCACGATTGAAATCGTGGATAACTTTGCGCTCATTGTCTCGCTGAGCTTCCGGCGTGGCATCCGGAAATCGCACAGCTCCGTCCCCATGATGGTTCTGTTCTTCACTTTCAATGCCCTTGAAGTGCAGTATTCGCCCCTCGGTTTCTTCTTCGGGAAATTGCAGTACACCTATCAGCTCGGTGTGAGCTTGGGCTGCCTCCGCTTCGTCGTCATCTTGGAATTTGACTAGTGTCTGGGTATCCAAGTCATCTTCCTCATCATGAAAATCAACGGCCATCAAGCGGCCATTATCCGTCTGAATGTTGCGTTTAATTTCCGTTGGCAACAGACTTCTCCTTCTCCTCCTCCTCCGTTGATACTCCACACCATTTAAGTACTCGGACAGCACGCGGGTAAAGAAGCTGCCAATGCCATCGGCAATGTCCGTGCTGGGTCTTTGGGTGGGTCGTGGCACCGGTCGCGGTGTGGTTCGAGTAACCTGACCCAGTCCCAGTCCCTGCCCCTGCCCCTGACCGCCGCCCGTCAGGGCCGAGAGAATGCTGAACAATGAACCGCCGCCAGATTGGGTTTGTTGTGCCTCCGTGGACTGCTCTTCCGGTTCGCTGAAGAACTTGAAAAACCCACCGCGATGATTGTTCAGATAGTGAATGATTTCCATCTGTTTCCAGGGGTAGACAGTTTGAGTTTTTAATAATCATTTAACGCCCTTGACAGCTTACCTCATTCTTAGGACATCTCTCATAAGTTTTCACGCAACTCCGCTCTCCGCCGCTAATGCCGAGCAGCGCGGCTCGTCCGTAAATGAGAGCTGGTGAGGCACCAGGAAAACCGGCGAGGAAACTGTTCGAAATGAAAAGTAGAGAGAAAGAAGCTTTAGAAATTGTATGGAACTCTTTGTATTTACTTAATTTAAAATAACTTAATGAATCGAGCTCTTTTTATAAATTAAGAATATTATTTGTAACTAGAATGAAAAAATATAGCTAAAATCTAAAAATGTTATTAAAAATATTAAAGGTAAAAAAAGGGAAATATAGCTCATTAATATTAGGAAAAGAATTTTTGAATATTCTGACTCTGTTGAAATTTGTTTTTAATATGTTGTAGTACTTGCTATGCTACTTTTAAATATGTACATTGAATTTTATATAATGAATAAATAAATAATTTTGTTTTCAAATAATTTCATATTTAAAATTGAATTTTCTATTCATAATTCCTCATCTTCAGAATATTTCAATACCATACATTTTTATGAATATTGGATATTTAATACAGAAGTTATTCAATGTCTTAGATTTAATATTATATATTTTGCCTAATTTTGGAAATAAATAAATAAATAATGTTGTTCAAAATGCTTCAATATAGTACATATGCACAAACTAAGTGAGTGCGAATAAGAGCTAGATTTCTCTCAGGATATCCAATATTAGAGCATTCTCACTTGTTAAAAGTGAAAAAGTAGCACATCTGTTCTGTACCTCTGCCCTCTTTAACTTAAACCCACTTAATATTTATACTACTCATTAGCCAACCAATGCAATGTAGCCCATCTGCCTCTTTATCCTTGCGTATAAAACTTAATTGAGTAAATGCCAATTTGCAAGGAAAAGCCAAACAATATCAATTTACAGACGATGGTGGCGACGACGACGATTCAGGTTGCCTCGTCTCAATCAAAGCGTGGCTCATTTAATATAACAATCAATATGGTCTGGGCCCACATCGACTTGCATAATGAAGTCTAATCCCAGTTAACGCAGCTGAGGGAAAGGGAAGGGAGGGGGGAAGGAAAAGAGATGTCTTTCCTTGCCAGGACTTGGCTGGAAATGCAAATTTAATAATATTTACTTACAACTAAAGCCCTTTGCCACATTATTTAGAGTGGAGGAGAGATACTCACTTGGTTATGGCCGGCGATGTAATGAATCCGGGCAGTTGGCCACGTAACGTTTGACCGGCAATCATCTGGCAGAGCACCTTGGGCACGCACTGTAAATCGTCGTTGCGTGCGATGTTCTCCAGGGCTCTAATGAGCTGTGTGTTCGGTGGACGTTGGTGTTGTTGTTGTGATTGTGATTGTTGTTGGCCTGTGAAAGCGCCTAAGAGACTGCCTAATGGGCTAACCGAGGAGGCAGCACCAGTGTTGCCACCACCTCCCAAAAGTAGATTCGTAAATTGTGGCGCATATTGTTGTGTCGAGCTGAGCAGCGATGCCAAAGTGGCCAGACCTCCTCCACCCCCGCCTCCTCCGCCTCCAGCTGATGACTGGGAAGGTGGTCGATAGGCGGGAACTGGACCAGGACGATAGTTGAACTGATGCTGCGGGGACTGCGGTGGTATCTCACCAATTTGATACTCGTAGTAATTGTGTCCCGGTCGTTGTTGCTGCTGTTGCTGGTGTTGAGGTGGCCTTACCAGCGACTCGTACTGATACTGAGTGGGGTTGGGTTGCGAGTGGGTTGGGGAATAGGTTTGGGACTGAGACTGAGACTGGCTGGGATTGGGGTAACCGGGTGGTCGCTGCAAATAATTACCAAAGTTGTTTGCATAATTAGACGACGAGGAGAATTGCGGCTGGGACGCATAAGCGGCTTCATGTATCGATGGGCCTGCTAATGGCCTGTTGTCATTGACGTCTTGACGGTTGTAAGGCGGTCGATACGAAGCTGCTGTTGGTCGGGGATGCTGCTGTTGTTGTTTTTGTTGTTCGGGTTGTGGCACAAAATTCGATGTCTGCTGGGTGGCATAGCTGGGCGGTGGGTAATCATGCGAATCGTATGAAATTTTATGCCCTGAAGATACCGATGTGGCCTTCGCTATAGTCGATGATGCAGTTGGAGGAGGAGTTGGACGACGATACAGAGAGGAGGGGCTCTCATCGAACACATAGCCGGGTCGCTTTAAGTAGACATCATCCACAGAGCCAGGACGTTGCTGCTGTGGCGAGTGATTGCCCACAAGCAGCGACGATTGCACCGTATAGGCCTGATCTCCCTGTTCCTCCGGCTGCTCCCGTTGGTACTGAATGTAGGCAGGTGTTGTGGGTGTATAGCGATAGTTTTGCTGTGTAAACGGATCTAGATAGCTGACCACAGGTGTGGTGGGTATTTGTGTGCTGCCAAAGTTGTGGTAAGTCGCCGGTTCGTCATCGGGAAATGCGAACTGTTTGTCCATCGCCGATTGCTGGGGATTGAGATTGCCCAAGGAGCTGGGCACTTGATGCTTATAGTTGGGTTCCACATAACTGGGCGGATATCGGTTAGTCCCTCCGTGCATCACATCCGACGGCGTAAATTCGAGCATTTGTGAGGGTCTAAAACCACCGTTTGTTACCCGTGCGGAGACCTGGGAAGTCTGTGCAGCGACGGGGGAATTAACTTCACCCAACGGTTCGGAGGGAAAAAAGTTTTTCAGCTTGACGGAAATGTGTTTCTGCCTGTTGGGGGAAAATTTGCATTGAAATTTGCATAAATTAAGGTGGAAATGTCAACTCACTCGTCATTTCCGTCGCCATTTCTTATGCACGACACGTCGCCGACTAATGCGATAATTAGAAATGCAATTTTCCATAGCATACTTTGCGGCTGCTGTCGAAACTGCATGCTGACTGCGGTGGGTGTCTTGGGTCGGTGGGATGGTTGGTGAATTGGGGGGCTGGTGAGTTTGCTTGCTCCAATTGGAAAATCCCCTGCTCAAGTCACGTCGCCTGCAAATACGAGTAGAACACATAAAAACTTGCTGTCAACTCAACAAAACTCAACTACAAACTGCTAAAAATTGCAATTTCTCTTGAGATCCTCATAAATTTATAGATTTAGCCGAGGCAACGGCAACATTTGCATTCATATTAATGCAATTCTCACGTGCTCGTTCTGAGATCTCTCAACAACGACAACGCCAACGCCAACGTCGACGACATTTCTTTAATTCCATTTGTTATGATTGCGCCGTGCTTCCAGTTTATGCAACCACACGCCTCGACTCGACTCGTCATCATCATCTGCTTGACTACTCCACCATGCACTCCATAATCATATCCATAATCTTTAGCTCTTTTGGCTGTTCTTTCTCTGTCTCTGTCTCTTTCTCTGTCTCGCGGTTTCTATGTCTGCAACTGGTGCTTAAAATTATTCATATTATTATGTCGACTTTTATTTGTCGCCTTTTTGTTGCCACAGTGCGTTGACAGGCCTTCAAATTTTAATGCTCAGTCTGGCTGCTTTTTTAGAGGATTCTACTTGGTTTGGCTAAAGGTTGAAACTTAAACTGAGACTCGCTTTTAAAATTATATAAAAATGTTTAAATGTAAAGTGAATATTTTGATTGAGTTGATAAGATATCAATGAAAGTCATTGAGGAAGTTTGGTATTCCTAATACAAGTTTAATACATGTATATTAATCGAACAGCCTAAGCTTTTATATCAGTAAATTTATATATGATATTTATATTTTTTATATTAATATGGCATTATTTGAGAAAATATTGCAAGGATTGCTGACCAAATATTTTCATATTTGGTAGAGAAAATACTTTGTTTCTGATTGAAGCTATTGGTAAATTAACCCATTTAGGTAATAAATTAATCTTGATTTTATTTTCAGTATTAATTTGACAGATTATTGATTATTTCTAGAATATAGAACTTTTTCCATTTTTTTATGTTTTTGTTATTGAATTAATTCATTATCGAGCTAGTAAACTATCCATGACACGATAAAAAATATGCTAAAAAGATATAAAGAAAATTATGACTTCTAACTGTCTTTGGTCTTGTATTTTGGTAATGCTTATTTTAAAAATTATTTGTAGTTAACATATGAAATTAATTTAAAATCGTCAAGTTGTCCTGTTTAGCCTGAACAACAAAGCAATATACCCCGAGATCCGGTTGCAATATGCAACACTTAATCATTGATTTTGTTTTACAACTGAAAGCAATTGTTTCTCCCGCTATATTTAAATTTCACCTTAAATATTTTAACCAGCTTTGCTTAAGCGTTTCTCATTTAGCGTTTTTCGATTTACATTAAAATGAAGTCAAGGTTATTTGTGTTGCTCAGTGTGAATTTTAAACGCATCTCGCTGCGACGAAGATGACGCACAAGAGTTTCGAAATATGTTGGCAAAAGTTTAAAGTGGATTTCAAATAATGCGCAGAGCAGATGAAGAGAAGTTGGAACAGCTGGAAAACCAGCAAAATTTATTATTTATGCTTGCCATAATACTATAAAAGCGACTATGCCAAATGTGTTGGTCGCATATAAAATTTAAATTTCATGCAATTACACACACAGACAGAGACGCAGACAGACAGAGAAAGAGACTTGCCACACACATACACGCAAGTAGCAGCAGCAGCTGTAACAGTAATTGCCCAAAATTTTATGGGGCAAGCAAAAGGAGCAACGAGTACTAGAAAATTGCATTTGCCGCCAACAGGCGACAGAGGGCGCTGCACTAAAAGCGAAGACTGCATCGACATCGACAGACTGCAATGGCATTTACAACAACAACAACAACAGCAACAACAACAACAGCCAACAAGAAATGACAGCTAATGCCATGTGAAGAGTGCCACCTTCTGTTGCACAGAACAGGTGCAAGAATCACAAAATGCTGCAAGTTGCAACGTTTCAATTGCGATTGCGATTGTATTCCGAGGACACGCACAAGTGTTGCAACAACCTCATCCGTGTCCTCTCAGGACAACACGAAAGGACACTTTACGCTTGAGATGAGCTCCAGGTTTTTCGGGGGTTAAAGACACGGGACACAGGACACGGGACACGGAAACCAAAAAGCAGCGTACGTGTTGTGCATTCTTCTACTACTATCGATGTGGGCGTGGCCAAGTGGGCGTTGCTTGTAAATTATATAATCCACTCCCCAAGTTGCCTTTAATGTTTGACGCGTGCTGAACTTCGATTTTTGGTAATACGCGTAGAATGAGTCACTTGGCTAAGACATTTCTTGGCTAATTCTTACGCAATGCTGTAATGTCTTCAATGCTTTATACACTTTGCACAACTCAACGACGCAGACAGACGACAACTTTCTTTTCTTTTCATTTATTCATTTCATTTAATTTGTGTACGTTTCTTTGGCTGGTTGAACTTAAAAATTGTGGGGTGGCATCTTGTCTTGTCAATTGCCACAATTGCAACGCTTTGTTTAACTCTCAATTGCGACATACACCAATTTTGTTTAGCCGGCTTTGATTTACACTTACACACACACACAAACACAAGCACAGATACACACGCTGATCAAAAGTATCTTGTATCTTCCGCCGGGCTTTGAAAAGAAATTCAACTCTTTTGTTCAGTGCGACGCATGCGCGGCCAACGTCTTTCCGGCTTTGAGTGCGACGTTCGTTTGACACGCGACGCCGGCGCTGAGCCTGCCACAAGCCAAGTTAACACAAGCCAAGCTCGAGTCGAGCCAAGTTGAAGTGAGTCGAGTTTAGTCGAGGCTTTCGCCGAAAGAGACAATTGGAGGGGAGAGAATCAACAGCTTGTTGTGCAGTGAAAGAGTGAAAGAGAGTTTGCCGAAACGTTGAACGTTACACTTGATAGAGCAGAAGAGAGCGAGAGAGAGAGAGAGTGTAAGAGAGAGCCCGCATTAAATAATAACGGAGCTGGCAAAGAATGAAAGATGATCGTATTACCACAACTAAAGTTGTTGACTCAACAGCTGGACTTTGCCTCAACTTAACTAATGTTAATGATATTATTATATACGTATTTATTATGTATCGATTGTGTAGACTCTCTCTGCACAGCTGCAGACTGTTCATTCAACTAGTAATTTCAATTAAATGCCCAGTTGCATTACTCGTAATCATTTGTTACACTTTTTTAGTTTGTTGCGTTGTTAATAAGCGGACAAATTATTGTACAATGTCTGGGGTGCCACCGAGAGTCAAATGTCTTAATTTAATGCTGCAACAACAACAGAAACAACAACGTAGAGCGCTAAGCAAATTAGCTGAACTGAGAGTGAAAGTAGAAACCGAAAGAGCAGACAGTCAACAAGTTGGGCCAACTACAATGATAATGCTGATGACTCCAAGCAGCCAACAAGCCAAGCAGCCAACAAAACAAGCCATTGGCATTAAGCTCCCCATGCCGAGTTAAGGCCACATTGAGTAATTTTCTGGTCTAGTCAGTCTCCATCTCCATCTCAGTCTCCAACTCAGTTTCAGTCGCCCCCACGCTGCTTTCTTTTCCATCCAAAGCGTAATACAAATTTACACGTTTTATTGACTCGTCGGAGGCTGCAACTGAATGAGGTAACTCAACCAGGTAGTTGACTGGCTGCTGACCCGTTTTGACGGTCATATTTGTATTGAAAGCGAAACTGAAACTGAACTCTTCAAGATTTTGGGTTGTGCCAGTAACACCTCTCGTTGTTGTTGTTGTTTGTGTTGTTGTTGTTGACACTTCTTGGATCTATGCCAATGTCTGTCATTCAACCAAATGTTGCTGCATGTTTTGCCAATTTTGGTTATCTTTCCATTTGTTTACCCTCTACATTCATAGGTTGTTTATGTTACGTTTTTGGGGAATTACGCAAAGTCAAAGTCGCAACTTATGGGTTCAGTTCGATTAATCATAGGCCATCAATATTGTATCCGTTTTCGAGTGGGTTTGGCTGTGACCAGATCTGATCATGAAACGGCATCAATACTTACTTAATAGAAACATATTCAAGTACATATTAATCGTATTTATACAGAATTTTATTATTTATCTCCATCAGGGCCTCTTATCGAAACAATATAACTAGTTAACTATCGTTTTCAGTTTGAGGAATCATAGATCATCAATTTTGTTTTATGCGTGGATTTTATTGTACCCAAATCATTTAAAAATGAATTTATATCATTACTAGCAAATAATAAAACATTTTTGGGCTTTTGAGCTATAAATAAAATATATAACAAATAAATATTAGCATTAGCTTTGCTTTGCTTTCAAATTGACAAAGGGTAGACTTAAACCAAAAATGTCATCACTGTTTGCAAATATTGGGAGTGGTTGATGATTTCTAAATAGAAAATTTATTAATATCTAATATCTGACTTTTCAGGACTGACAATAAGAAGATCGTAAAGGGAATCTAGGTAATGCCCTTAAGCATGCATTATAAATCCTATAATTGAATTCCTGGCAATTCTAGATCTGTTTAATAATTTAATTTGTAGTTAAAGAAAGTTAGGATTTTATTTTATTTTAAAATCTATATATATATATTTTAAGTGCACCATTTATTTCCCAAATTTTAATATTTTATCCAACAAGCCATTAAATCGTGCATAGATTCATAAAAGCAAAAAGTCCCCAAGGACCCGAACTGCAGCCACACCTTAAGCATTTGAATATTACATGAATATGAATGCGAATATGAATATCAAGTTGAATTTGCGTATAAACAAGTTAGTGCAGAGTCCAACTGGTGCATTTAATATTAATATCAGCTACGTTTGAGCTCAGTTCGGTTCGGTTCGGATGGGTTCAGTCTGGAGTCTGGAGTCTGGTTCATGTTTGCGTAAAAAAGGTTGTTAAAATTATTATGAAATGCCTGTTGGCATCCAAGAAGCATCCCCTCTTACTGTGCAATGCCAAAAACGGGTGGACATATGACCACTTATCAACGTGTAATGAAATATGGCACATGTGGATAGAGAACACACTCACACACACACACACAACACACATACTTTGAAAGGCGTATCCTTTTAGCATCAGTCGCAGTAGTTGGCGCTTTTGTCCAGTTGGAAGGCTTTTGTCGTGCTCCGGCATGATATATGAATTATGTTGATGGCCAGGACGATGATACCAGGAGCAAGGCTTTCTCTCTCCATATGTGTTTGTGTGTGTGTGTCTCATTTATTACATTTTGGCTTTTTGACAGATTGCTAAGCGTAGTAACCGTTTCCGCACTAATTTCCGTGTCCTGCAACTATTCCTCAACATCGTTGTCGTTATTATCCTTGTCTCTTGTCCACATGCTCATCATCATCATCGCTGTCGTTGTCGTTGTCGTCTGGACCATTAAAAGCCAAAAGCAAATTACTCATCACATCAACGGTCAGTAGCGTTGCTTTTTATGTTTTGCCATGCACAGGGATTTTAATAAATCGTTTCGTCCTCGGAGTCCTTTGCCCACTCCTTGCCAGTTTCTTTGCGTCGCTCTGTTTTTATTAGTTTGTCAATAAAGTGCCAAAGACGTCGATTATGATCGCTGCTGCTGCCGTCCTTGCCTTATGAGTTTTGCTTATGACCTGCAGGCTGAGACCATTTTAGGCCATAGAAAAACACACACAGGAGTGCATATGTATGTGCGCATATTCTTTATCCTTTACTCAGAAAATTCCTTTGGCAAAATTACTCTACTCGACGGCATCTCTTTGCCCTTATCTTTTGCCCATCTCTCGACAGTTTCCACTTTTAAGGAGGTGAAAAACTTGTGGCAAAGTGTTGTTGCATGTGTTGCATGGAGTTACATTCAAGATAAGTTTCTTCAAGTTGAGAAGGGTCGCCTTTTACCCCTCTGTGTGCACCTTATAATGAATTTTTAATGCAGTTTTGGTCACAGTGCATTTTACATCATAGCCCAAGTAAAAAGCGTCAGTTTATGTGGATTTATTCTGCGTTCCAAGAATTCCTCTATAATCAAATTAATTCTCTCCAGCTTTGTGCTGAAAGCCAATTAGGTGGCATTACATACTTTTATAACTGGCAGCACATGCAACCCTAATTAGATTAAATTTATAATTGAACTACTTGACAAATAATGCCACAGATAACAGTGCAGAATATGAAATTTGTGCAGATATTAATGTAGAGAAGATAAGATACTGAAATTGAGATGATAAGATAAGTTGCTAAGATGTGGATGTTCATCTTTGAAGTAAAATTTAACCTTACACAAAAAATAATTATAAGATTTCAAAAAAATATTATTTTTAATACATAATATCGAATTTATTATATATTATAAATGCAAAAATTGATGCAAGCATTTAGAAAGTGTATTGGGACACAAATAAGAATATTTTGGCAACACTTTTTCCGCGAGGCATTCCATTTGTAAACACTGTCATAGTCAGTTCCAATTCGACGTCCTGTGGTCCTTCTAACGATTTCTTTAGTATGAGACTTACTTGATGGTTTTGCTTAAAAGTGCTGTAAAACAAAATGATCGATAATATACCATCATATTCAGTATTAATAATTATCAGCACTCACTCAAAGAAACTCTCGGATGCCCTTTCAATATTTGGAGATGCCTGAATTCTGACAATTTTCAAATCAAAATCAATATCATCATACCAAGTTGGGCCGCGCAGAGTAAAGATTGTTCGACCATCTGGAGGAATCATTAGCTTTGATACAAATGTTATGAAATTGTAAGTGTAGGCTGAAGGTTTCGTGTAGCATTCCTCTCCCTCACAAAAGTTGCTACTTTGCCGGCATCGACTGTAATAATCGAGAATTGTTTAAGCAATATGTAATACGAGTTTTTGAATATGTTAACAAAAAACTTACTTCTTCTGTTCCGGATCATTGATATAGCCATGAGGACAATATATTGTAGTACATTTAAAGCTGCCTCGGATATTTGTGCAAATATCACTCTGTAAAAAATAAATGTTGTGGAAAGAAACAGATTATTATATTATTAAAGACAATTTATGCAACAATATTTTACATTTTTCGATGTATGTGATTCAGTCTCTTGGCAAACTTGTGTTTGTGTTTTCAGAGAAAGAATGGTAA
The DNA here is from genome assembly GCA_037043435.1 of Drosophila suboccidentalis. Lineage (NCBI taxonomy): Eukaryota > Metazoa > Arthropoda > Insecta > Diptera > Drosophilidae > Drosophila > Drosophila suboccidentalis. Next base: position 69,308 of record JBAMBK010002206.1, on the reverse strand, counting down.
AAATTAAATAAAAATGAGTGTTAAGTCGTAAAAATTGTCTTGTGGTTCTTTTTTTAAAATTAAATTGATATAGCGATGTAATTCTTATTATGTAGTAGAAGAATTATAAGTGTAAATTAATCAAATCAATAATCAAAATTCTTACCCGGCCAGTGCACACGTGATTCTCGCTGCCTGTTTCACATTCGTTGACGTCCCGACAAGTGGTTTTGTCTGCCTCCAAAGTGTAGCCACGGGGACAGGAGCATTGATAAGAGCCGGACGTGTTAATGCAAAAGCTTCATACAAAAAGAAAAATGTTAATTATATTTCGAAATTATAGAGAGTTCGCTATATGATTATTACCCCATGCAGAGCTTGTAATTCTTATGCACTTCGCATTCATCGATATCATTACAGGTGCGGTTGTCGAGGCTTAATTCGTATCCAGGATTGCAGGTGCAACGGTAGCCACCCCAGAAGTTGACACATTTCTGCTGGCAAAGACCTGGAATCGATATACACTCATCCACATCAAAGCACTGGGCATGAGTCTGCCAACTGTCTCCAACTTCATGATTCGACTTCTTTTGGAAACCCGATTTGCATTCACAATAGTACGAGCCGATCGTATTGAAGCATTGTGCGTTTGACGAACACGCCGAATGATTCTGTGAGCACTCGTCAATGTCCTCGCAACTGTTTGTGCCATCCTGCAGACGCACCACCTGGTGGCCAGTGGGGCAAGCACAGATATAGCCGCCACTCCGATTGCGGCAGATTTGCTTATCACCACAGTTATGCTCTCCTGTCTCGCACTCATTAATATCTGTGTTGGACAAAAGATGTTTTGAGTGGTAATTATTATAAAATTGTTTGTAAATTTAGCTACTCACCAACGCAAGTTGTTCCATCGGGTGTGGGAGTGAAGCCAGCGGGACACTGCGTGAAGGTCTCACAACGATACGACCCATTGGTGTTAATGCACCGCGCATTACTCATACACGGCTTGTACTCCACACACTCATTTATATCTACAAAATAAATATTTAAGTTAAATATTAACTAATAAATGCTATCACTGTGGAGTTTAATAAATTAATTCTAACTTCTGACGGTTGTTTTCCTATGAAAATAGCTAAAAAAATATATTTCAGTAATCTTCTTTTATAGTATTTCAATTTACAAAATAAATATTTATGTAATAATTTAATTATAAATAATATAGTGAGAATTAGAACCTCATTTTTGGACTAGTTATATTATATATGGGCTAATCCTGAGTTGCGGACGTTACATTTGCACGCAAACTTTCATGTTTAAACTGATACAGCTCGCGTTCAGATTGGTGAATTTTAATAAAATTTTCTGAAAAATGCATTTCATTGGGAGTACTCTTAAGCCTATTTGAAGATAAAAGCCTTACTGCTTTAAAAAAAAATTTTGCTTGCTGAAAGCTCCGTTGCGGCCGTTACAAAGAATGGAAGTCGATTTGAGGTTAACGTGCATTTGCACGTATATTAGCGAATTTTGCATAATAAACAAAAAATATCCAAATACAAAAAATTAAGTGGAATATAACATATTATATGACCATATCAATCCAGCATCAAAAATAAAGATAATTAGTCTCGATAATTAAAAATCTTAGTTTTTGTCTGTTGCGGACGTTACGTTGCGGACGTTACACTTTTTACACACAACCTTTTTATTAAATTATTAATATATATTTAATATCTTTTCGATACAGTTTTTATCTGAAATTAAAGAAAATTAAACAAAGTTTAAGATAAGCTAAGCGCAAAACACTCAAACGACCGTTCGCCAATTTTTTTGGCCATTGAAAATACCCTTTTTTTTACAAGAATTATTGAAATTAAGAGGCAAAAAGATAAATTAATTGATTAGGCTCGGCCATGAACAACCTAACCACCGTAAAACCATTTTGATTTTGAAATTTGAAGCCTAAAAATGTACTCTATTATAAGAAAACACAACTATAATTAAAAAACATGCAGTTTTGTGACAACTTTAAGTTTTTGCCCTTAGTTTAAAAATTTTCGGATTAGCCCATATGCGAAAAGTCTTAATTTCAAGGTGGTTTTATTTCTAAAAAAAACTATTCCGAAAATATATAATCAAATCATCAATTTACATGTTACTTTAATAATTCTTTTTTATAAAATGCAGCTCTAATTTCTGGATAATTTGAACTAGAGGACATTTTATCATACTGTACCATATTTAATTGTTGAGACTTGATTTCATATTTATAAACTCAATTTTAAAATATATTAACTATTTTATCGTTTAAATAAGTAAATAAATATTTATAATTACCAACACACGCGCCCAAATGATTCCTGTGGAAGCCGGCAGTACAAGGATGTCGGTGTAATGAATAACTTGTGTGTGTGCCATAACTGTGTGGATTGTAAATATCTCGGGCATTGGATTTTGTGGGCGGTAATGCTGTTGTTGTTGTCGTTGTTGACGGTGTGGTTGTTGTTGTTGTAGTTGTTGTCGTAGTAGTTGTTGTGGTTTTCCTGTGGCACCGGAATGATCCTTTGGTATTATAGCAATCATAATCCTTTGGACAATTGTGAGTAGCCTGCGCACATTCATCATCATCTATAAATAAATAATAATTATTCAACTTTATTATTTAGTTATTCCAATAAATAGAAGAATTCCGATCATATTTGATTCTTACCATCGCAGTTGGCAGTTTCAGCGTTGAGTGTATAACCCGTTCCGCAGGAGGTCCAACGCTATTCAGTTATTAATGGAAAGTGTATTATCATTTTACAAATATTCATAAATAAAAATTAAATAAATATTATATACCGTGCATATGTATGAACCAATCGTGTTATCACATCTTTGAGTTGGCAGGCAGTTGTGATTGTTAATTGAGCACTCATTAATATCTACAGGAAGTGTGCACATACATCATATGTTAATGAATACATTCAAATAGTCAATTGTGTGTGAAAATACTATATGTATGATAAATATATACACTTAATTACTTACCTACGCACTCATTTTGAGTCGCATCTAAGCTGTAACCAGGCAGGCAATTACAGTAATAACTGCCTACCGTGTTCTTACATTCCTGGTGCATATCGGACTTGCACGTGTTTGTCGAATTGAAACTACACTCATCTATGTCAACGCAACTGCCGTCTTTTAAATAAAAGCCAGTGTCACATGAATCCTGGTCCTCCTCGGGATTACAGTCATATCCTCCGGGCGAATTGTAACATTGGTAGCCCTTCTCGCAGGGCGACTGAAGGCACTCATCCTCATCTATTAAAACGTAATTCATGTTAAGTACGAATCATTAATAATTGATTTTAAAATCCTTTTACCGACCTACACATTCCTCCAACTTCTCGTTGTAGAAAAATCCTGTGGCACAACTCTTTGCCTTTATGTTGAGGCAGCGGTATGATCCAATTTGGTTGTGACAATATTGTGTTGATTTGCACGTATGAAGCTGATCCTTGCACTCATCGATGTCCACGCACTTGCCGTGAACCGAGTCCAGAAAGTATCCTTCAGGACACACGCTCTTATCCACTTTATCGGGAGAACACGTAACATTATTATCGTCCAACTTGAATCCGGGATTGCAACTGCATTTGTAAGCATCAAATGTATTTTCACAGATATGTGCACAGAGATTTGGAACCTTGCCGCAAATATCATCTATTAAGGCAATAAATATTCAGTTAAAGAATTATTTAAAATGGAGATTTTGGTACTCACCATCATCGGTTAGAACAATAGTTCCATCCTCATTATTTTTGTTCTGCTCGACATCCTCTTCCTGCTCGGCATCCTCTTCTTGCTCGACCTCCTCTCCGTGCTCGGCAGACTGTGGAATATCTTCACTATCCAGCTTATTGCCATTTTCGGAACTCGAGAAACCGTTCTCCGAACAACAAATGCGATATGATTCAATATTCGAGAGAAATGAAAACAAGGGATCTTTGCATTTCTGTTTGCTGGCCTTGACCGCCAAGCCCACTGAAAAATAGTCGGAGAAGTTATACTATAGTTTTTAATTTATTTTAATTATGCCTACCTTGACACGCTCGGCAGCAATCTGTATAGGAAACCGATGTAATATTAAGACCATCCACGCATTTAGTTCCCTCCAATGCGGCCAAGCGACCCAGCTCACAGTTCCTTCGCTCTTGTTCCCTTGAGCAGCATACTCCAAATGTGGAGGAGCATAGTCCAAGCCATAGTCGGGGAATACTAGAAACGGAGGCTTCCATTTTGTCGCATCCATTTGATGTCCGGGCATTTCTCAGACCACTTATGCAACATTTCCGAATATAGTCCGCAATTTGTTCTATAATAATAAATAAAGTGATATAAAAATTATTTACATATCTTAATTATTTTATAATATTCTATAGCGATTGTAGTTTATTAACGTAAGTATAAAAATGTACTTATGTACATATTAAATACTCTATGACATAACCCGGCGTTGCCCGATGTACAGAGTAAGACAGCATATGTAAATATATTCTTGTATGTTAATTTAAAATGTTGACAGCATAATCGTCTTATCTTTAACCAGATATACACTTATCGCACTTGTCGCACTTGGCTGAAATAATTATCTGATTATAAACAAGCCAGCGGCTAGGAATGCTGGATACTCGTATTGCCGAGCCTTGTGTTCTTCTATAGACACCCAGGTCTGAGATCTGAGGACTGAGGTAAACACCCTCACACGTGTTCGCACAAAGAAGCTTAACTTCGTTCCAATATTATGCACGAGTCAAATATAAAGTTATATGCTTGTCTGAACTGTGGCTTTCTAGAAAAAGCAAATTCCAAAATTGGTAATCCCATTTTCCTAAAAATTCACATTCAAATGTTGCCCATTGCAGTAGTAGAAAAATTATTATAGCGATAAGATAATTTAAATTTAAACTAATTAAAAGCACGACAAAGTAGAAAGAAACGGTGTAATGTAAATGAGTCCGTATAAGTACAGTCTAGACTGAATACTATAAACTAACTTTTGCAAGGTTTGTTCACTATAATCAGGCTTTTCATCATATCATTGCTGACATTTTCGAGAGTTTCTTAATTGCTTTCTGCAAAATAAACATGTAGTCCAATTTCGGATGATATTTATTGTTCTAAAAAGTGAACAATTCTCTAAGTTAAGTTGATCACAATATCGAGATTTTCACTGCATTCAGATTTGATTCATTCATTTTGTGTTTTTAATTATTTTTAAGGTATATAGATGGGAAGATAAGTATCTACACAACTCCATTTGTCACATACCATCTCCCAATACTTCACGACTGAATTCCACTGACAGGAATAAAAATATCCCGAATATTTTTAAATAACCCGAAACTGTTGGAGTACGCATCTTGATCGGTTAGAACACAAAAACTAATTATGCATTTATAATTTTGTTGGCCTTGTCGCCGTTGAATTGTGGATCTGGCTCGATCTGTTGTAATGCGCGTTATATGACTGCGTTTCTCGACTGACAACCGACTACCTTGTGCGGGAAAAATAATACGTGTTTGTTGTGTACGATAAAGAGCAAGATACACAGATAAAGACACTTCTACTTGTACACACAAAGTATCTCACGAAGCTGCAAGCACTCTCGGATCAACATAGATAAACTTGTAGAACACAGAATATTTTCTTATACCCTCTGCCCAGAAGGGGAGAAAGTTTATTTTTTCACTGCTCCTTAGAAGTAGAAAAATTCATTTCAAATTTAAAAGCAGTTCAACTTTATTTTACTCAGTATAAATATTGAAAATGTATCCAAAAACTTTTACTACTTCTATAATGCTCTTTATATGCAAAAAGTAATAACGGTAATAAAATACATATAAATCATTTAAAAACTAATTTCCAATTGAGGCTGCATTGCCACTGTAGGGTATCTCTTGGTTGATCACTCTTGACAGCCGTTTGTGAGTGACTTTATCTAAAATGGGCTACCCTACGCATACATGCACTTCAATGTACAATATGGATATACTTAGATCATTGGCGGGCATGAAGAACAGACAGAAAAAAATGTGTGTTTTGCACTGAGCGAATAGGGGAGTTGATAAGTTATGATTATATTCAGACGTAACTAAACCCATGGCTAATAAATATAAATTCATAACTTGGCAAACATACAAAGTAAACATTCAGAATAAATATTTGTATATTATTTGATGTTATCTACTTATGTTTAAGAAGCTTTAGTTTTGTTTGCAGTGTACTCATACACAGATCAACCCACACCTGATCGCGTTGCTGCGCGAACTGCGACAAAGTAATTTTTGCTTCGGCTCGAACTTCGGGCAGCCTTCGGCTCCTGTCTATTTACTTAGCCGTTTGCTATGTGATATATATATTGGTGTTCATATATTTAATTTGGTGTCTAAACATTATGACTAAAATCAGTACTTACAGAAATTTGAAAATTAAACCAGAAACATTTTATGGGAGATAATGAACATTGTGCATATCTTACCAAAATTCAAGGCAACATTATGCAGTACTTTTATTATTTATTTTATTTTCCCCCGAAATTAAAAAAAAGATTACTGAAATATAAATAAACTTCAAAGAGGATATACAAGAAGTTAGTTTATGTTGTGCTTAATTTTGAATTACTTATACTTATACTTAAATAACAGTTCATTTAATACCACTGATGTATTCTATATTCCCCAAAATTTTATAGCTACGCTATTTAGTTGGCAATGTTAATAAAATTGTAAACGGTTACTTGTTTCTATTCAGGTCTAATTTAAAAATAAAATATAATTGCATTGAAAATGGTTCCCAAATTTTCCCTTGTATATTCATTGTTATCACAATGCACTTTTGTAAAGAATATTATGCCATTTCTTTTGGCCTTTAGCATCCATGGAAAACCGCAGGCAGTTAATTAACTTTAATTCACGGAAAATTGCCAAATGCAGAGAGCCAATGTTGTCCCATCTCCATAGTTTTAATAATTATAATTGAATGGCTGGAAGGGGTACTCATTTTTGTTTCGTTATTGGCTTTGTCACTTGGTTTGGGTTGATAGTAAAATTGCCAATATACGAGTATGTAAATGGCAGGCCTCAAATTGTAAGTTCCCCTCCTTCTCTCCCTCCAGTTTTGGTCCGTTGCCGCTGTCAGGTGCTGAACCGAAAAGTAATTATCATAAACTAGATGCAACTATTGGGAGTGGGCGGCCTATTGATTAGTTTAGCTTAAAATTTAATTGAAAACTTGTAAGTCTTCGGCATGGGCCATTTGAATACCGAACGGGCAGACAGACAAAGAACTGAAAATGCGACACGCGTCAACGCTCAAATGTCAAATTAAATGTAGATTCAGAAGCGATTCGTAAGCGTAATCATAACCAGTCAACCATTTGACCATTCGGTGAATTAACCATGAAGACGCACGCTCAGATTTGTGTGCACAAAACGCAATTCAAATTAAATATTTTGGACTGGTCTCACTTTGATTGACAGCTGCCCGTAGCGATTGAAGGCGGAAACGGATGTCATATTCAGGGCAGGTTGAAATAATAATGGCACAGCCTATGTTCCTTTGCCAGTTGCCCCGCTTAAGCTGTTAATAACACGTCAGTTTTGTGGCATGCCTCGTGTGCTGTATCGCGTTACCGTGTCGCGTGCTGCACTGCAGCAATTATGAGTATTTAATCCGCGACCACAAAAACTACAAATTGGCTTAGGCAACATAATTCGCTGGTTAAGTGGCCAGCATTCACACCACCATTAAAAACCACCCAAGTATCTGAAACGGGGGTTGAATAAAGACAAGCAGTGTCGAGATGGATAATTACAATAATATATAATATTATATATATCTATATACATAAGTGTCTTAAAAAAACCAACAGTATTTTGAAGCAAAATTCAAGTTGAGGAAGACTCGATTGACTCTCTCCGTGCCCTTTCTTTTTGAACAGCCCCAAAAGTATGCAATGAAATGTAGGGATAATATATTTTGACTTTTAAAACTGAAACATAGATGGCGTTTATTGAAACTTATTTGAATTAGTGCTCTTGTTCTTCTGCCAACACAATTGGAATTGGGGAATTAAAATTAAAAATACTAGGTGTGGCAGCATCTCCCCCTCCATCTCTATGTCGAGCATCATCCGGTGCTGTCCCATTTACATTGGCATCGTCTCCAATGGCCTCAACAGGTTCAACGTTAGGGTCGCGTCTGCGCAAGTCCGTGATCTGCAACCTTGACGCTACCTTACGTCCTTGTCTAAGATCTTGATAGCAACTGGTGAAGGATGCGAGAACCGATCGACACTCGGTGCACATCACTTTGTGGGGCTTATTAAATTTGTCCAATAAAGATCGCCTTTTCTTTGCCTTCATTTGTGTTGCAAGCCCTGCGGAACTCTTGCGTCTCTATAATCATATGATTTTTAAGTTGAATCCAAGATTATTTTACACTGAAATTACCGTAGTTGGTGCAGATTTAGATTTGACTGGACAACGGCAAAGGGTAAACTCTGCGTCACGAGATTCCCTAACGAGGCCAACTTGCTTCAAGGTAGACAGTGACTCCAATATGTTGTTGTGCATATTGTTCAACTCATCATCACGGTGCATCAGAGGAACAACCTTCTCGATAATAGCTTCGATTGACACAGCGACAGACTTACCGTCTTGTATTATGGAGAGTGCCTCCAAAACTCGGCGATTCATCGTTTGTACTTCCGGAGGATTATTCATTTTTCTGAATGAACTAAACAAAAATTTTTAAAAAGTATAAAAGTAAATAAATCTTTGCTATAAAATATTTTCTTGTAGTATATTTTAAGTTCTATACAGTTTGAAATGATTTTAGGCAATGATTCAAGAAGGCACTAAAACAATAAGTAATGAAAGCAACGCCAACTAAAAGAGAAAGAAATTTCAAATTTATGGTTTTAAAATTTTTATTCGTTTTCATATATTCTTTGTGCATTTGTTTTTTTTTTTGTTTTGTTTGTTTATAATTCCTCTTACATGTATTGTATGCGTGTTTATTTCATTTACATATATATACTTTTGTCTTATGAACATATTCATGAGATCATAATGATATTATATATTAAAATATTACAGCATAATATAAAATGTACAAGTTATAAAGTATAAGAAAATTATTGAAATATTCTGAAAATGATGATGGGCTTGGCTTAAGGCTAATCGATATCGATAACGATATCCCCATCGTTATCGTATCGTATTGAACTTAAGTTAGAATATGTGTCGCATCGCAGCTTTCAACCCGTTGCCAGCACACATTTTAACACACATTTTCTTCAACTTCACTTTCATTTTGGCACCAACAAATCTATACAAAAAATGGCATTTGATTTTTGCGCTATATACAAAAATTACGAATTATCTTAATTATAAATTGGGGGAAATTGCGTGTATAAAAATTAAACAAATTTTCGCTATGTGATTTTTTGTTTTTGTTTTTGTTTCTTGCTTTTCTGCCTTGTTTCAGTTTATGGCAAACCAAAAATCGCGTTGACTTTTGGGCGCGCGGCCACAAAACTTTACCGAGATCATTGTGAAAACTAATTAGAATGAACCAGAGCAAAGCTTTTTCATGTTTCCATGCCAAGCCTTGGAGTCTGATTCACTTTAGAAAAATTTACAAAGAATTTTCAGAGTTTTTTTTGTTTTTCTTTTGGGAGTGCGTGGAATACTTTTTTTTTTTTACAAATTATATGTATGTATGATCGAGTATGTATTTATTTATGTTGTTAAAAATATGTAAGAGAAAAATAAAAAAAAATAATAATAATCATAATAAGAAATTGGTTCTACTTTTGCTGTTTGCTGCTCTCAGATTAACTAGTGTACTCGTATCTCATGTGAAATGAATAATAGCTTAGACTACGAAAAAATATTGCTATATTTACAGGTATTTAACATATTTGAAATTTGTGTCAATTGACAAGCAGATAAATTGATTAAAAAGCTTAAGTATTTAAACAAATGTAAACTAAAACGCTTGGCGCTCCTAACGCTAAACTTTTACATACTTAATTCTATATTTATTAATAATTATGCTTAATTTACACATTTCTCATCGCGTTTAATGCAAGTAAAAAATTGTTGATGTAAATGATAAAAAAATCCATGAGATCAATGCGATTTTTGGGAATAGTTTTTGTTATCTATTTTTCTTTTTTTTTTGCTTTGTTTTGTTTATATTTTTTTGTATTTTAATTTCACTTTTAACTGATCGATTAGCATTGAAACGTCAAGAAATTTGGCAAAAGCGTTGTGAAATTTACCACAAAAATGTTTTTGAAATTACGTTATTTTGACTTTTGACTTTGGCTATCATATGGAGATCAATTGAGTGGCGCCTTCTGCTGTTCGATTAATTTCCAGTTAAGAGATCATTCATCGTTGGCTTTTGGGAGTTGACCAAAGGTAGAGCTTGTCTTCGGGAAATTTCAATAAACCTTTTGCTCAAATTTCTTGTGTTGTATTGTGCGTTGTTTGTGCTTAAAACTAAACTATAAATTGTGAGACCAATTTGAAGAATGAACAAAATAATCCACATGATAAACGCCTGCTTAAATAACTACGAATTTAACTAAAAACATGATAAATCATTTAGACAAAATCATCACAAAAATGGCATATCAACTATATACAAAAAACACATTCTTCATTCTATTTTTTTATAGTGGCATTTTTTCTCTCTGATTTTTTCATTTATAACAATTAAAGCTAAATATTTTTGTTTGTTGACAATTTTCACTACTTTAAAGCATTAATTCAATTAAGTTGGGCAATTGCTACAAATTCTTATATATATGTTAATATTTTCTTGTAATTAATATTACAAATCGAAGACATTGAAAATTTGTTGTTTGACAATCAAAAATATACAATTAAAATTATTGAAATCAACGCGGAAGCAAATAATATTATTATTTAATGTTCACTTTAAGTTATTTTTAAAGTTTTTTGTTTATTTTTTTGGATGTTTGTAAATTATACGAAATGCAAAGCTAAATGCAAAATAGCAAGAAAGAAAATGCTCAAACATTTAATTGCTAAGAGACCGGCCCACAATATATATAAATACATATATATTTGTGTGTATTTATCTTTAAGTATCTCAAATGTATGTATCTCAAAAATGGCAGCTTAATTTGTTGTGCAGTTTGTGTTTATGTTTTTTAATACTTCTTACTTTTAACTTTTATATAGAGTGTACAAAAATACTTTTGAGTTTGTAGCGAAAAAGCGTTACCAAAAAATATGTTTTTGTTTCTTTTGTTAGCAAAAATATCTGTATCTTTCCATTTGTCGTTTAGTCTTTAGCCAGTCTACGGTTTGCAATTGAGCAGTTTGAATGTTTTCTTAAATATTTCTTAAGAGGATAGTCTATTCGTTTGAGAGAATCAATTTAGAATATTTTATGAATGTACGTATATATAAAGAATATATATATTTGTTTATATTGTTCTTGTGTCCCGTCAACCATCCTTAACTTTATACACACTATTATAGGGTTTCATTTTAATGCGTATCAGTTATGTCTGTACGATTTTATGACTTTACCTTTTACAGCTCGAATTTTCATTAATAAACTATGCACATATTGATAAGTATATAAGTAAATGGGATTACAATGCTCTATATTTAATCCGATTTCACTATGGATCGTTAGTTAAGTATATGCTTATTAATGTTCTCATTGTGATTGTTGATTCCATCTCCCATTTGGCACTCATCGCGCTGCGAAGAAACCACAGCCCATGGCGAGCACAAACACGGTGACAACTGTTGGCCAAGTGAAGCTTTGCTGTTTCTAAAAATAGATTTACAAAAAAAATCAAAATTAAAAATAAGTAAGGAATATATAATTGAAATACAGTATAGACTATGGTGTGCTTAGTATTACAAATGTAAACAAAACCAATGTAATGAGTAATTGACGAACTGACTCATTTTCTATTAGAAAATAGTTTCTATAGCGGACTTTGTGCCATGACAGGGGAAAACGAGGTCAAACGAACCTATTTTCTTCTCCATTTGATAGCCTTACAATGTTGTCTTTAATATCAGATTTGGAAAGTAATACTTGATGGATAAAACAATAATTGTTTTACAGGTTTTTCGAAAAACAAATCTCTTGGAAAATGCTGTGAAAGACGCCAATCTATTTAAATTGTGTCACTCCAAACGAAGTATTAAGCACTCGTTATGTGGTCAACTCAATTGCAGCTAAAGGGTCCCCAGGGTCATATAAATATGGAGTTCTCGGATATGAAATCGCACGTGCCTCGCCGTTTGTTTGACCACATTTCCAACCCCCCACGCAAATGCCCATTCGTAAATCAAGCGAAACCATAGACTGAATCTGATGTCAGTGACCTAAATACTTGGACATACACTGTTCACGTATGTGGTCAATGGCTGCTCAACAGCGTAATTATTTTCGATATCATTTGACAATTTGGCTTGACGTACTCAATGGATTTATAATTTACACTATTTATTTGTATTCTATGTGGCACGTGTGCAAGTGATGATAAACAGGGAGATAATAAAATAAAACAATATTATGTAAATTATTGCTATACTTTGGGCATCGATTCACAAAATTTTATAAATTTGAATGGAGTTGTTTGCACTTTGGCATAAACATATTTTGTTATAAATACATTCTATAAAAAGTATGATACTATTAATTGGACTTTGAATTACTTTTTATCCTATCTTATTGTATTTTCTAAATTGCTTTTACATTATTCGTTGAAATGAATACTATTTTTTTTGATTTGCATTTTTCATTTAGTGTTCAAATTACAGATTACACAAATTTCTCACGATCTCATTAAAATGCGTTTCCGATAAGGCAAATCGAAGCGCAGCTTCCCAAGAGGGTCCGAAACGTTTTGTCCGTGCCTTCAAAGTAGAGATAAGCCAGTCTGTCAGTCTGTCTGTATGTCAGTCAGTCGGTGGCATATTACGACTATATAAATTGCACGCAGCAGCAAAATAAAAATAAAGAAAATATAAATAAAACTACAAATTTATCAGCTATATAAGTGTGTGTGTCATGCGATTGAATTTCTTGAAGGTTACTTTTCTTTTAATTGCGCAGGCAAAAAAAGTAGGAGACTATGAATATAATTCTTATATTAATTCGAATAGTAAATACCCTGTCATACTTCATTAATGAATTAAATTTCTTCAGTTCGCTTGAACATATAATTCTACAAAACTATAAAATATATATATATTTTTTTTTATAAAAAAATTAACTAATTATTTCTATAAAATTGTGAAACTTGATCAGAATGAAAATAGAATTACATATTTAAATTCCTTTGCTAAATCTAACAAGTCTTGAAAAGAGTAAATTTCATTGACTTGATGTGTCTCAATATATTCTCAATTCAACAAGCTAATCAGAATCAATGTATTGCCAATATATACAAAAATAATCAACCGATCAAGAATCAATATATTTTATCAGCTCTGACGCGCCTCCTCCTTCAATGTGTGTCATACTTCCGAATATTACAATATTATTGGCAAGGGTATTGAAAAAGTGCGCCTAGTTTTGTCACAATGCAAACTTAAGCGTCTACATTATGGTGTATATAGTATATATGTATACTATATCTATAAGTGGGTACATATATAGCCCGTGTAACACACACATGTGTGTTACAGGCAGGCAGCTGACAAAGGCTGACTCTTTGACTGACTAAACTACTACTCTGGCAGCTCCAGGGGGGGCGGGAGGTGAATGGGAATGGGAACGACACTTGTCTAGATTAACATAAAGCAGCGATGCAAAAGCCACAGAGTGTGGAGTGGGGGGGGTGCATCGAGTGTGGAACAGAGACGGAGATAGAGGCAGAGGCAGCGCTGCGCAATTAATTTTTATCACACTTTTAGCATGGGCAAAAGTTTTTCTTATACAACAACAACAACAGCAACATTTGAAATACTCCAACTCCCGATTCGCGATTCGCGATTCACGATTCCAACTTGGACTCTGACACTGACTCCTTGTGGGCAATTTGTCATTGGCTGTGTGTAAACTGCAGCAACTATTTTTAGTCGCATGTCTTTGCTAGTTTGGGCTTTGACTAATGCTAGGCACGTGTCAAATGAGAATTGCCAGCAGATGGGAATTCAAGTTAATGAACTCGTATTTTTTCATATGTTACTCGTATCTGAATCAGTTGCTCACCTTCTTTTGCTCCTCCGATTCCCTTTGCTGGCTGTGGTTCTGGCTCTGGTTCTGGTTGTGATTGTGGTTGTTCTCAGAGCCACATGGATTCGCATTGTGGGTGTTGCTCGAGTTGTTGCCCGTGTTGTTGTTGCTGTTGCTCTTCTTCTTCCTCGGCGGTATACGCCCACTGAACTCCTGAAGACGTTCCCGTCCAGCCGTGAAATTGTCGTAGCGATCGTCAAACTCATCCCAGCTGGTCTCATGATCGCTCTGATACTCGCGCTCATCTTCGCCCGTCGAGGTCAATCGCTTGCTATAAGAGACACAACATTATCATCATCAATTCTATGCTCTTATCAGTCTATGTACGAATGAGTACAATTAAAAGCAACAACTATTAAGAAACATTGTGATTAATTGGCCATGATTTGCATTTGCATTTGCATTAATTGAATTTTAGAATTGTTCATAAAATAATCTATTTTTTTATTTTATTTTTAATTTTCTTATTCTTAGCGCAACAAGTAATTTTTTAAAATAATACACTAGCCACAAATAGTATCGATCACTATTTTTAATATGCTTTACGTATTATATTACATCTTGGTTTTGATTTTGAGCATATTTAATTTATATTTTTTATTTATTTATTTTATTTTAAGTTCTTTAGTTTTGCTGCGACTTGAAAAAAAAGGTAATCTGTCAATTTTCATTAAAGGATATACATTTTTAGAAAACGTAGATCTTTGAAAATAAATTTAAATAGTAATTGATCTAAACATTAACCTAACTAGCTTAAACGATTTAAATACTCTCTAAAATTGTGAATTTTCTAAAATATCTAAAGCACTTATAGCTTTATCTCAGACAACAATCTTTGTAAGTGAGTTTGAAGCTGTTGAAATCATTTCCCTTTAGAGATAAATAATTATAGTTATAAATCGAGAATTTATCATTCAGTTCTACAAATTGTTCTCCTTTTAAATGATCTCTCCCTTTTAAAAGTAGTCAATAAACTTTATAAAAATTTGCTTTACTTATCAGACAACTCAGGGGGAAAATGAATGAAATGATTTGTTGGGCTGAGTTAAGTTGAGTTCGATTTAGATCTTCTTACCGTCTGGCCGCATCCGACTGGCTGCGCTGTAGACGCATCTTGGGCCCGGTTGGCGCCAGGGGCGTCGATGCCAGGGCTGGACCGTGACAGTGACCGTGTCGGCCATACGATGCTGCCCCTGAGTTGGCAGAGAAGGAGGTGGCAGAGGCGGAGGTGGAGGTGGAGGCGTTCGCGGTGTTCGGTGTGGGTGGCGGTGTGTAGGTGGCATAGTAGGCGCCAGCTGGCAGCGGGTGTCCATACGAGGCCGGATGGTGTTGCAGCAAGTGTGACGACGACTGCTGTGGATAACTATGGCTGTAGTGCATCGGTGGCGCCGACTGCGGCGCCGGCGGTTGCCGCGGCATTGGCTGCGGCGTCGACGGCGCCGGATATGGCTGCCGGAAGAAGTTGTGCTCCTCGCCGGCGGCGAAGCTGATGCTCGTGCGCGGAGTGTGGGGCTGTGGCACATGATTGCCGTGGGCAAAGAACACATCTGGGCCCGTGTAACTGGGCGACTGGGCCATGGAGCACGAGGGACTCGGCGGCGTCGGGTACTGGAAGATCTGCGGGGCTGCAAGGAGAGGGACAGAGAACAAGGGAGAATGCAATTAATATATATGTATATGGTATTGTATGTAAATAAATGTCATCTGCCATTAATAATTAAAAACAATGCGTAAACAAAGGTGCTGCTGTCATTGGCCCTTCGACTGCAGTTGTGACAATGGCGGGAAGTGTCTAAGGTCGCCGTCGACCATTGTTGTTATTATAAGTCAGTTTAGCCATAAATTCAGCCTTAATTACGGCAGGTCCTCTCTACAAGCTGATCGTTAAACCGATCGTAAAATCAAGACAAATTAAGAAGCATACATTTTAATTGTTTCTGCTCTCGAGATACAAGAAATATTTTAAAGGCAACTAAACATAAAGTGAAAAGTATTTTGAATATAGTTCAACAGTAGCTTCCGCTCAGATAAAATTAATTAAAATTATCTGAGATTTGGGTATCGATTATTAACTTTAAAATATATCATAAGTATTTTCTGTTTAAGTGTATTTTTTACTATAAAGAAGAGCATCTTTAAAGTAAATAAGTATCTGAATTATGCATCATTCTAATAAACATTTTCATAAAGTTAACTGTATGACAGTTCAGAAATATCTTTCACTATCAAATACAAATTTATAAGAATATGTATCTGAAAAGTAACATCACTTATGCATGCATTTTCTATCGATTCTACTTGTCATTTGTCATATCGAGAACAAAAGCATTGATAGCCAAGTTTCCAGTCGCTGTCCACTTTTTATTTGCATAATAATTGTGCAGTCTCAAAGTCTCAAAGTTAAAGCTTGCATATGATTTCTTAATGTTTATTTACTTAAAAAGCAATTTAAGCAGCGACAAATGATTGATTGTAATGCAAAGTTTATACAAATCACTCAGCGGACAGCAGACCGAAACGATAATGTCTCAAGCAGCTAATTGCCCCGAGGGCTTTGTTTACGAGTCGAGTTTGCAAAGCACGTAACTTGGCAACCTGGCAACTTGGCAACTTTTGGCATGTCAATAGCCCATACTGACCACAGTTAACAGAAACAGATACAGATACAGCTGCAGTTACGGCTGCAGTTACAAATAATGTCATTCAACGTCAACCTGCAGGCGACTCTAATTTGCAGTTGACCCATTAGCCTTGAACTCGAATATCTTATGGCAGCATCGACGACTTGTTGCAGCTGTTGTTGCAGAAAGAAAATCAGAAAAAAACTAAAAAAACAAATACTAAACAAAAAAAATGTGCGGTTAATTGCTGGCAGCGGCACTCCTTATGCTCAGACAGCGTGCATTTTGTATCTTGGAGATACTTTTATGCCATTTGAAACTAGTTTGCAGCCACAACTAACAGCTGCCTGCGGCTCCACTGCAACTCACGTGTTCAGCTCCATCATCGTCGCATTTATCGTAACCTTGAAAATCAGCGAGTCCAACTGTGTGTGCAGTTAGCCAGGTCCAAGTCAGGCATCATTACAAGGCACACACATACATGTGTACATACATTCCCACTGTATGTATCTCATATCTTATACTTGTCATTGTCCAGCTTATGTAAGTGGCTTGAGCTTGGGCAAATGCTGGTGCCTTTATGATGAGGCACATTGAAAATGTTACTACTAATTGCAAATTGTGTGGAAAATTATTTGCCAAGTGTTAAAATTGCATTTGCATATGAGTATCTGTGTGCTTGCATTTATGTGGGCAAAAGTATCTATTTGTGCTGCGCTTTCCGCTTCGTGTTCACCAAACTGTGACCTATTCCTGACTGTGACTACTCAGCGGACTAATTAAGCTCATCTGCCAGTTATTAATATTTATCTTTTAAAACTGACTCATACATAATATTGTATCATTTATTAATTTTATTCAATAGTTTATTTATTAATATTTTATGTTGTTTAAGCTTTAATTACAGCAAAGTGATTAATTAAACTCATTTTCCAATTATCAGTAATTTTATTATATTTATTGATTTGTTTTATATTTTATTTATTCATTTCATATGCTATTTTTATTACAATCAGAGTAATGTGACAATTATTAAAATGTATCTTTAAAGCTAAACTGAGGCATGAATAATGATTTATTATTTATTGTTTTTTTTATTATTAATATCTTGTGTTATTTTAGTTCAAATGCCAGTAAGGTAACTATAAATTTATATATTATTACTTGACTTTATTGTATTTTATTTATTATTTCTCACAAAATCACTGTTTACAGTGGCAAAATGTGATTTTTGTTTCATCTCAAACAAATCGTTTAGGACGTTTATGGCACCTTAACATATTGGTTTTATATGTATATATTTTACGATCGCATCTCGATGCGGGCGCTGCAACTGCAATTGTTGCAGTTTCTTATTGTTGTCGTTGTTGTCACAATTGTTGTTGTTGTCTTTGTCGTTGCTGGTGACGAAACGTGACCAATTGTTTTGCCATTTTTTTCTGCATTTGTTAATACGAATACAAGTATTTTTATGGCCAACGATATGGCAGAAATGTTTAATTGAATTGCGACTGTGGCAAGGGATTTCTCAGGGGGGTTGTTGGGTGGTGGGCAGGGAGGGGCAAGGAGAGGTGTGGCATTTGTCGCATCTGTGCGACGACTTCACAATGCAATTATGTGTATAATTTACTTTAATTTTTCATACTGGCATGTTGCAACAATTGTTAAGGCCAAGCAGCGGCAGCAGCTGACAAACATCAATCAGCCGAAACAACAACAACAATAGCAACAACTGAAACAACAACAAGAACAAAGCTTAGCTTTAGCTTAAATCAAGCTAAAAGTTAAACTAAGCAGAACGTTAAAAGCTCAAGAACAATTTACACGCGGCCCGAAGGAAAAACCGACCAAGTTAACAAAAAAAACGTGAAAAATGTTGCACTATTCGTATGTCTCTGTGTGTGTGTGTGTGTGTTACGCTTAACTTGCCACAAAAGAACAAAACGCCAAGTTCCAATGCATTTTGCCAGTTTGATTACATGTCAGACTTGGAGTCGACAGACAGACAGACAGACAGACAGACAGACCCGCAGCATATGCGCTGCTCATTATGGCCTTGAAGTTTTAGTAAAAAGCAGCAGCAACAACAACAACAACTAAATACAAGTATGAATATCAGGCAACAACTGCGTTTGCGACGCAGAAGAAATCGAAATTGAAACGAGTTTCAATGTGGCTGACATACTGACATGACTCTTAACTTGGTCAACTGTAACTGCAAATCAGGTTAGAAGCAATTCAGCTGATACTTAAATATGCCAGTTCATAATATCTATATAGATCCATACATCTTTCTGTCAGTTCTTAAGCATTCTATGCCCCCTTTCAAGTTCCACGAAACACGCAGCACGCAACTTTAGCTTGTTAACTGTCACTGCGATCATTGGATTAATCTGATGTTTATTGATGAGCTGCAACCACCTCAACCTCAACAACAACAACTGCCAGTTGACAGCACAAAGGATTGTATGACCCATCCCAAAAGCGGGAAACAACTTGTATTCCGTTGCATAATTCCCAAATCCCATAAAAGAAAAGAATGTCAGAAATTGGCATTACCAAATGTTGTTTGCCCCTTGTCACACCTGATCTGCCAGCTCTTAACGCCCCCACACACGAGTACAACTCAAATTGAATGGAATTCGAAATCGAATTCGAATTGAATTCAACTCTTTTAAGGCGATTTGCTGGTCTGTCACGATGCGACGAGCTACAAATTTGGTTGATTGTCGTCTTGCTTCGTGTCGCATTCAATGTGTCGCTTTAATTAGACGAGGCTGATGTTGTATTTAACTTTTGAATACCCTGTATTTTTAGAAAGTATATAAATGGATACTTAATATGAGCAGGTGTCGAAAAATCCAAAGAATAATCAAAATTATTATAATATTGGATAAACTAATCATATCACAACTTTTAAATGTTTTAAAGCTGTCTTTATTTCATTAAAAAATTGTACCAAATCAATATTATATAATTGTTAAACTATTCATGCATTACAAGTATCTAAAAAATTATCTATATCTATATCCAATTTATCTTTATTTGTATCCAAGCCAACTTTTACTAATTCATTGATTAATTTACTTTATTTTCTCTGAATAATCTAAGAGCTGTTTTAGAGTTTAGATAGGATATCTTTGCAGTCGCGCATGCCTCCAATAATTTTATTTCATGGGCAAAGTGTTAACGGTACAATTTGTAATGTCTCATCCCAAATTCGTGAATTCCCCAATGAGCATTCAACTCACGGTCAACTGACTAATTGCCCCTCTTTTTTATACTTTTATTTCGTTTTGTGGTTGATTTGCAGGAAGTCTCGTTTCGAGATCGAACTAGACGTAATTGTGAGCTTGAAAAGAAATCGCAGCCAAGTTGTCAACAGCTTCTTGTCTACAGAATTGTACAGATGACAAATGTTCTAGACCAATTTTGGTAGCAGTCGATACGAAACACAAAACAAAAAAACAGTTGAATGTCAATCAGCAGGTGTTGGTTGTTCGATCAAACAGCAGATCAATGCGATCCGATTGAATTGCCATATCCAACTGTTAATTACCAATTTTGGTAACGCTAATTAGCCATTTGTGTAATGCACTCTACCGTTATGTGACGTTGTTTTCTTTTGTTCAAATTTGGAAGCTGATTAAAATGCGGAAATCCGATCACAAGGTTTGTTGACGAAAGTGTTCTGAGTCATGGACATGCCAAAGGAGAAAGTTCTTTTTACAGATTAGAATTAAATGATGAGTGAGATGTGATGAAATTAAAAGAAAGAAAGTTGTGAAACAAGTACTATAAGTGCAACTTAAATCATTTTAAAATAATAATAAGACTAAGTGCTAAATGAATGGCGAACAATATTAAAATCTAATGAATTAAGAACGCAGTAAACGAGGTCAGATTATACATTACGTATACGTATATTGCGTATACGTATTCTTATGTTGTCGTTAAACTAATGAAGCTGATGTGGCATCTTTTGTTGGCAGTTTTCAAGCATAGCTGCCCAAGCGTGCGAATCATGAAATATATCAACAAATTGTTAATAAAAACATACAAACTATTTTTTAAACTGTGCAATTTTCGCATTTCATTTGCAAGGTTAGAGACGGAGACAGAGGCAGGGGAAGAGGCAGGGGCTGATAAAAAGACGCGTGCCACAACAAACAACTCGCAACGGTTTTCACAAATTGAACTCACTTTGTGGACCACGTGAACACGCAATCCTCAGCGAACAATTATCATTTAGTTTGATTTAATTGCAGTGCACAGAGAATTAATTAAACGAACGGGGGAATTGCCATTTGTTCAATGAAAGATACATTTAGAGGCATCAGTTTCTGTTTTTTTTTCTTATGGAATGCTTTTTGTTTTCCCATTGGAATGAGGCACTTTTATAAACCAGAAGTAAATGTCAAACTCACATTCGCGCTCTTTCTCAATGGAAATCGCAACTCTCAGGCGAATCAAATAAATGTCTGAAAATAGTTTAAGCGCTTATCAGCTGGACTGCGTGTGAGCTAAAAGGGCGAAGAATGATGCCAGATACCCTGTTAAAATTTAGAAATTTATTTATTATTATTTACCGTCAAATAAGTCGACAAAAGGAATGGAATAAAATTCGAAACGAAGATTTTAAAATAAATAATTAAATGAGTTGCTTATAATTTTATATTTAACTGATTTGCAAACAAGTTTAACCATAGAAAAGACACAGTGTCAGCTTAATATTCACAGCATAACTGACATATACCCTGTACCTTTTTCTATTTAAATATGCGCTTAATATGCCCTTTGTACTAATCTGTATGTTGGGTATACAAACTGCATACAGATAAGACAGATAACTAAAAAGTAATAGTAAGACCACCAGATACCGTACTTAATATTTTTTATATAATTCTGTTGCACTAAATGCATTCAATATGCCCTTTATCGCATCCATTCCAGTTACTGGGTATACAAGTTGCATGCTCAATATTTTATAAACGACAGACAAATGCAATTTTTCAATTTCTCGACTTGGGCAGACAAAGCCAAGCGACGTCACAGCTAAAAAGGCTATAAAATACTCTGGCACTACCAAGGCTAAAAGAGTAGAAGCATCGAGTTTTGGCCAAAGCCAGTCAAAGCCATTGAAAAGAAGCTGACGCATGGAAACTTCGAGTCAAGGAAAAGCGTCTTTGCATATTTTGTGGAAAGTCTGTAGATGAGTTCGATGTTGCGTGTTGCAAGTGGCAGCTGCCACGAAGCGATATCAAATATATTGAGCATGTGTTTCTTTGGGCCAAGATATCAAGTTAAGCGACAGCATAAATGATGGAATACTTATCTGGCTTAAAAGACTTTAAGAAAATGTTTAAATAATACGACAAGAAATGCCAACCTTAAATTGCATAAACAAACAAGAAAAACTGACTCAACGGACATGTAATTGGAGACACAACATGAACATGCCCGAGAGTCTCGAGTAACACACAATCTATCGAGCTATCAACTTCTTCAATAAACAATCAAAGGCGATTAATAAATGTGCAAACAAAATGCTAACAATTAACGGCGCACATGGAAATTGAATGCGCTCAAAGCGAAGGGGTGAATAGGGGTGGGGCAGAGGTAGGGGTAGGGGACTGCCCCCTTGGGACACGATAGCAGCGAGTGGTCAGCACACGAGTTGCGGCCACAAGCGGATGACGAAGCGAATGCGAAGTGAAGACAGCGCGTCTGGCAGTGCCAACAGTTGAGCTTCAGTTTATTTATTATATGCATGCTTGTATTTATTATTGTTTATGATTCTCATTTTTTATTATTGCTATTGTTGTTGCTTAGGTGGCACACAAAACGTGCATTTTGCCGTTTTTCTGATTATTTTTTACAATTCTATTATTTTTGTAATTATTTTAATTGCGTTTCATCTGAATTAATATTGTATTTTATTCATTTACGTTGTTAATCGCTCTGACTAAGTTTTGGTTTAAATCTTAACTGATTCCAAGAAGTTGCAGTTGCAGCTTAATAAACAAAAGCTAATCCCAAAGGGAACTTCTTCCATTTTATCCCACTCTCTCTCTCTCTCTCTCTCTATCTCACATTCTGTCGCTTCTGTTGCCAATTATAACAAGTTGCAAGTAAAGAGTCTACTGCGGCATATCCTGTTTCTTAGTTTTTCCTTCCTTTTGATACATATCCTTTTCCACTTTGCCTTGAGCGCGCAATTCTTCTTTTGTCTGAAGGACATTGCCGAGCTGTCTAGGCTCAATTTCATAACAAAAACTTGAGCACGTTTCAACTAGCTCCCAGTCCCAGTCCCGGTCCCAGTCTATGATGAACTCGGTTCAGTTCAGTTCAGTTTCTGTATGCAAACAATTTAACACGGCCCTGCGACGTGTGAGACTTAATCAAAAGCCAACTAGACACCCAACCAGACAGCCGGACAGAGTGTCAGACAGTCAGTCAGTCAGTTAGACTCTGTCAGACACTTGGCCATATACTTACTATACTTAGTGTTAGTGTCAAGTCTTTTCATCACGCTTTTTTTTTGTTTTTGTAGTAGCTTCTTTCGTGCTTTACTTATTAAGCAAAGTGCCTGGCGGGCATTTAAACTTGAAATCTGTGAGAAAGTTCATTGCGCCGCCAACACACACACATACACACACACGCACACATAGATACAACTTTAAGAATTTATAGTTTCTCTCTGGATTTCAAACACAACTGCCCGCTTGCCACGCCCCCTATGCCATAAAAATTGGAGTGAAAAATAAAGAAACAAATTTTCGCTCAGAAATAATATTTTTCGCACTTGCAGCACGTTGATGTTGCATGCCACACAGCTGCGTTGATAGATTCTTCGATCATCAAAATGTTTATGGCAATTGGCAGCATAAAAACAATATACGGCAATGGGTGCAAAAAGGGGGTTGGTGGGAGGGAGGTGGGAAGGAGGAGGAGGGCAGATGAGTTGCATGCCACATCCGATTGTATGAAGCAATTAATGAGGCAACTGAGACAAGAAACATTTGAGATTTGCATAACAGCAGCAGCGGGCAGACAAATTCACGGTCAATGTAAAACCAAATCACGAACAACAACAGCAATGAGAACAACAACAACAACGACAACAACAACAACAGCAATGACAACAACAATGCCAGAAAACAATGCAAACAGCTAAAGCAGAGCATTGGCAGCACAAGCAAAAGCCAAGGCAACACACACACACACACACACATACATATAAAAACAGTCTCTCGCCTGGCAACAGAGCAAAGTAAATTTGCATTTGTTCAGCCGCAAAGTGCAAAGGAAATGCAAAATGCAGATGATGATAAACAATGTACGAGTAGATAAAAATAATAATGAAGATGTTTATGATGATAATGATGTTGATGGGGTTGCTGATAATGACGTTATAGTCCACAAGTCGCTGTGTTAGGCTGTACAAACTTGTGTGTGACTTTGGCAATGAGATAATGAGCAGTTGCCTCTCACTCTACAACTACCCATCTCTCTCTCTCTCTCTCACTCACTCTCCCGCTCTCTCACTGCGCACAATCCCGTTAGGCGTCAGCTGTTGCCAGGTCAGCAACAGCAACAGAAATAGCAACAGCAACAGGAACAGGAAAAGGCAAACAGTAAAAAAATAAGGGTCGCCATGTTTGCCGCCATTTTATTCTGCATTTTCTCCAACATTGCTCGCTGTGATTTCCGCTGCCGACGTTGCGAAGTTGCTGAGCAAAACAAAATGCTGCAAAATGTCAAGTGCGACAGCGACGGCGACGTCGACGTCGACGTCGACGTCGGCGTCAGCAGCGACTGCAAAAACAACGCCTAGCAGCAAAACAGCTGTTGGCAACAGTAAAAGCCACATTTGGCCGAATGATGCGAATGGCCAGGCCAAAAGAGAGCAGCCAAAACGGCGTCGCTTTTAGCCAGATTGAAGGGGGAGTTGCTGTTGGATGGAGGAGGCAGGAGAGGGCGGGGGGTGTTTGGGCCACACTGTCATTGCACCTTTTGTTAGGCGTGTGTTTTTAAGGGTGGGTTTCGGAGCCGCTTAAGCAACTTAGGCGACAACAACACAAAAGCCCAACAAACACTGTTGTTGTTGTTGCTCTGGGTGTGTGTGTGTGTGTGTGTGTGTGTGTTTGTGGGTGGGGGTGGGTTTTTTAGGCTCTTTTGGGGGATGGTTGCCAATGTTGATGACTAAGCGCGCTTCTTTCAGCTCCATTCCAATGTTGTTGGGTTTGTTGCCTCGCATTTCAAGATGCTGCGGCAAAAAAACAACAATATTCCGAATTTATGTAGGGGTTACATTCCAGTTGTTGTTGTTGTTTGTTAGGCAACCCTTTTGGGGCTCGAGTTTAAGTTGGTGTTGTCAAGTGCTTAAAGCATTGTTCAGTAGTTTAGATGTGTTACTATTAGATAAATTATGCACTCTAGAGCAGAACATGTAAGATAACAAAGTTGGGGTGCAAATTGCAGTTAGAAGGAAAAAGTTGATTGGGGGAAATGACTGCAAAAACGATAGCTTAAAGCAGATAGAAAAGAAAATGCAAGTGTCTAAAGAGTCAGCTATATTGGAAAACTTGTAAGTCAAGTTTGATTGCAACAAAAACAGGCTAAATATCTGAACATAAGAAGGAATATTAGGAAAACGACTGGCAAGAAGTTAAGGTAAAAATAAAAGTAAAGATACTTGAAAAGAAAAAAAAATACAAACAAATCAATATAAATAAAAATACAACACGAATAAAATATATTATTGTATTTATAAGGAACTCATGAAAATTTAGAAAGAAAATCCTTTTAGTCTTTAAAGGATAATCAAATAAAAATATAAAATAAATGCAAGAAAATGAACATAGATAAAGAACCAAGACGATTAAGATTGAAGTGCATGAAATCATTCAACTCATTCAATTAAAACATGAATTAAATTTTTAACATTAATTATACAAATATTTTTATTGTAAAAAAAGCTTACATAAGACTTTAAATAAATTGAAATAAAAGGTTTTCTTTAAAGTATAGGGTATACTACATATTAGTATACATTATACATCTAAATATGAGTCATGGTAGGGAACACTCGCTTAACATTCGACATTCGCTTAGCTCAGCCATAAATAATATTTAAGCCAAGCTAGCGAGCGGACGCCACAGCTGACCCAGCTGACGTTTGCAAAAAAATATAAAAGAAAAAGAAAAAAACACAAAACAACAACAACAAAATGAAAATGAAAAATTGTTTTTTTTAAGTGTCCGAACCGCAGCTGACAATCGACGACAAGAGGCAGCGTCTATTACGCAAAAAAGTGACCGCAAAAACCAACAAAACGGTATTATACGAGCACTCGTATTGACCACGGTCCAAAAAGGCAACTGGCGACTAAGTAACCGTTAAATGGAAACACTTTGTAAATAGCCAAAAACGTTGCCCTTCCCCCAGCTGCCCAGCTGCTTTTTGAGCAGACATGCGCCTAAGGTCAAATGGCGTTTAATAATTTGGGTTAGTGGCTTGCAACTGGCACAGTTAGTTGTGTTGCTGTTGTTGCTGCCACTTCAAGATACATATCTAACAGATACACAATCCGAATAAGACATTCGAGCGAGTTGAGTTGAGCTTTTGTGGCGCGTGCCAATTAAACGTGCCGAGCAGCAGCAGCAGCAGCAGCAGCTGTACAACATTTGGCCAGCACACGCCCACCTTTTGGACTGGTTGTTCAGCTCGCAAATATCGCATGACACAGCCCGGCCACTGCCAAAGATACATAGATACAATTTGAATTGGTAATAGAACTCGCTAACTTATCGCCTTAATCAGAGTCTCATTTGTAATTCTCTCACAAATTTACAACACATCAAAGTTGAATTACTTTGCGGATGGAAATTTTAACTATACTGTTTGTGGGATCTTGTGAGTGTATCTACAAGATAGATAGATGGATAGATAGATAAAACGATCAGCTGATCAATTGAAATCAACATCATTTTAGATAAATTTTGAATGAAAATTATAATCAAAATTCTCTAGTATTTAGTAAGTGTATCTACAAGTGTAACAGATGGTTTTTTATAACGATCAGCAGCTGATCGAATCAAATATCGTTATAGGTTTATGAAATGTTATATTTTCATGGGATTGTTTCACACATTGACAACATATAAAGTTGAATCACTTTGCGGATTGAATTCATAATAATTTGTGGGATTTTATGAGTGTATCTATAGAAAGAAAGATAGATTCTTAAATCGATAAGAAATTTATTTAAAATTATACTATTTAGGGACTATTTCTACAAGTTCTGTAAAACAAGTGTCTTCTCAATATGAAAAGGAACCATGCAAATTGTATCTAAAGTATTTTCATCGGCCATTAAAACTGGTTTGCACCCTTGACGTGTAATTATTTAATATCTACCTTTAGCCGACTTAATGCTATTACTTAATTCCTGTCATTTTCCCTTTCCAAAGTGACGGCAACTTTCAGAAGTGGTTAAAATGTCGCTCGTGGTTATTGGCCCAATCCTGATAAGGCTGTAATTTGATGCCATGTCTCAGTTGTTGTTGCTTTACTTGTGTTCAGTTGGCCTGATAAGCAGGCCGAAAGTGCTGACCATGCACAAAAAAAAGTAAAGAGAAGGAGAAAACAACAACAATAAAAAGCGACGCGAATGAAGCTCAACAAATTAACAAAGCAAAAGCAGAAACAAAAGTTGGGAATGAGTCAACAACCTTGAAAAGTGAAACCCAAAGAAAAGGAAATGCAGTCAAGTGGCCAGAACGATAGTAACTTGGCTAATTAGTGACCCATTTCGATGTTAAAGGGGGAACAACAACTTATAGTCGTATCTTATCTGGCAGACTTACCCGTATTATTCAGATTGCTCAGATTGTAGTTGTAGCGATGGAGATGCTGCTGATACCACTCGCAGAGGGCGGTCAGGACCTGGTCATTAGGCAGCGGCATTGTCAGTGGCGACGGCATCGGCGTCTGCGTCGCCGATGTGGTTGTGTTGGGCGACTGGGAGGCGATGCTGCTGGCGCCATCCGACGATGCGCCCGACGATGTCGATGCGCCCGATGACGAGCCGGATGACGACGAGGACGAAGAGTGGGATGAGGAGGAGGAGGATGACGAGGGGGAGGAGGCGCCCGAGGTGCCCGCTGAACTGGAGGCATCGGTGCCGCCCTCGGGCACATAAAAGGGCACGGCCATTGTGTATAGCTTATCGTTGCTTGGGATTTATCGTATGTCCAAAGTTTGCTGTCTCTCACTGTATTCGGTATTCGGTATTTTGTTAATCGGGCTTATGACTTTTGTCCTGCTCTGACCGATTTGCTTATCGCTTTGTTGTTGTTCTTCTTCTGTCTCTGTCTCTGGGCGTGCACTGAATTTAGTCAATTGATTTTGTATTTCTTATGCAATATTTTAAACATTAAAAATTGCAGCATTTTAGGCCTTTGGAAATTGTACAACTCGAAAATGTTTTGCAGCACATACACACTCGAAAGTATTTCATTTAATTTCTTTTTTATTTATTATAATTATTATTATTTTTTTTTAATTTGTTTTAGTATTTTTAGTGCACTTTTTTGTCAATGATTTTCGCATATCAGTTTTTGTTTTTTGTTAGTTTAGTTTTTTATTTTTATTGATTTTTTTGCATTTCTCATAAAGCTCGCGCAACTTATTTAAAAACACAAACAATTCTCAAAAACTACGGGTTGCAGTCGGTATGGAAGACTGGAAGCACTTAAAACGTGTCGCTAACTCAAACTGCGGTTTGATTTCCAACTTTGTTTTTTGTGTGTGTGTGTGTTTGGTTGGGTTGAGGAGAAAACACGTCTTTACTCGCTTCGCGGCTGAACTGAACTGAACTCAACTCAACTCAACTAAACTGACTGCGCTGTGCGGCGCAATGCGAGGCAGAGTATCCGCAAGATACGCGTTTAAACAACACACAGAAACAACACCAGAACCAACACCAACAACAACAACAAGAGCACCAGCAGCAGCAACAAAAAATGAACGAGTCTCAAATTAAGAGAGAGAATAATTGAGCATGGGAGCATGAGAGGGAGAGAGCAGCCAGATGCCGCACCGCAGTCGATGCACAAGCTGAATGCAGCCTGGGCACATGCACACTCCTATCGTTGCAGGTAGTAGTGGTGTTAGTGTTGGTCGGGGGTATGGGGACGCAGCGGGGCGTCCAGCGTCGACGCCAACGCCAACGCCGTCGTCGTTGTCGCAGCCACAAAGCAAAGAGCGAAAAAATACATATAAAAAAGAAGAAATAAATTCAGCCTGAACGATGAGCTCTTCCAGCGTGAGAGAGTGAGTGAGTAGGCGGCTGTCTCTGTCAGCCTGTGAGCGAGTCGACATGTGTGTGTGAGCGAGTGCGTGTATATGTGAGTGCGAGTGTGAGGCAGCACAAAGATCTTGTTGAGCAGGTAACAAAAGCAGCGAACGTCAAAGCAAAACAAAAAATGCGAATGCATTGGAGAGCAAGAAAAAGAAATAAGAAAGAGCGAGCGTAGGCCTCGCTCTTAGATACTCACTTCTGTATATACACACATACATGTGTATGCATGAATGTGGGTGAGTTGACGCAACTCTGAGATACTCTTTAGGTGCTTTAGTGTTTAGCGAGATGATTTTTACTTTTTGCACTCTAGTAGTATTTTAACTAGACAAGATTGTTCTTTTCTAAGCAGACATATGACTTGCGTTTAGCTTAATATACTCGTTATGCGAAGTTTCAAAGTGAGCAGCAGATCGAGCTGGGCTTTGGCGCCAAAATAAAGTAGTAGCAGTTCAATCTAAAGAATAGTAGTATATTTTTTCAAAAAGTGGTTCGATGGTTAGTGTCTGTAATACTTTTCCTACTACTAATCTCCACAAATTGACTCCCTTTTCTAACTACTTTTATTCTGACCAATTTCACAACATATTCAAAGTGCTTGCAGCATGCAAACCTGTTTCGCTGCACCACCACCGCCCCCTTCCCCCCGTCCAACTCCATCCGTATAAACAGGCTCTCAAATTATGCTACATCATTCTCTCTTATGCGCCTCCTTTAAATAATTTGCGCGCGCGAAACAGTCGACCAAAAGAGAACAGCAAAATTATACACATTGTATTTACATATATTTTTCTTATAACAGAAATGTTTATGTAATAAGAATGCAAATATTAAGATTATTCAAGTTTTATTTGTTTGTTCTACATATAATAGCTGTCAATCGATAATTTATCGTTTAATCGAAGCTCGTTAATAGACCGTTAATTAAATTCAAATTAGCTGCGGAAAGTTGAAAAGTCTTCTAGCTTTTCCACTTGCTTTTCCGCTTAGCAAGTTTGACAAACGAAAGTGCTGATAAAGCCATAACATGTGATAAAGATAAGAGACATGGCGTGGTGCAAGGATTGCCCAAGATGATGAAATTCATGTCAAAAAAATACAACAACTTGAACATGAACATGACTGCGCATGCAACAAGCAAAGAGGTGCACAGCGTATGAGACGAAGAGAGGGAAACACACACACATGCAAGGAGAATATCAGAAAAAGGGGGCTCGCTTATTTTGATTTACACTCCACATCGTTTTGCTTTAGTTTGATTTGCTATTTTTCTTTTTTTTCTCTTATTCGTCTTCTTTTTCTTCTTTTTTTTATTCTGAATTTATCACAAAGCTTTTTCATTACGGATTCCAATTATTCAGTGGAAGTAGCTAGAGGAGGTGGAGTAGGAGGAGTGGGCGAAGAGGGGAGGGGTGCCTGGTGTATAGTTTTGGTCATTTTGCTGTTGCAGCTGCCTGTTGATTTCTTTTGTTTTTGCAATGGAACTGATTAAGCGTAATGTGAGAACAATGTTCATTCGCAAAGATTTCGATTTTCTTTTTATTTTATTTATTTATTTATTTACTTTTAATGAAACCTTATACGTTCGAATTTTGCGAGAAGTTTTGGCGACGATGAAAAAGTTACAGTGATCGATAAATGTCTTTGTATGTCTTAAATATTTAATAAAATAAATAATAATTTAAATAAATAAAATATAAAATAATATACATATTTTAATATAAGCTTCAAAAAGTATTAAAAATCCAATAAATACCGTATAGGACAGTTAATTTTCAATGTAAATCGTAGTATTAATCACTTTTTTTCTGAAGTGAAACACTTCAATATGATAAGAACAATAACAAAATGATATAATACAAGTAAGCCTCATAAATTGAAATCACTTAAAAGACTCGAATCGAAAAATTAAGCTATATAATTCGTAAGCAAAGAAGTCAGTGAGATACTTGTACATGCGAGTGTGCTCAGCTACGCCATACCCTGTGAGCTTTACAAAGATGTATTATCACTGCGAAGGCAACTAGCAATATATACGGGAAGAATGGAATATTTGCTATGACTGTCAGATCGAGTTATACTATATACCGATCGAAAAGTATAATGTCAACTAACAATAGTACAAACTAAGACTTTTAGAAACTCGCCTGGTTTCTGAGATAAATAGGTGTAAGTGGGAGGGGCAAAATTGAATAATTTTTTTAAGTTTTATTAAGTTAAAGTAAAGTAAGTTAAGTAAAAAATGGGAAATCTTGATTATTATTTGATAATTGGGAGCTTGTATGAAAAAAGGACCCAGATTAGAAATCGTTTCTGGGAATACGACACCTTGCGAATAAATACGATTCGGGTTAGATCAATGTTTATTTTAATATTGATTGTACATATTACATAGTGTTATCCATTCTTAATCTTAGTTTGTGGACTAAAATATCCATATTTAATAATATTCATTTTACAGGGTATTATAAGTGATGTTTACAAATTAAAAGACTTCCACATTGACATTTCTGGGTCAGCGACCCAAAGAACTAAACGAACAGTAAACGGAGTAAATGACATCAAGGGAGTTAACCAGAGGAGTTGGGGGAGTACAACGTCTATATGTATTTATGTATGTGTGTGTGTGTGCGTGTGTGTGTCGTATGCCAAGTATCCAAGGCCCAACCCAAGTTTCAAGTAGTTGTTGTCGATGTTGTTTTTATTGAATATGATTATGTGGCACGCTGCAAAAGCGAGCGTAAATTATTTATTACACAATTTTGCAACTGCAGCAGCAACAGCAACAACAACAACAACAACAACAACAACAACAACAGCAACAACAACAACAGCAACAACAACCGCAGCAACAAAAACAACAACAATGAAAACAAATAAAAATGTGACGAAAACGCCGCCGCCCGCTTCAATAAAAATAAATAATAATTCATATTTACTATAAGTAGCAAGTAGCAACAACAACAGCAACAACAACAACAACAATAATAATAACAGCTTCAGCAACAAAAACAACAACAACAACAACCAATTAGGCGTTGCCGCTGCATAGGCCAAACAAACAACTGTAAATTGTGCGCCTGCCCGCAAAAAGTCTGCGCGCAGTCGCAATGCAAACGGAAAACAGAAGGAGCTGGGCAAGGGAATGGTGGGAGGTATGGGTGGTGGGTAGGGAGTAGGGAGTAGAGCACATGAAAAAGATGCGAGCTGAACTGACCGTTGAATTAAGCGGTCGACTGTCTGTCACTTAACCAGTGAGAGGAAGGGGAAGCTGCACTGCAGTGGGGAAGGAGAGGACTATGTAACAAATGGGGTTAGAAAATAGTTCAAAGTGGATAAATTTGCGAAGCCTTCGACGATTGGGGCACTTGGGGCAGAAGCACAACAGCAACATTATCTACTGCAAGGTTGGGCAAAAGTAATCACCACGCAGAATACAAATCGACAAGCCATGAATCGGTTTAATTATAATTCTGAAGGAAGCATTTTGTAGACTAAATTGAATAAATTTTAATGGATTAAATAAAAGAATTTCACAAGCAGAACACAAGTTTTTCACTATAAAAAAAATTACAGCAAAAAAACATTCAGGGATGCTCCGAGATATCAAATGGGTTAAGCACTGATATCGATAACAGAAATCCAAACCCTAACTTGTTAAATCTCTGTTATTTATAACTCTGTTATCGCTCTGGTATCGTTAACTATACGTTGCTCTCTAACTGACATAAGTACATACATCTAATTTTTGTCGCGAGCACTTTAATAAACTAATTTGATGTTTAAATTTATCTTATACAAAGTGGCGTCAATGACATTCGTTATTTATTTTAGTCTCTGTTATCGATCAAGTCTTCTTAAGAAAGCTTAATCGATAAACATAAATAATATTTGTGTAATGGCAAAGAAGTTACACTTTCTACGGCCTCCCATCAACCATCAACCATTTCCCCCATCCTGATGACCTGCTCTTGATAAGAGTTGCCTCTCTGTGGCAGCCTCTGTAGCAGAAAAAGCAGCAGCAGAGTCAGGAGGAGAGTCAGATGGAGGGGGAGAGGAAGAGAGAGCATCTGCCCTTCCCCCAAGCCAATTGCAGCAACTAAACTCAAATGAAGCAAATGGCAAAACGGTTGCCTGCAGTCGAACTTGGATGCTTCGACTAGGGCCCCTAGGGGGTACCAAAGGGGCTTAGGGGGAGGAAGGGACCAAGGGGGGAGGGAAGGAAGGGGGCAGGCAAGCTGGCAGCAAGTCAACCAGTCAGCCAACATGGAAAGGCAGCACGCGACCACATCGTCACATGTGCCGCAATCTTTGCCCTGCCCCGACCCGCCCCGCCCCTCTTGCGTCTCTGCCCCACCCTGTGGGCAATGGCAAAGCAGCTGCGAAAACGCCAAGAACGTTGACTTTGTGGAAAGCGCAAAAGAAGTCAGAAATAAACAAGAAGCGAGGCAAAAGAGGAAGCAACATCATAATGATGATGCTGCTGCTGCTCATGATGACGTTGTGAGATGGCATCGAAAGAAGGGAATCAAGGTTTGTGCAACTCGATGCTCTCTCTGTATATACATATATATATGTTTTGTACTTAGGGCCTAACGGATGCAAGTAAAAAGAGAGGGTGTCAAGGGGTTAAAGGGGTGGGGGAGGGGTAGTAGCAACCGCAGTCTGCACACAGCTGGTGGCTGGTGGACCGTTGACAATTGTTATTGGGGTTTGGGCCTTGGTATGGGTTGCCACACCTTTGACTTTGATTTTGTTCATAGCCTTAGCTAAAGGAAACATTCAATTAATTGCGAAAGCTTCAGTCAACCCTCGCTGGCAACACTGCCCTGCCACAACATCACAACATCAAATCGCACCACATCACATCACGGAGCATCCACATTCAGAGGCACATCAACTGGGTCACTGACCTATCAAGTGCAAGACCTATTGAGCAGCACGCCAAGAGAGTCCCCCCAAAGAGAAAAGAGAACTAGAGACAGAGAGAGAGAGAGAGCGGGACAGGCGAGAGGGTTGCCAACTGCTGCTGGCAAATGTTGCCCAGTGGCAACGCCAAAAAAATGAAAGGGGGAAGCAGAGGGAAAGAGAACGATGCATAAAAACGAAAGCGCAGGCGAACAAAAAATTAAAATAAACGAAGGGGCGCCGTTGCGGAGAGTCCAAAGTGTTGCCAAGGGCGGGCATGAAGGGGGGTGGGGGAGCGGGGGACCACAGCATGTGGAGGCGTATGGGCGCACACTTTAGGTGTCAAAGCGTGCGAAAGAGAAGCGGGAGGGACAGCGAGAGAGGGAGTGAGGAAGAGAGAGAGAGACGCGTGTGTTTGTTGAAAATAAATGTGGCAATTTTATTTACATTTGCCCAGCGTCTTTCAGAGACTTTCGCAGGTTGCATGCCCCTAAAAACAGCCCCGTTCACTGCCGTAGGGTCAGGTCAGCTCACAATTGGGGTAATTCTTTTTGGGCCTGCAACGACTGAACGAGGGGTCGCTGCATAAGTAGTTGGTAGTTGGCCTTTGTATTTCATGAGCTACTTAAAAAGACCAAGTGCTTGCCACAAAAAGGGGCAGCTTAAGCTGTGACCATTTAAAAACCGTTAAGAACGTATCGCAATTTAGAGTTAAGTTAGCTACACACTCTAGAAACTCTAAAAAAAAGAATAATTATAACAATTACTAAAAAATAGAATAAACTTAATCTTGGATCAATCTATTCCTATTTCAGATAACTCTAGAATTTATACATATCAATATTTACTTATTTGGTTTAATTTTAATTGTTGTTAAATACGCTAATTTTGATTTTTGATTTGAATATATGTATACAGTCGAACTTGCCAAACTCGAATCACAATTATCCAAAGAAATGGTTCGAGTTAGAGAGAAATTCGACTTATAGAAAATTTATAAATAAATGTGTAGTATAAGTAATCTTAATAATAATTACGAATAAGCTTGATATTGATTTACTTTTTTTTTAATACAAAGTTTAAGTTCCTATTCTTGTTACATGTTGTTTTTAACTTAAAGTTTATGTTATTATTATATTAATTTTGTTTACGGTTTATAGTTGCAGCAGAAAATAAATAAAAAGATCAAAAACCAAAAAAAATAATTTATTTGTGGTGACTAGCGCCTTAATAAATAAGCTTTGTTCTGAGTCGCTTGGAATCAAGTCATAATAATAAAATCATAACTAAATAAAAAGAATTCTGCCAAGCTGTGGATCTCTCTTTTGAGACTCCAAAAAGCAGGGAAATCCCTGCTTCGCTCAGTTGTCTCAGGCTGAAACAGTAGCCAACGGAAGACTAAGCCAAGTGAAGCGAAACCGAGCCAAAGGTAACAAAATGTCATGATTTACAATAAGAAATCACATGTCTCCTCAGTTTGCTTTGCTTTGCTTGTGTTCAACTGTTTTTTATCTGGTTTCAGAGTGGAAAAAAAAAACAAAACAAAAAAATAAAAGCAACAAACCTGAGCTGGCAATGAGCGCCTAAAGGGTTTCCGAACTGGACTCCCTTACGACACGCAACACAAACAGGCCAAACAGATGGATGGGCGGACAAACAGGCAGACGGACGGACGGACAGAGAGAGAAAAAAAACTATGTTACAAAGACAGAAAAGAAAAGAAAACATTAAAATGGAAAAAACAAACTGACAAAACTGAAGAACTGGCAAACGAAACTGGGCAACTGCCAAGAACAAAGATGGAGAGGAGAAGGGAGAGACACGAAGACTTTGACGTTGATAGGGTAGGGATTGGGCTTGGGCTTGGGTTGGGTTTGGGTCTGGATTGGAGGTAGTGGTAAGGGGGTAGGGTATAGGGGAACGGGACGTGCGTTTATTTTGTGTAAGACAGGTAGCGACTCGACGATCGACTCGGCCATTGTCTGTCGCCTGTCCGTCTCCACGTCCCCTTCCCGCTTCCCTCTTCCCTATCCTCGTCTCTTGAAAAGTGCGCAGCTAAAAAATCGGAGAGAAACCCACAGACAGAAAAAGATCAACATAATCGATGATGTGGTTGTAGTAGTTGCAGTTGTAGTTGTTGCCCCGTACTCCCTGCTCACCTCTTCTCTCTCCCCTCTCCCCTTTTCCCTTTCCCTGCCGACCTGCCCGTAAATGTGTTAAAAAACGCGCAGCGAGATTAAATGAGCATAAAATACAGCGCAGCAAACGTCGAACCGCGTGTAGCGAAAAAGAGTCGAACCAAAAAAAAGAAGTATCTTTTAAAAAAAAGTATCTTTAAGATGCCAGACACGAAACACGTCGTCGACTGTGGCGTTCATCAGCAGCGACCCTGCTGACTGCCCTGACTGACAGACAGACTGCCCACAGTTCCCGGTCTCGGTCCGAGTCCCAGTCCCAGTCCCATACCCAGACCCAGACCTCAAGATCCAGTCCCACTCGAGTCCCATTCCCTGGGTTGCCCTCGAGCCTTTCGCCAATAAAATATGCATGCTGAGCTCGACTCGAGGCCTGCGGCGAGCAATCTGAGGTGGCAAGGCGACGGGGAGGGACGGGGAAGGATCGCTGGAGGAACAATCAGCGAGGAGAACTTCATAAAGTGAAAATGTGTAGCATATATTTTGATGATACACTCGAAAAGGGGCGTATTAAAGTCAGGCTTAAAGACTTGCACAATGCACTACGATCGAAAAAATTAACAGGGAAAGTTCTCTCTTAAAAAAAAATGTAAATCAAATTGATCTTCCGCGCTTTAAGGTCTCTCTCCAAAACTGAGCTACCCTTTAGTTATTCGAGTAGCGCAGTCCGCGACAGTATCTTTTGTTCCAAAGAAGCAGACAAAAGCTCATCAAAAATTATGCCCCGCAGCCCCAATGATGAGGAGAACCAGCCACAGTCTCCAAGTCTCAGAAATTATACGCAATCGAAGCCAGCGAGCAGCTTCTGTGCAGCAGCCCAAAAAAAGAAGATACAAAAAAATGGAAAAGTGGACGGAGAAGGAGAAGGAGAAGAAAACCACACTGAGAGAAGGCGGACAGGCGAGCACATCCTCCAGGTACATGTAAACAGGATGGAGAGTGGAGTGGACCATCTACTCGAAGCTGGCTAACAAATTATGCTCGGCCAGCCATAAAACATTTGTGTTGGCCCAGGAGAAGACTGCGTATCACGATCACAGTCTTGGCCTGGTCTGTCCTGTCCTGTCCTGGTCTGAGGCGTGTCAGGGGCGAGACTGAGGCACACGCATCGAATGCAACCGACTGAGGAAGCGGGAAGCAGAGATCAGGGACCCCTCTAACCACTGACCACTGACTAGTGACCAGTAAGCAGTGAGCAATGGACCAGGCCAGCTAGTTCTCGATCTTGACTGCTGCATCAACGCCTTAAACTGCGGGCCTCGATTCGAGTACTCATCGTACTTCGTACTCTTACCAAGTTTTAATCATGCGTTCGTGTTTTTCGGTTTTTGTCTTCTCTCTTTTTTACCAACATCTTCTTCTTCTTGTTGTTGTTGCTGTGCTTTTTATAATGATTGCATTTATCATTTATTCTGCGCGTCAACCAAATTATATGGCTGAGCTTGCAAAAGGGGCTGAGGGTCCAGAGCAAGCCCATATTTAAGTGGTTCGATCGATTTGGGCCAAGTGAATGGAGCCCATACGCATTGATTTTTTCTGTCCTTTTGGTATAAAGTGTTGGTATTTCCGATGGGATGGTAATATATAGTTTTTAAAGTGTTTTGGCAGGACAATTGGGAAGATATAAGGAAGATACATAGTTGGATATTAATATTGCATATAATTTAATTTAATTTATTTGAGCTGACATTCTAATCGTTCAAGCTTATGGAAACTGGGGATTACGATGGTATTCATAGAATTAGGGCTTATATTTATTTCTTTGTTTAAAAAATAAAATTATTAAATTAAATTTGAAATTAATATTAAATTATTATTAAATGTTTTTTGTATTTTGTCTAATTTTTGTGAATAAATAAATGATCCAACACTTGATGTGAGAATTAGAAACACCCGTATCAGATCAACTTGTTATTTTAAAAGCAAATCAGAGTACGTCTATAATTCAGAAAAGATTGATTTCTTACCAATCCATCACAGATTTATCGGAAGTACTTCCTTTTTTTTTAATATGACATAAAAAAGATAGTTGCTTTTCATTTTTCAGAACTTCAAAACACATAAAATGACTGGCTTCATTTAGCGGAGGTACCTTAATAGTTAATTAAATAATTCTATTTTATTATTATTATTTATTTACATTAAAATTGATATACAATTATCGTTATCCAAGTCAATTTAAAATGCAAGCTGATAGCTTCTATTATCACTCTATTTTGACCCAGAGAGATACACAAAGAGTTAGCCAAGCGAGGCGCCTGCTCCAGAATCGTCTTCCTAGCCTATTTCAAGAAGCGTTTGATATTGCTTTGATGGCATCGCAGCCGACAACCTTTGAGGTCAGGAACTTATTGGAGCATGCGACTCAAACGTGGGGCAGTTTCAAGTTTCGCTTTCGTTACAAAGAAACTTCCCCAGAAACTGAGACAGGGACAGAGAAAGAGAGAAAGAGAGAGGGAGGTATGATTATGCTAGCTGATGAGTGGAAGAGCGCTGATAAGATACGTGTAGGGGGCAAGTATCTGCCGCCTATCCATTGGCAGTCCCTCCCAGCTGGAAGCCTGACACACACAGAGAGAGAGAGAGAGAGATGGAGCATGTGGAACCGACTCACACCTCGGCCAGTTTGTCAGCAATTACAGTAATTCCAATTAATACGTAGCAGCCGTTGCCGTTTTATCTATAACTCCCTTCCATTGCCCCTCCCCTTTCCCCTTCATCGTACACCTCTTTTCATTCCTCTTGCACTGCAGGCACTTATTTTTTCTAATTTGTGGCGCGTGTTGCATGCCACAAATCTCAACAAGGCGCTGCAGTGTTGTCTCTACCTACACACACACACACACTCACACACTCACACACACACATACAAATTAGCATGAAAGCATAAAACGTATCTGTGAGATACAAGTTGAAACAACAACAACACGCAAAATTATTATATTTACCTCGTAGATGCTTTTGCCAGCTGAAATGATAAATCTATGCAACTGCAACACTCCCCCTCCCCCCTTGGTTGGGGCTGTCTAGGTGCAGGGGGCAGGAGGAAGGGGAAGGGCAAACCAGTAGCAGGTTGGGTTCCAGGCAGCCTCAAGTTGCAGTTTCGGGGCTACAATTATAAATGGCAGTTGAAGTTGGAAGTTGAAGTTGGAGCTGCAGGAGATAATTGCCCCCGAGGGGGAAATCAACGAGTTGCAACTGGCAACTGGCAACTTGCAACTGGCGAGAGTTGCAACTGCCACAACAGTTGCAACGGAAGCTGCATAGGCGTTCTATTACTTTTTTCCACACAATTCTAATAACTGCAGGCGCTTTTTCGTTTGTATCTTTTGGCACACAAAGGAAGCCTCCTCAGATACATTTCGATTATGGCAGCAATGGTACAACAACAATCTTGGCTCTCACTCTTGCTGATTATTTTTCATGTTTCTCCTTATTGGAGCGAGTGATAAATGCAGTTGCAGTGCGTCCATTTGTATCTGTATCTGTATCTATATCTGCATCTATCTCTCTGGAGAAGCCCCTATAATTAGTGTGCTAAAATTGTTTTTCCGGGTTATATTTCTTATTAATTGATGTGCCTGCCTATTGGTAGCTGCAAAATCATGCTGAAGACTATTGACAAAAGAAACCAAGTGTAAAAATGAGAAGAGATACAAATGTATTGTATCTCGACATGTTATTAATTATGAAGCTAATTTGCATTTGCAACTCGCCAAGTGTTAGAGCCAAGTTCAAGCGCAGAACCTGAGTATTTATAAACGTGTGCATGCAGTCAGTCAACATGTGAGTAACTGCTCGCCGATTGTATCTGTGAGATACATTTGCCGCGATAAGGCAAAGCAAAAAGCGAGTGAGCGGAACGACGAAGCGACTCGAGAGTCGCGACTCGCTGCCACATTGTTTGATTAAAAATAAATTGTCAACTTTGACAGTGAAGCGGCAGTTTTATTTATAAACCAAATGGGTGCGCAATGGAATTTGCGATAGGGGGATACAATTATACTCTGGAGTATCTGCAACTGCCACTGCAACTGGAAATTTCAACTGCAATTGCAACTGCAACTGGAAATTGGCATTTTTTGTGTTATTTTTGGCTCTTCTTTTGGCGTTGGCAGACATCGGGGAGACTTTGGAGTTGCTGTGGCACGCGTTGCCTGTTGCCTCTTGCCTGTTTATTCTTGGCTGCTGACATCAGGCCAACTTGAGGCAGCTAACGGAATGTCTAATGCTGGGAGACAACAGTCAAAAGACCGCCCAAGCGCCGCACCTGCACAGTCCTTCATTAACATGCAGCCATTAACACTTTTTGTGGCCCTCTCGAAAGGGCTTAGAGTAATGGCCAGCTGGCAACACGAACAAAAGACAAGTTGCCTCTTCCGCTTTGTGGCACGCGTTGTGTGTTTGGACTTCTAATCAGTCCACAGATGAACCTGACAATTGCATTGATTGCATTCATTAGAATACAATTGCAGCTGGTTCTACAAACTCACAAACTTACAAGAAGTGGCCTAATGGAAGCCAAAACAGTTAAAACCGTTGCAATAACGACTCTTCGCTTCGATCATTTATCAATGCCTCATTTGGTTTGCCATAAGCCCCCAGACAACAATCATGATGTGGCACTTTCGAATGCAACGAAATTTGTCAACCAGCTTCGAATTAAGATTAAGAAAAAAAAAATTAAAAAGTGACACAACACTAACTGAAATGTGAAATGCTTCTCAGAGTTCTCTCTGCTCTGAGAACTTTTTGTCGCTGACATCGCTGCTAATGAATCTTATCTCAGCACAAAAGTTGGCTGCCTTATAAGGTAGGCTGGCAAGACTGAAAGACTGAAAGGAACTTAATCCTCGCGATGATTTGACGCTTTTAACGCGCAATTTGTATAGCTTGACCCGAAAAACAACCAACAAAACGATCCCAATCATAATGCTATCCATCTCAGACTCTGCCTGATTCACGCTGTTTAAATAACCAAATCATTTTTCATCCCCTAGTGGTGGCAAAAAGGTAATAATCAGTGGTAAATGGGGGTTTTAATTTAAATTTTATGCTATTTATGCTTACATAAAGATTAAAAACATTATTTAGGTGATAAATTTTGTCAAGCACTTTATTCGATCGTTTTTTAACATACAAGTAATTTCTATGTTATTGAAAATTAAACTAGTTGCAAAATTGCTTAAATATTAAACATATTATTACAAATTTACTGTAACAGATGATGGTTAGAAGTTAAAAAGAATTACTTTGTAGTGTTTGATAATTTTATTATATTAAACTTTTAAATATGATCAATAATTGCTTAACCCCTTTTTAT
The DNA here is from genome assembly GCA_037043435.1 of Drosophila suboccidentalis. Lineage (NCBI taxonomy): Eukaryota > Metazoa > Arthropoda > Insecta > Diptera > Drosophilidae > Drosophila > Drosophila suboccidentalis. The sequence goes on along the minus strand of JBAMBK010002206.1, from coordinate 27,613 downwards.
AAACCCTTGAGTGGAATTAATTTTAGAGTGTCGGCAAAGATCATTTGGTTACTTTATTGGCTTACATTATGGAATTGTCAGTCGCAGTACTTGAATTCAAATAAATCGAACCGTTAACGCAATTATCGAGCTACTTATTTATTTTTCAGAACTGGAGATTTCTTCCCAGGCTTTGGACAATGTAAATTTATGTTGAATATTTGTTAAGCATTTGGTGTAATATCAATTTTCCCAACACCTATATGAAAAAGATCAATAAACCCATCATCATCATACAAAACTTATTGAAAAGCCATCAAATGGAAATTATTCACGACAATTTTCGAGTTGTGTGTACAAGTAAACGCTTTAGTGACCGTTATTTGACTTTCCCAACATAAGTATAATAATCATAACTCGAATTGGAAATTATGTACTTGACAGCAAACGAACCCGAGCCCCAATAAGGGCAATCAAACAAGAAAAGAAACATAAGCAGAAAGCAGAAAGAGGAACAAAATTGTGGCATACGTATAGCATAATAATCTAAATGGTAAACAAATATTGGTAAACAGAACGTTGAAAGAAAAGTGAACTGAGGGAAGAGGAGCTTTTTTGATTCTTTATAAGGTGACAGAGCGGCCCCAAGGCAAACAAATTGACAATCGGGGAACCGAGAATCCAAAGTCTGTCTGTTTAACCAAAATTGACGTGCAAGTGCAACGCGAATTGGGTCGGGCTACCTGTCAAAAAAAAAGAGCTGACTCTTTTTTGGGGGGAACTTTACCGCCCAGTGTCATATTTCAATAATTCTTTTCTTCAGTTGAATTTGTTTAACGTCAGCCTGCGCGTGGGTGTTGCAGATGGGAAGAGGTAAAGACTTAACCGATAGATAGCCAAGATAGTCATCGGGTTGCTTAATTGTCGTGACAAGTTGACAGTTCGCATGAAAGGCCATCCATTGTTCCTCCGCTCCGGCTATTTGATCAAACTCTCGTCTCTCGTCTCTCTCTGTATTAAGTTTCGAGCTCACTGATCACAAATTTTCATTTCTTTCTTTGTTCTGTGCGCTGTGCTTTTCTTTCTTTTACTTCTGTTTTGTTATTACTATATACATCGTGTTTATATGCATTTATCTCACTTGACCCAATTTTGGTCTGTCGCATGCCTTATTAAACGCCTGTAGTGCTACTACCAACTCAACTCAACTCGCCTCGACTCAACAACCTGGGTGGCGATCGGGGTTCAAAAAAACAAAAAAACAAAAAAAAACTTGCACATTGATGATTCATTTGGTTACATTTCGCCACTGGCTGTCGGCCTCGCTCGTTTGGTAGATACTCGTATTCGTATTGAGAGGTATGCGAGGTAGCTGACTTTGGTCCCCTTTGGGCCTATGCGTCAGACCTTAGACATTTGGGGAATGCAACGCCTTGGAAGATCGTTGGCAAATAAGTGAGTGGTTAACTTGAAATGCTAGATAAAGAAATGATATAGTTGCGAATTTAGTTAGCTCTCAAATGAACAATGAATTGATTCTCAGACAAAGAAAATACTCAGTAAATTTGAGAAATTTAATTATTTATAATTTTATATTGCAGTAACTTTAGTAGTTTATTAGATCTTTTGATATTTTGAGTTGAAGAAATCAGCAAGGATACTTTAAAATTTAAAAGAGAACTATTAAAGTTTAATTTCTTCAATAACTTTTCTCTTTATTATTTAATCATGCTGAAATATTTAGAATAGTTAAGGAACATAAAAAGTGTATGTTTATGGTGAAATACACATTATTGTTATATTATAGGGCTGTCAAAATTTGAATATATGACATAGTGCAACTCAGATTGCCGCAAATTCATGTCAAATTAAAGAGACGCCTCCATTAAAATACTTTTGTCGAATAGCTGCCAAACACTGTTTTATTCAGAATTTATTAATAATTATAGTGCAGTAAAGCTTGTTCTATGGAATATATATTTATAAAGGCAGTGCAATGATTAATGGGCTGCACTCGCCAAGGGGACTGATAATGACTTTTTAAATACACTTCTAATGCGCTAAAAGGGGGCAATCAAGCGATGACAAAAGGAAGGCGCGACAAGGTGAGAAAAAGTCGACGATCAACGTAGACCCAAAAGGAACGGGGGAAGGGAAGGGAAGGCCAGGGCAGGGGAGGATGAGGCTGGAACCAGAGACAAAAAACGGCCTATTGAATAGTAATTTGCATTTCATAAGCTTCTGGGCAAGAGGAATATAAAAAGTGCGCTCAATGATGACATTAGAGGACCCCGTGGGCCAAGGCCCGAGACAGGCCTCGAGGGCCTTTTAGGAGGAAAAAACGATTTATGTGTTTTTGATGATTGCAAAACTATGGAAATTATGTATGAGATAAGATTGTCGTATGCCTCTTTTTTTATCTCCTCAGGTCTCCTCTCTGAGTTAATGCTATGCAAAGTACTTGTGATCGAAGGCAGACAAGGGATCGCAATCGCAGTGTCTCCTTATGGATGGAGTATATGCAAAATCATTTGCCTGGCCCTTTGCACGTGCGGCGCCCGATAAATGTTCGTTCTTTGTACACTTTATAGAACTGGGCATTGTTGTTATTGTATTATCATTTTGCAATCATTATGCGATCAGCAGAGACTGAGATAGAGACTGAGAGCGTTTGTCTCTTGTCATCAGCATCATCTACTTTATATTCATGTTGCGCATATTGCAGCGGGCAACGGGGTAAAGGGCTCGACAATGATTAGACAACATTTGCCATGAGTTTGTCACGTTTGGTTAGCACTTAAGAGAAGGGGACAACTCTTTAATCAGTTTTCATGAGGCTGCAGAGCCGTAACGAGCTTATGAGCCTTTTTTACTCATCAGTCAAAGCAAAAGCCGCTTTACACAGAATATTATAAGTCGAATTTTCCATTGTTTGCCCTATTAGGCGAATACGCCTGGAAAGTCAACGCAGACTTCGACGAATCTACAGTTCCATGTCATTAAGTTTTCCCCATAAAAAACGCTTGTCATGCGAATACGAGTATGCCACCTATCAGGCTGTGGAAGAAGGCTAAACAAAGAGCCGGCATATGAGTATATTCATTTATATTCGTATTCGTAAGTGACCGTTAATTTACTTGACGCATCTGACTCTTCCTATAATCCGTTTCGCCTGGCCGACGTTTTACATTAATACGCCAATTTTTGTTACAGAAGCAACAACGGCAACAACAGCAACCAGAGTCCCCATTGCCCATACTTAGCCAAGTGACTGTAATTAACATTTTTTCGCATTATAATTTGCCCTTTTTTCCGCTATCCATTCGAGTTCGTCAACTCTGAGCTGGCGCTTAATGTGCGCACATTTGCGAGCCAACAACAAGACGAGCAGATGGAGAAGGGGGACATGGGGAAGGGGGAGAGGGAGGGTAGAAGCAGCAGGTGGGGGAATGCATTCAGCGTTAACAACGTCAACAGCAAAAATAATAAAATAAAACAAAAATATAATAAAAGTGCTTTACGTTTTGTTTCCACTTCGCATGACTAACACAAAAGTGGAAACGTCAATTGACGAGCTTCGTATAATTCAAATATGCTTAAATGTTGTTCTGGCTTTTCTTATAAACATTATTATAATTGATTTGGGTAGAGAACTTAACTCAACGATCAATATTTAAATTATTTAGACTACTTCTTCAATTATTAGTAAATCTTTTAGTATAATTAATTTTAAATTCTAAATGATGCCAACTAACCACTGTTAATTGGTACAGAACAAAGCCACTTTTGTTATGTTGCACTTTGAATTCTCAATCGAAAGTGATTTGGCCTTGAACACACGTGACAAATCCAGAGAGGCCCCCAAAAGAGAGAGATGTCAAGAGTTCAGTCAGATTAACATACTGCATTCGGCACTAGAGACATGTTTATTTAACAAATCCCCAAGTCAGTTCGATTTGGGACTGTAGAACGTCAACAAGTGTCATGAGATTTGGCTACCTTCTATCGCTTATCAGCTTTTTGCTTCAGCTTTATCACAATGTCGCTATTTTTCCGGGCAATATTGGTATGACGTCAAATGTTATTGTGAACCTTAATTACTTCTGAGATACTTTAAACTATCCACAGTGAATCATTACTACTTGAAGAAGCAGCGTTTTCTTCTGGAAATACTTCACCATGTGCAGGAGCCTTTGCTCCATGAACAATGGATCGGATTGGGCCAACAAATTGTTACTGACAAGTCGCAATATGTCGTAAGTAGAGTCTGTTATAAAGGAAGAATATTTAATAAAAATACTATTTGTATATTTTAGCATTATAACGATCACATGGCTCAGTTCTATCGACTGTTGAGCACTGGACGATTGCTTCCCCGAGACGTTTACTATAATCCTCAACAGCCTGAACACTACCAGGAGACCTTGGGACTCTACAACTTCTTCTACAACACCCGTGAGTGGAGCACTCTCAGACAGAACATCTGCTGGGCCAGAGTCTTTGTGAATCCTGGACTCTTTCTACATGCTCTGATCCAAACTCTAATGAAGAGAGACGATTACCGAGTTCTGATCGTGCCAAAGATCTATGAACTCTTGCCTGCATCTTATCATAGTGAACAGGTATTAAGGAAAGCGAGTAGATTCAACTTTGCCAATTGGATCTGGCAAAGGGATAATGATAGTGAAGTACAACTGGTACTGCCCAAGAGGTTGTTACCCGAAAACTTGTCGGGAGATTTGCGAAATACGAGCAAGTGGACTGAAGCCATGTCTGAGGTACAGATACTTAGATTAAAAGAGAGAAGACAACCCACAGGACTGGCTCTGTTGACTGAGGATCCTGGCTGGCGTTCCTACTGGTACTACATCAGTATGGGAATATCTTTTCAAGAGGAACTGACGGAAACTGATAGACTACGGGATTGGTATTACTTTCAGCTGAGCCAACTCTTGGCACGCTACAAACTGGAACTCTACGGACAGCAAATGGAACACAGACGACTGTTGAGAATGGAAAAAGAAGAGATTAGACCTGTAAGAAACTGGCAATATCAACGTTACCAGCTGGAAACCGAAGAAACTTCAGAGTATCTCTCACATCTGCTGGAGAAATTGAGAATGGATGTTGAGGAAGCGATTTCCACTCACCGCTATCGTTTATCGAATGGCACTCTGATCGATCTACGTCGTGGACAGAATTGGCAGCTCGGCCTTGAGGAGCTCTTTCCTTACGATTTGAGCCAACTTCAATTGCCATCCGCCAAGGAACCTCAGCAGCTCCTGGACCTTCACACGATGCTGCGAGATCCTCAGTTTTATTCCTATGCCGATCGATTGCTGAACGCCTATCGATCATATCGCAGGGCATTTCAGCCGGACTATCGCCAGCATGGTAGACCCACGGATTTAAGGATACTCGAGGTGCAAGTCAGTCCCCTAGTCACCTATGAAGAACCCGTGGATATCGATATAAGTAATCTGTTAAATAACAGGCACTTTTACTCTGGGAATCAATTCGTGTGGCCGCAGGCGATGCAAGTTCGTAGGATGCGACTGCAGCAAAGACCCTTCAGGATCAGCTTTAGTCTGGAGAGCAACAAGACGCAGTCAATCATATTGCGCACCTATCTCACCACATCGGGTGGAAATATGAATGAAGAACCCTTCTATCAACTGGACTCTTTCCTGACCGTTCTCCATGTGGGAAATAACTCGATCTCCCGAGAATCTGTTGATTTCTCCGGCATGATCGGTGATCATATCAGCTTATCGGAGCTTTATCACTATGTTCGTCTGGCTGAAAGGGATCAGTTTGACTTTCCCCTGAATATAACCATACCAAGCTGCGGTTTTCCCCGGCGTCTGATCCTCCCCCGAGGGGGATCCTCAAAGGGGCTGCCAATGCGACTCTTTGTCCTGGCCACGCCCTACAACTACAAGGCGAGGCAGGAGAACGAACTGAACTGTGACTTCAGCAGCGGTGTCAGCAGCTGGGACGAACTTCCCTTCGGTTACCCCTTCGAAAGATTTGCGGAGGAGGAGGATGAACTCCAAGGAGCACACACAATGTGGCAACCAGTTGAGATACAACATGAGGATCGCCATACTCCAATCGACAACTAATCTACAAGTAATATCTTCAGAATAGATCGATCATATTGTAGTTTCCCTTCTTTGAATGCGTATGGCAAGTCCATAAATAAAATTTAAGTCCAATATACCGTTGCCGTCTATTTTGTCTAATCCAAGACCTTTAACGGCAAGTGACGCCAAATTTGGGTAATTACATGGGACAGACGGACAGAGAGACAATCGGACAGACGAAGACACCGCATGGAACCTGCAACCCAACCGCATGTATAAAATATTAATCAAAATCACAATGGAACAAGCACAAAAACGAAGAATCAAAACAAAAATTAAAAAACCCAAAGCATTAGGAAGGTGCAGCGGGGATCGGGGTGGGGCAACAGACAGACAGACAGACGGACGGACAGAGCAAACGTTGCATGGATGCAAAGCACTTTATAAAGTTAAAGAACAGAGTGGGATCGTGATCGAAACGGCAGGGGGAATCGAGGGGGGCGGAGGCAGCTAAACTTGTTATACGCAATCGAATCGAAAATATGGGCGAAATAAAGCGATGGTTCCACTTGGTGGTGCTTGGTGCAGTGCAGTGGTTGGAGCGGTGGTTGGAGCGGTGGTTGCGTCGGACGACGAGCCGCTGTAAATCTAGAACTAGTTTTATTTTGCCTGTATGAGTGTGTGTGTGTGTGTGTGTATTGATATGTGTATGCGTATTTGTACATGTATTTCTCTTAAACCCAATGACGCGGTATAAAAGAAAATATTGGACACCTGCACGGTTTCGTATCACAGGCAATAGCAACAACTACAACTACAACAACAACAACAATAACCACAACAACAACGAGGCGTATGAGGGACAAGTGAAGCCCAAAAAGCAGACAACAGACAGAAGAACGGACAGAACGACGACGATTACGTGGAGCTAACCGAGAGACGATAACCAGAGAGAAATAAAATACATTAAGACGACAAGTGGATACACTTCAAGAACATAAATACGAGTATAAGTACTTGGCAAGTCATATAAGTATATAGCTATAGGCTAAATCGATAGAATTATAGAAGCCGACGTGTGAATACACTCATTCTAAACAAATAGATCGATGAATATGTATGTAAATGAGAATTATGTTTGAGTTTGGGCGTTTAAAGAGAATAAGAATGATTATGGCCTGAGAACAGAACATAGAAAACATCAATTATTGAATAGAATCATCTTAAATAATTCGTACATTCATATAATGGATATATAATATTTACTATGGTTATAAAAGATTATGAGAATAGGCGTTGAGTGGGCAAAAGAATCTAGAATTGTACTGAATATACTAAAAATAAAATTCAATACATGTGAAATAATGTAGATCATCAAAAGAAAAAGAGGAAAAAAAGGAATAGAATGTTGGACCAATGTTAGAGTGAAGAAGTTCTAAAATTAAGATGACACACGTATACTGCAAAATATACGTTAATAGAAAATATTTGTAAGTGAATGCACTTAGAAAACTGAAATTTCCTTTAGGTAACCAGCAGATAATTTTGGTGAATCTGTAAGCTTGCAACAAGCATACCTAAACAAAAGATTAGTTAATAATAACATGAAAGACTCTATTGTGAAACATATAATATCTACTACTTATATACTACTCACTACATTGCCAAATGAACTGCAAAATCAACATGCCCAACTAAGTAAAGAGTATATCGAAAAACGTTGCAGGCGTGACGAGTCTTAGATTTTCTTTAGTGCTCGCTTGGCACACACACACACACACACACACTCATACATTAACCCATGTGTATGGATGTGTGTGTATCTAAAATTTTGCCTGTCCTGTATCTAAAGAACAGAAGGAATAGGAAAAAGAGGCAACCGAGCGTAGAGCGATGAAAAGATGGAGTGAAAAAGGACGAAAACTAATGGCCAGGCTTTTATTTCCAAGAAATTTAAAACTTTACGAAAACTGAAAAATGGTGTTAGGGTGTAGATCGAAGGAACGAACGAAAGAACGGAGCCAGAGCCACTTAAGAGCACATGGGCAACGGTTTGAGGATCGTTTGGGCAGTTTAGATAAATGTGGACAGACTGACAGACAGACAGACGGACGGACAGCAGGTAGCTGATGACGATGATGATGATGATGGCGAGACTCTTTCTGGATAGCCAAAAGAATAGCCCGCTGGCATTATAGTTTGCTTTATTCTTTTTGACGCGCAAAAGGTTTCTCTCATTATTTTTGGGTTTACTTTTTTATTTTTGGCAGTATTCGCAGACAGAGGATGTGGACTAGACACTTTTCGTATAATTTATGGGGCAGAAATCTATAAAAATCGAAGACGATCAAGAGGAGAGAAACCTATTATGCCCATGTTTGACGAGGCGTGCAAATTTAAAATTGTTTCTGCTGAATTAAAAACGCAGTCAAGGAAATCAGACATCGAAATTCAAAGAAGCTCCCTCACAAATGAATTGACAAAAGAGTCGACTGCCATTTAAGGTAAATCAATTTAACGCGGCACCACTCAAATTGTATTTGTCAGCTTAACTTGGCCACAAATCGAGAGGGCCATAAACCGATCTGGTCAGCGCCGCCTTCAGTCGGTTTGTGTAAATAACTGTACACTCAAGATCCACAGAAGTCCGAGTACCTCCCCAGACGGAACTCAACTGAACTGAACTGCGACTGAGAACTGAGACTGTTGGCTGTCGGCACTCGAAACGCTGTCGTTGATTGCTTTTTGAACTTTCCGACATACAGAGTAATGGCTCCCTTCCTTGCTCTTTGCCCTTCCCCTAGCGAATTTACCATTTATGCATAATTAATAAATTGCCTGGCATGCAAACGAAGACGGGCGCGAGATTGCAGCGATAAAACTGTGCGGTCTCCTCCCTTCTCTCCCCTCTCTTATGACTAAAATTAAAATTATCCTTACACATTATTGACAGGCGAAGCAAAAAGGCAAACAACACAGTTGCGAATCGTAAAACAATCGAAACGTCGTGACGTGCCCCAAACTCTGTTCGAATGAGTCTCATTCTGATTCTGATTTCGATTCGGATTCGGATTCTGAGAGCTCTGCTGATAGACGGACGAGGTCCAGAAGAGGCCATAAGATCTTGAGAGGCGATAACATATTGGTGCTTGAGCAAGTCAGTCAGATCTTCTTCAGTGCGCCCGATGAGTGGCCTTTTAAGACTCGCACTGATGATGATCATGATAATGAAAATGATGATGATGAGGGGATTGCACTGACAATTAAACAGCTGAGCGGGCTGAGAATGAATAGGTTCAGTCGAATTAAATGCGCAATAACGCAGCATTATTAAAAATCAAAAAAAATAAGTAAATAAATAAATAAAAATAATAATAATAAAAATAAATAAATAAATACATAAATAAATAAATAAATAAATAAATAAATAAATAAATAAATAAATAAATAAATAAATAAATAAATAAATAAATAAACAAATAAATAAATAAATAAATAAGTAAGCAAGTAAATAAATATATTAATAAACAAATAAACAAAAAAATATATAAATAATCAAATAAAAGTGTATGTAAGTGTATGTACTGATACCAATTGTATTCAAATTTTAACGATATGTTACCCACATTCACCTATTGCACTGAAATATCGAAACAATATCGAAAACATAAATAAAAATTCTTTAGAATATATTTTTTTATTTATGAAAGAAGCAAGAAATGTTACTTCAAAATAAATTACAAATACAATTAAATTTACAAAAGCTGGAGATAGGATAAATTGAAATAAATATATAAATAAATAAACAAATTTAAAAATGAGTAATTAATTAATTAATGAAATAAAAAGGTTAATTTAAAAAATTCATAAACAAATAATAAAAATGATAAAAACTGTATTTTTTGTAGATATTTTGCCCACATTTACCTACCCCAACAAATGCATAAGTCAAATGCACCAGAAAAAACACACGACCTACTTTCACTGCCCACTTAGTGGGGCAAGCCTACTTTCGGATGACACATTGCGAAATGCTGAACAAAGTGGTCAACCCCTGAGCGAGATATCGGGATGACGAAACAGACAGACATTCACAGAGAGACAGAGAAGCGAGCGCGTCACGAAATGTCACATATATCACTCATACGACACATGGGACAGTGAAAACAAAAGGCACACAGGGAACACTTCCGCTTGGAGACAGTATTCCAACGCCCACACACACACACACACTCACAGTTAGAACAACGAGCTGATTAACGAGACAAGGCCATCGGCGCAGTTTGAAACATGTTTCAAAATTCGGAGAACTCGCGACAAGTCGACAGAGATATTGCACATTTTGTAAGCGGCTGCAGGAACTGATTAAATGGTTTCATTCTTTTGTCAGTTGAAATATGAACAAATTTCAAGCCCCACACACACAAAGCATATTCATAATGGATCATTATGTGGGCGGGGCAGAGTATTCCTCAACATCTACCCGAAAAGTGTGTCAAATTCGGTTTATCTGTCAGCGCGATTTAATGTACAATACTTATTTGTGTGTCGGCTGCGATTTTGCGTCATAATGTTTCTGAAAGTGCGGCATTAATTTTTCATTAGCTTCTCTCAATTAAATTCAACCAGCCAATCAACTGCTAAACAAATTAAATGCCCGTTTAATTTCCCTGCCCGAACTATAAATAAATGTTGCATGAATTGGCCATTTGGCAATATGCCCAACTTTAGTAAACAGTCAACTTAAGGCTTAAGTTTAGTTAAATAAAGACAAGTGCTAATTTTATTATAATAAAATTCATGTTTAACATTATGCAAATTTCTAAATTTCTTAAATTTTATAAACACAATTTTATTTTAAGGTCATCCTAAACGAAATAAACACGAAGGCTAATTTAATTTTAATAAAATCACTGTCTTATGTTTCATACATTTTTTTATTTATTCTTAAATTTTTAATATTGTGAGGTTTTTAAAAAAATAATACCGTTGAGGGCATCTTTTCAGTGCATTTATTTTTAGATTTTATTGCATAGCTGTTGATAGATTCATAGTGCAATTTCAATTTCTGCACTTTGCTGTCTGTCAAATTAAATTTCTGGCATTAGATTCGCTCACGCTACGTTTACTCTTTGGCGTTGATATCCAAACACATTTATTTTTAGAGATTTTTCCAGTTCGTTTGTGTCTCTCACATGAATGGCCAGATTCAGCGAATTTTATGCACAAACTCAAATATGTATATTTCGATAGATTTTTTCAATGAATTGGAGGTGTGAAATGCTAACACTGCGCCGTTGTTGCATTTAGAAAAACTAAAAGCAAAACACAAGAGTGAGCTGTTGTAAAGAGTGACAAGCTAACAGATACCCTGTAGATTAATTTAAGCGAAAATAATCGTTAATAAAAGGAAAATAAACTATATTAAGAATTTTCAGCTTGTTTCAAATGTATTTTCCAACTTTAGCATGCACTTCAGCGACTTTTGTTTTTGTATAGGGTATACGTAAACAAAACAGCGTTAAAAGCGCAAAGTGGGCGAGGCAATGGGCGGCTCTTTCGAAATATATTGCCAAACACTTTGGATCATGGACGTTATGGGGCAACTTGTCCACAGTGGCATGTGTTGTTGCATATTTTGCCTTTGATTAAACTTCTGACAACAAAGTATAGATATATGGGTCTGGCTAAAACTGTAAGAGTTCTGTGAAAAAAACGAGAAAAAATATACTGAAAGACAAAAATTTGTTTTAATTGTGGCAACGTAACGTTCAACAATTAAAAGTGTAACCTTCAATCCAAAGATATCATACATAATTCAAAGCGATATCGAAGAACGCGAAGAAACTATTTCAATTGCAACGACTGCCACTTGATCGACTGCCCGTCGCGGCGCATTTGTCAATATTTAATTTTCATTTTCGATTTCGATTGGAGGGGGACCAGCTGTATCGATACCAGCTGAAATCGATACCCGTGCCAAGGATGTCAACTTCTTGGACACTTTTTGGCTCCACAAGCGATACCAATCGTCGACTGTTTGTCAATTGCTTTTCGCTTTATTTTGTTTTTATTTTTTTGGCAAAGTGTAAACAGGTTGACCAATTGGCCACGTTAGTCCGACCGCGCCAGGCCCCTTGGCCATTCGTTAAACTTTTGTTGCAATATCCAAAGCGCTTTGTGTTCAGTTCTGTTTATTATCAGCGATTTTTTATAGTTTCCATTAAAACTAACAAGCATTCGAGCATAATTTAAATTAATTACGCGACGAGTGCCAAAGTAATTGCAGTCTTTTTTTATAAGTATTATAACGTAAAAAGCGTATCAACAGAGATGAATACAATACAATTAATAAAGAAATTTCGAGTCGAAATAAAATAAAATTCGATTGCCCTAATATGATTAACCGCAGTGCAATTGAGCTCATAATTTGTCGAATTTCTGACTAAAGACCTCCAGTAAAATGTGGATCAGACTTACTTAGCAAACCCAAATAAAAGAATGCAACAGAAACATAAGATTCGCATTAAAAAAATGAGCAGCAGAGGAAGAAGCCGCAAAAGCAAAATTGGGTTGTCGTTTTGGCCGCTTTGGCCCCGTGTAAGCCGATGCTGACAGCGACAAAAGCCAAGCGCCCTGTGGATGACTCATTGCCCAAGTGTAGACCCCGAGACTATGGGACTAAAGACGAAGGACAGACACCAGACGACGGATGGGCACGATTCGTTGTGTGGAATGAACGTGAAGCTCGCAGTCAAGAGACATTGGCGAAAAAGGGCTCAGGGTCGGTGCAATACAATTTTTTGTTTTGACTACAAACTACCTGAATGTAGCCCACGTTTGAGTTTGAGTTTGAGATCGGGATCGGTTGAGATTGGAATTGGAATTGGAATCGCAACAACTTGCTAATCATATCAAGCTTCAAATTGTTGGTAGTTGGCAAGTTAAGAGACTGAGACTGAGAGAGAAAGAGGTCGCCGAGCTGTTGACTTGCCGAAGATGACTCACAGCTACAGGTAGAGAGTAGATCTCCATTCTAGAGACTGAGAGACAGACAAGGGGGGAGACTGAGACAGAGAAAGAGGAGAAGTGTCTGTTCGCAGATCTTTGTTTGGCTTCACTTTATTAGATGTTGGGGCCCAGGTAGATTTATTGTATAAACAGCAAATGGGCAAATAAGCCCAAGCTCTGGCCAGGAAGGCAAACTCTAAGCCGACAACAGCAACAACAACAACAACAAATATAACAACAATATCATGTGTATATATTTTTCATTTATTTATGGGTTTGGGCTTGGGTTCGGCTTTGGTTCGTTCTTGGCCTGACTTGGTCACTTGCCGCCCCAAAAACAACAAATTGACCGAGTGAGTCATACGATCAGTCGATCGGTCAAATTGTTTCTGTTTCCCCCATGTGCGGAAACTGAACTCCTTTTGCAGCAACATTTTATTATTATTTTTTAACTTTTAATTTTTCATACAACAAAAATATTGATTGATTTTATAGGCGCGATAAGTTTATTGTAGTTGAATTGGCGGCAGCTCGAGAGTCAGTGAGATGACTAATGTTTAGTGATCTCTTTGTTATAAATTCATTGCTGTTGTAGTTGTTGTTGTTGTTATTGTTGTTGTGAGTGAAGTGAGGTATTTAAGAGGCTAGTTATTAGCACTTATATTGTTGGCGTGTGCTCGGCTGAGTGTCATTGACACTTGACTTCGCAGGGCAATCGATTTGCTAGTAACTAAATAGCTTAACACGATCAATTGGTTAATGAACACGTTCAATTTATACACAACACTTCTATGTCATCATATATCTCATTATAAAATACTTTAATTAAACGTTTATTTCATTTGTGTAGAGATTTTCTAAAAATAGTTTCAGGATATATCTTTAGTTTCAGCAACATAACTATTTACTATGTATTTCCACAGAAGAGTGTATAATATTATTAAAAATAAAAGAAAAGATTTATTTATTCTGATAGAACCATTGAAATCTGATAACACCTGATATCTGAAGCTCAAAAAGATTTAAGGCATTTAAGGCATATAACTAACCTCTTACAATTAACTAAAAAAATTTGATAAATATTTTAGGCTGCCTTCAGCCTTGTCGACATTTGATCATTCGTTTGTGACTGCGATTCGATTAAGACAAACATTGTACTCATATGACTGGTTTAATGGAATTAATTAAGCAAACAAATATCGAATAGAGCCCATAAATAAAGACCGTAACTAATTGCTGACACAGTTAGCCAGACAAAGACATTAAATGGTAATAACGTGGGCGCCGGCGCGTTCGCAGTTCTAATGCTGTCAGCAAAAGCTCAGAACGTGGCTCAGACTGACACAAGACTCCGAAAACCTGAAAACAAAACAAAAGCGAGCATGAAATGGAGAATCTGAAACACCTGCAATGGAAATGTTCAGCGCGTGCTCTGCCAAAATAAGCTGACATGGCAGAGACAAAATCAGAGTCAAAATCAAATCAAATGCATTTCAAATTCAATAGAAATAAATGATTGGGCAAAGTGAGGCACAAATTAAATGTATGCTGAATGGGAATGCAAATGAATATGACCAGCTGTCAAATGAGTTGCAGGTCTATAAAAATCAGTTTAAACAAATTTCCAGTAGCACTTCTCTCCGAGATAATTTCATAAATTTCCCAAATGGCGCGACTTTTATTTTACGGCGCAGAGGTTGAGCCTCAAGTCTAGACAAGACGAGTTGAAGTTGAAGTTGACTCCAGTTGACTAGAGTTGAGTTGTTCGAGATGCTTTGATAAATTACAGACAGCTAGCTTTTTTCTGTTGTTGTTATTATTGTTGTTGTATTTTTGTAAGAGCGATTTATGTATGGGCAGGTAACAAGAGACGACAGTTGGCACGAGCCATAAATATCCCAATGCAGACGAAGCCAAATCAGCTGCATCATCCAGCTAAGAGTAACAACAACAGCAACAACTACAACAGCAACATCAACAATTACAACGTTTGAGGCACCAAAACAACGCCCACTTTAGGCACCTATGTCAGCTTGAAGCCCCCTTCTTTCTTCTTCCTTCCACCTTTCCCCTTTTAGCTGCACAATTAAAAAGTAGGCAGTTCTGGGCAAATAGGCCCCAAGACATCATCGAGCTTAACAAAAAAAAAGTAGCTAAGAAGTTGTTTTTTTTTTGTTATTTCATTTTTATGTTTTCTCTTCTTTTAATTAAAAGGGTTAACAACAACTGTCTGACAAATCAGACAACAAATCTAAACAAAATAAATGACTTTTACTCCGCAGAAGGCACAAGCTTTATTTTTTATTTCTCTTATATATATTTTGGGCTCACCAGACTCACAATTAAACACAAGTCATGGCCCAAAGTTTTGGGCTCCGAATCGGAGTTGGATTCGGTTTTGGCTTAAGGTTCTCTCCCAGCCTACGAATGCAGCCCAAACAAAAGAAGTCGAATGTAAAACTTGCGGCCAAACCAAAATCGAAATACTCTTTAAATTCCATCAGAGTGAAAAATACTGACAATTGAAATGTGTCTTAGATCTAGAAATCCTAGCCAACTGCAGTTCTGACTTTTAGCTTCCGTTTTCCAAATGAGAAATACTTGAAAGAAAATATTTAGAAACGTGAATTAGTTAATTTGTTAAGGTCCAATACAAAGGAAACATTTAAAAATTGTATATTGTAAAAAAATCAGTCTGAACACAAATGATATAAAATTATATTAAATTATACAAAGGGTATATTTAACGAAATTTGTTCATGATGTTTTTTTGTCAATAATAAATATTTTAAGCCCAAAGATTGTACGTAAATTAAACGTTCGCATATAAAATCTGAAAAGCTTATTATCCACATTTGCAGTAGTTTTGTTTTAGTTTTTGAAATATATTTAATCTATGTATACATCTATCTATCTATTCTATAGTTTAATAAAATGCATTTGAAACGGTTCGAATAAGAATAATGTTATATTATCCAATATTTTTTTAGACACGTTTCCCCCTACGGTTGAAGAATGAGTTGTTTTTGTGTGAGTATGATAATATCATCTATGCTTCAAGCTGAACTCGAATTCGATGTTGTAGTTTATATTAAATAAATCTGAACATATGAAAAGCGTTTGTAGATGATTGAAGGAAAAATAATTGAAAAATTTATTGAGTTGTAATGTCGTAAAAATATTGAGTTGTCTTTATGTAGATTATATTCAACATGAAAGAGTATAACATAATCTATGCTCCCATCTGAATTAGTATAGCTAAATTACCCCATTTCCAAAGAGAATGGACAACAATAAAAAACTGCTGCTGCCTTTGCAGTCTGGACTACAACTTGAACAACAACAACAGCAACTGTTGGGCGTCGATAGTTGTGCTTTGGCTTTGGCTTTGGCACGTGCGCAGTCGGCCAGAGTCTCAGCCAAGTTGGATACGTGGTCAGCCGCCCCCGCCCCCGAGCCCAGCCCCCTGGCCGTCATACAATTGGGCGGCGGCAGCAGCAGCAGCAGCTCGAGGTCCGAGCTGAGTTCCATTTCAGGTTTCAGCTCTTGAAAAATGACGTACAATGGCGTGATCTTTTTTTACTCGCAGTCGTAGACTTCTCTCTCCAGGCCTGGTAAATCAACTTGTCTGTTGTCTTCGGAGCTCAGGTGGCTCAGGTGGAGCAGCAAATGGAACTGAGACTCCAGACTGGGGACTTGATGACTCTGTTTCTGTTGCTGTTGCTGTTTCTATGTCTGTTGTAATCGTTATTTGGGCATTGGCTTGATTAATTTACGACATGGGGCGCCATAAGGTACAAACTCCATACAAAGCATTTAGCTGAGCTTTGGCTAATAGGTCAAGGTTCGTATGGTAATTAAATGTCTCTTTTTTTAAGAATCTGTGGGCATTGTCTTCCAGCTGCGTTAAAGCCATAAAATCAAAATGCAGCAGATAATCCACAAAATGCAATAAACAAAGCCGCACAATTTACGGCCCGACTCTTGACTCTCTTGACTCTCGACTCTTGCCAAACAATTTTGCCTCATTAGCCTGAAGATTTGCCGCCACGCATGCGCCACATGAAAAGTACAGTTAAATGGCCAACTGCAGATGCTTGGCCAGATTCTCGATAAGACCAAGACCTGGCCAAGACTTGGCGTCGGCGTGGCTTTTGTGTCTTTCGACCAATGCAACTTCAGTTAAAGCTGAACCTGCAGAGTTCTCTTCTCTCTGTCAGCTTCTGTTTGCTGCATCCAATACAAATGAAACCACATCATACCTCAAACTTCAATGACAGTGCCAAAAGCAAAGCAAATTTGAAAAGTACAAGCACGCCAATGGTTTGAGCCAAGTTATAAGACTGGAAGACTGGCAACACCTGCAGTCTGGGGTCTGCAACACAAAGATTGGCCTCCAGTTAGAAGTGTGACGGAGTTAGAACCCAGGTTCGTTGTTTCTGGCCCAGGTAATTGACTCTTGTTGTGTTTTACCCCAATCAAAACATTAAACCTTTGCGGCTAATTTGGCATGGCTTTATTAACGAACTGCGGCTGAGGCTAAGAGTCCTAGCTGCATTTGGATGTGGCATTAAGAGAGCTCTGAGTGGTAAGTCATTAGCTGCAGTGAATTGATTGGGCTAATTTATTTTAATCGAAAGTAGAAGGTTTTAATGTGTCAGTTAAATTTACTGAAAGAAAAACTTAATATTATAATTATAATATAAATTTGACTGCTGTATTTTTGTATCTTTAATATATAATCTTGAGGTTTTAAAAGTTGAAAGTAAAGAAACATTTAATATATTTTAATAATTTTTTTTATTTTTCTTCCTAGTCCTATAAATAAAAAACATTTTATTTATGACACTAATTACTAATACACACAGATCGCTGATAATATTTATTTTAAAATTAACAAGAAGTAAAACATGAATATAACACATATTATAAAAAATGTAATAACAATAATAGATTATTTATTTATTTTGACTATTATTATAGTAATTTTAAAGTGAAGTTTAGTATGTATTCATTTAATATATTTCAAAATTTTGCTATATAAATTAAGTTTTATTTTTATTTATATAGCTGGATGAAATATTTAACTTTTTGTCTGAGGAAAACTAATTCTATTGCTCTTTAGGCAGTAGTCAGTTTTGGAGTCAAGATAAGAGACTTGTTGAAAAGTCAATTACTCTTTAGTTAATTATTCGAACTGCCCCAAAGTCTTGTCTCTTCTCCAAGCATCTATAAATGTAAGTAATTCATATATTTTCTAAAGCCATTTCGACTGAATAGGATTAGGCTGAGTGAGGATCTATTCGCCAGTTGCCTGTTGCCTGTTGCCAACATCATTGTAGTCGATCCCTCGGGCTACATCTGCATCTGCATAAATCCCCCAGCTTTATTTAATGGCGATGGAAGGCTAGAGCGATGCATAAATTAACTTTTTTAACGCTAAACAGTAAACTAAAACTACTAAAAGTAGAAAAGATGTTGGCAACAATAGGAAAAAGCCTCCACAGGCAGCACTTCACTCGATGCTAAGCCCAAATATTAAACAAGATTTTTGACTACCAGTGTTAACTCATTGTGGTTGTTGTTGTTGTTGTTGTTGCACACTCTTAACAACAGCCACAACAGACAGACAGAGAGACAGACAGGCAGTACAATTTATGGCCCTTAGAACTGATTTTAGACACGACGACAGGCCAAGCCACGGACTGAGCCAACAAGAGAGACACAGAGGGAGAGACTGAAGAGAAACAGAAAGAGTGAGAGAGAGAGATATGGCCAGGGGCTAAACTCCAACTCAGATTGGAACTGAAACTGGGAACTGGGATCTGGGACTGACGATGCATGTTGCACACGCAAGCAGGACAGGAACTGGTTGCAAGCTAGGGAAGTGCTACCGTCTTACACGCGTTAGTCCCTCCTCTCTCTCTACTGTCCTCCTCTCTCTTGCTCTCCTTCCCTCTCTCCGTTCTCTTCCCTCGCCCGTTTGTGTCGCACTCTTGTCAACGTTGCTGCTGCCTCGCCTTTTGCTCTCGTCTCGTCTCGACAGCAGCAGCGTAACCCATAATTTTAACACCAATAATAAAAAGAGAACAACAACAACAACTGCAACAACAACGGCAACGCCAACGTGCAGGTGTGCATCAAGTCGCAGTAGCTGCTCGATGTGCCTGTATCTTGATATCTTACAGATACACAGATACAAAAAAAAACGAAGCAGGCAGCGCACTTGGTCATAAATTTACGTTTCAAATTGTCTGCCCCGAAAACCAGTTTTGCTCACCAAAAGACAAAAAGGTTTTCATTATATTAGAGGAGGTGCTTTGCTTTGCTTTGCTTTGCCTACCCCCTCTCCTTGCCCCTGTCCCTGCCCCTGCCACTTGCTACTTGCCACTTGCCACTTGTCCCTGCAACGCAGCTTTTGCTCTTATGCACTGAGATCAGACAGTACTTCGTCTCACTTGATATTAATTGACCTAGACCCAGGTCGACATTAGTCTAAAAATCCCCACATATTTTGGGTTCAGTCTAATGTACATTGAACTGGAACCCACAATTTGATTGTAATGTGATGCCAGCGTGTGAAAATTAAACCCAACACTCTGAATTTGATAGTTATTAAAAAGAATTCATCACAGATATCGCGTGTACTTCTATGAGGAAGTTGCTCATTACCTAAGGAAAGGAACAATTGCAGTGCCCAGACATTATTAAATGCATTCTATGCTTTCTTTCAAGCCAATTTGTGGCTAATTAGAAAGTCATCTCTCCCACTGTTCAAGTCTTCCTTTGACTCATCCTTAATTACGCCCCTCGTTTCCGGTCTGGGCACAGATTTCGCTTTTTTTTGCATTGACCCAATTTTCATAATATTTTGCACAAAATCCTGTTCCAATTGCCAAAGACAACAAAATAAAAATGTTATTAACTGTAAAATTCTGACAGTTCAGTTAGCTGATTTAAATGCTGCTGCATGACAACCAGCCATAAAAATAACAACAAGAACAATAAAAGCCCATAAAGCAGCAGTCAAAGGCAGACAGAAAGATTAATTATCGCATTAATTAACTGACCTAAAAAAACGAAAGTTTCGCACAAAAATGTTCGTAAAATGAGCCAGACAATGAATTTAACCGGGATACAGTCACACAAATGAAAGTGTTAAGAGTTGAAAAAGTGGGAATAAGAGGGAATCGGTACAAAATGAAAATTGTTCTATACTTATATTCTAACATATATGTTTGATTCTAAACGAGCTTCGATTTCATCAGGGAATTAAAATATGCCTAATATCCCATTTATTTGTAGATGCTTTCCTTTCGATCTCTATCCAAGACAAGGCTGATTCCAACAGTTCTTATCCCCCGGAGTTGCACTTTCAATATGGTCGACAGCCTCGTAAATCAATTGAACAATCCAAAAGATTGTCGATAGTCCCGTAAAAAATGTTGACCAGCTGACACAGTTGTCTTGAGTACGAGTACGAGTAAGGCAACAAAAGAAACAGCAAAATAACAATAAAAATGTCAAAATGTATAAGAATACAAAACGAACTGAATGCAAAGGCCCAAAATCCTTAATTTGCACAACATGCCGATCGATGGCGATTGTGCAGTCGGTCATATGGAACCGACACTTGGGTCAGATATGCCATGGACTCCCCCTTTCCGGTGCCCCTTCCCCTTCCCCTGTCCCTTCCACTACACTCCACTCCACTCCACCTCAACTCGAACTTAAGCTCGATTCTCGACACAAAATTGCATTTTTTGGTGGCGCAGAAAAGCAAAGAAAAAAGCGTTCAGGGCAACAAGACAAAAGTGCATTTTGCGGTTAAAGTTTGCACAAATGAATAAATTTTCAAATCGCGAATTGTATTCAAACAACAGCAAAAGCAATGAACATGAACGAAACTTTGACAGTCGGCAAAGTGTTAAAAAAAGTATCAAATAATTGTCTAGTAAAAATACAAAAAGTAACGAATTCAAAGAAAAAACTGGGCGTGCGCCAAACGCGTGCAGTCAAATTAGACAATTGCCATAATGTTTTTTGTCTAAAACAAGAAAAACAATAGAATAACTTTAATTCGCATACCGAAGTCTAAATACTCTTGTCAATTTTACATTAGATGGAAGCTTTCGTGAAATTTATCGATAACAAAGGAATTCTTACTTTTCATTAATGCCACATAATGTGGATCATTAGTAAATGAATTTTTGATGAAGATATGCACAGAATATTATTACTTCAATGAAGTGAATTTACAAAACTCGAATGGGTTTGTCATAAAACTAATGCAAAGCAGAAAAAGGGAAAAGTCTCACAATGCACAGTGGTTCCTCCCATAGGCCAAAAATAAAAAAGTCCAAGTTAAAATTTGGACTTTAAATGTGTCAACACTGTTTTAGAGTTGGTCTAGCTATTAACTGTATTCTTGTTTTTGTTTTGCTCTAGCTGTCCTCTTCAAGAATAGCATCAAAAGAGACAACATAAATTATTTTGGTATTGCAGCGTGAGCAACTTGCAAGTAGAGTTGTCAATAAAAAAATTAAGAACCCATTAAAAACAAAGTTATTGTGCAATGGAAGGGTTTAATTTTATAAATAAAGGTATTATCTATATTTATACAACAAAAAGTATATGTACTTCCTGCTGTGTTTTGTGTAAATCGGTATTGTCTTAAGTACGTTATTTTAGACGTTCTGTGTTTGTCTTTTCTGTGTTTCGTTAGAGCTTTCGTTATGAAGCAAAAGTCAGCAATCAAAAAATCTTTTTGTATATTATGAATTAACATTTGAAGATTATGTGATGTTGATTTCAAGTGCCAATAGGCGCCAGGGCTCTTGCTATATACAAAAAGGTAAATCTATATTTTCGATCAATCCTTCCTATGACAGCTATATGCTATAGTGGTCCGATGTCAACCAAATTGATCAGGATGTATGGGACCATCACGTATGCATGTTCTGTCAGTTTGGTTCATATATCTCAAACAACAAAAACGTTTTTCATACTAAGACCTGTTCATACTAAGACTTAATTTTTGTTCAGATCGTTCCTATGGTAGCTTTAAGATATAGTGGTCCGAATTTACCCAAATTTGGTCAGGATGTATGGGACTATCCCATATGCAAATTCTGTAAGTTTGGTTCAGATGTCTCAAGCAACAAAAAGTTTTTCATACAAACACCTGATTTCAGACCGATAGTTCATATGACAGCTTTATGATATGGTGGTCCGATCCGGCTGATTTTTATACATAATCTTACTATAAATTTTTAAAAATTTTGCGTTAAGTTTCAAGCCTCTACCTCAACTAGAAGTATTTTTGGCCGCCTTCCCCATACAACAGGAACCAGTGTGCAATGGCTATTTTATTTACTAATTTTGACCAACATTTGATATATTTATATTATTTGCTTTGTAGAACTCATTTTAATTTGATTATTTTGCTTAAGAAGTTTGAAGTGGTTTCAAGAACTGCGTAACTTAATCCACTTTAGTTTCAAGCTGTTTTTTTTTTGTAATAATAAATTGCTTGCAACATGTTATCTATTCTCTTGCCCCCACAGCCCAAAGGCATTTCAACGCTCAACTTGATGACTGTCAGGGCACCGACTAATGACACATAAATATTTATCTGTCCCCTTCCCTTTGCCTCGCCTCATCCTCCATTGGCCCCTTAAAATATATACATGTAACTAAAAGGGTTTCATGGCTGCACAAAGCTCCGATCAGCTTTTATACCCTGGAAACATTGAACAATGTTGAGAGAGGTTGCTCAACCTATTTGAAAATTTACTTTTTAACCAGAAGACAGATATGGCATATTCATAACAAACAGTGTTAATACTTATTCTAATTTATTTTTTTCATTAAAGACATATGATATATTTAATTAACAGTATTATTTTTAATTTATTTTTATTTAATTTTCTTTATATATATATTTGCTTATTTATTTAGCATTCTATAAGCTGTATAAGTTATAGAATCTTATGAATAAATGTGCTGGACACAATTACAATTTCATTACATAATTTGAAATACTTTAATTAAATTTATATTAATATTCACATTAAAATATATTTATTTATTTATTTATAAACTTTTTCCTAGTGCTACAAGTAGGGATACTTTTAAATTAGTGCAATAGTCACACTTGACAATCTTATACATATTTTTTCCAAATATTATAATTAATAGTTTAACATTATTTTGCTTATCAATTTAATATTAATATTACGTAATTGATATTAATATTACATAATTGATATTAATATTACATATTACATAATTTAACAGATTTATGAAAATAATTCAATGTTTATTTTATATATTCTTTTATATTTTATTTAATTATCCTGAAATTTGGAAAAGTATGATTGGAGTATTAGCTCTCTAGTTTTTTTAGAAACTATATTGATACTTGTAGGGTATGTCATAGTCGCTCGACTAGACGAACAAGTTCTTTATGTTCGTTCGTCTGCTGTTATCCGCCAGCTACTTGACTTACACACGCAGAATCAGAGAACCAGTTCGACCGTTGAGTAATTACACAGTTCAGTCGGTGCTGCGAGGAGGTGAATGAGGAGGGAATGGGGAGGGGAATGGGGAGGGGGAGGGGATGGTGGTCTGGTACTTGGAGTGAAGTTGAAGTTGGGTCTTATGCTGGCTTTTTGGCTTACCGAACGAACCTTTTGTAGTGCGTTTTGGGTTCAGGTTAGCGTCCGGTCCGGTTCGACCATCGCGTCCGTCCCTCGTCCATCGACCGTCGCGTCCATCGCTTCGACTGTCGCCGGTCAGTCGCTTAATTGCGTAAGGCAGGTGGCTGACAGAGAATAAAGCACCTACATAGAGAGAGAGAGACGACACAGAGACAGACGCAGAGAGAAACCACTTTAAAGCTGTTCCCGTAGGTGATTAGTGACGGCTTTGAGAGTTCCCCTTCCTTCGCTCCCTGCCACATTATCTTTCTCTCTGAGCCTCTCTGACTGAACAGTAGCCGACGACGCTTTCCATTATTGCCAAGTGTCAAATTAAGTGCTCACATGATTAATATTTGTGCCCCCGAGCTTAACATGGCTTCCAGCTTCCAGCTCCTCAGATCCATTGTACTATTCCCAAATACTCCTTCTTTTGTTCCATTTGGCCATGCAATTTTCCCACTGATTAACCGTGTCGTTTTGTTATTAACTTTTTTAAATTATAAGCCCCTGAAATATTGTCTAGTTCAGGCCTAAAGTCTATTGATGTATTTGGCATGCCATCGTCTAGTTTTATGTCCTGTGACTTGTGATTCGTCAGGGTCCAGAGCAACCGGAAATTGCATTCGCATAGCTCGCGAATGAGTCACAGCTGGAATTCTAAGAAAAGAGTTGCCTAAGAGATTAGATAGTCACAACATGATTTCTAAAATAAGTGTTGCTTAGAGAGTGTTGCCTTTCGTATCAGTCTCAACTACTCCTGTTGTGGCCACTTCTTCGGCTCCTCTTCTGGGTATGTCAACTACTGTAGTGCCCGATGCTAGAATCAATTTAACTGACAGACCCTCTGTAGCCTCTTCTAGTCGACGGAATAGTCGTCATTTAACCTCACCTATTTCGCCGCCGCCTCTGCTAACAGTTGTTGCTCCTCGGAAGCAGATTTTCATATCTAGACTGTCAGCGGACACTACATCTGAATCTGTGTCTGCTTACATCGCTAGTAAATCCTCAGCAAATGTTTCTGTTAGAAAGTTCAATTTTTCTGAGCCTAGAGAGATTTCTTCATTTAAAATTAGTGTGTCTTCTGAATTTTTCCCAATTATATGCGACCCACAATTTTGGCCGCCTCATATAATTGTTCATGAATTTAAACCTAAAAATAGTTCTCGTTCCACTCCCGTTAGCCTTCCAATACCTATTTCTTCAGCCCAAGCTGTTTCTATTAATGCTCCAAAAAACTAGAACTTGAGCAAATCACTGTACAATATCAGAATGTTAGAGGTCTTGTGTCTAAGTTAAAAACTCTTTATTTGAATAGTTCTTCTTTTGATTCTGACATCATTGCATTCTCTGAAACTTGGCTAAATTCAAGCATATCAGATAATGAGATTATGTCATCGAATTTTAATACGTTTCGCTGTGATCGGCACAACCGGCGCGGAGGTGGTGTATTAATTTCTGTTAAATCCTCTTTTCAGTCTGAAATTATAAATATTTCTCCCTCTGATGATATTGAATTTGTTGCGGTAAAGGTAACTTTTCCATTTTGCGCCATATTTATCTCTTGCTCGTATATACCACCTTCATCTAACATTCATGTTTATTTGCAACACCTAAGTAATATAAAAAAAATTTCTAGCCTTGTGCTCGACAAGGACTTATTTGTCGTTGTTGGTGACTTCAACCTGCCCCATACCTCCTGGTCATTTTTTAATGACTTAAATTATTTTGTTCCCTCAGGTCAGCATGATTTCTTAGATGGTATAATTGACCTTCCACTTTTTCAAATTAATTCAATTTCGAATAGTCTTAGCAGAATGCTTGATCTTGTCTTTGTTAACAATTTATCCTGTGCTACTGTTACTAGATCTTCCCCTGTAGTCGAACCTGAAGATTCTTACCATCCTACACTTGAACTTTCAATTTCTATTCTTAATACTAACATTGCGTCTTTCCAACTTCCTATTAATACCCGCCGTTGTTTTCGTAAAGGAAATTTTTCTTTACTTAACCAACTGATTTCTGCTACAGATTGGTCTACTCTGTATGAAACGAATGATATTAACTTAGCTGTCTCTTTCTTTTACAACACTCTGAATTCTCTTTTTGATGTCTGTATCCCCAATAGTGTTGTTAAGTCTGCTTCATTAAAGCCTCCTTGGTTCACTCCAAGATTATCTCATTTAAAAAATTTAAAATCAAAATATTTCAAAAAGTTCAAGTTGACGTCATCCAATTTGGACTTTCTGAAATATTCTAAAGCTAAAGCTAATTTTTCAATTTACAATTCTCAATGCTATGAAAGCTATCTCATTCGTTGTAAGAATCAATTTGCGCGGGATCCTAAACAATTTTATTCTTTCGTCAACTCCAAACGTAGAACTTCCTCATTACCAAAAACTTTTTTCCTTAACTCTAATAAAGTTAGCGATGACTTTAATGTTTCTAACCTTTTTGCTGATTTTTTTCAATCTACTTACTCCTCTTCCTCCTCTAATAACATCCCTTTAAATTTTTCAGCTCCTTCATCTAATTCTTTACTTTTACCTAAAATAACCGATAGTTGTGTTATTTCTGCTATTCACTCACTAAAATCTTCTTACTGTTCAGGCCCTGACAACATACCTAGTTGTGTGTTGAAAGAGTGTCATACTTCTATACTAAATCCTTTATTAGCTCTTTTCAATCTATCCTTTCATTCAGCTGTCTTTCCTACTATATGGAAAGAATCTTACATTATCCCACTGCATAAGAAAGGATGCAAAGCGGATATTTCAAATTACAGGGGAATAGCAAAGCTGTCAGCAATCCCTAAGCTTTTTGAAAAAATTATATCTTCCTCTTTGCAGCATCTCTGCAAATCGATTATCTCCCCCGCTCAACATGGTTTCGTTAAGAGTCGGTCAACTTCGACCAATTTACTTGAGTTTACTTCTTTAGTAAATGAGGCCTTCCTTAATAGAATGCAATCTGATGTCATTTACACAGACTTCAGTAAAGCATTTGACTCTGTTGATCATAGCCTTCTTCTTCAAAAGCTTGACTATATTGGTTTTTCCCCTTCATTCCTCTTATGGATCTCTTCCTACCTTACGGGTAGGACCCAAAGAGTACTGCTTAGATCAGCCACCTCTAAATCTGTTAAGGTCACTTCTGGCGTACCTCAAGGTAGTCATCTAGGTCCCTTATTTTTCAATCTTTTTATTAATGATCTCCCGTCTGCTTTAGCTCACTGTCACATACTTATGTATGCAGATGACGTAAAACTTATATTTTCATACAAGGAGGCTGATTTTCATAAGTTCTTACAAGATGATTTAAATGCAATGCATCTTTGGTGTGTAGCTAATAATCTAAATTTAAATTTTTCTAAATGCCTGTTTATGACTTTTAACAGGGTTACTCCTTACTTGGCAACATACTCCATCGATAATATTCCACTCCAACGCATATCGACAGTTGAAGATCTTGGTGTTCTTTTTGATAATAAGTTAGGTTTCTCTCTTCATATCTCCTCTATTGTAAATAAGGCTAGGGGTACTCTTGCATTCATAAAGCGTTGGTCTAAAGAATTTAATGACCCTTATGTTACCAAATTGCTTTACACATCTTTAGTTCGTCCCATTCTTGAATATTGCTCTTGTGTTTGGAATCCTCAACACAAACTTTATCAAGATCAAATTGAATCTGTACAGAAACAATTTTTACTTTTTGCACTCCGTGATTTAGCTTGGAATCCAAATCTTCGTTTGCCACCTTACTCAAGTAGACTTCTTCTCCTTAATCTTCCATCCCTTGTCCACCGTAGAACTGTTCTTGGTGTTATCTTCCTCCATA
>JBAMBK010002205.1:0-134603 GCA_037043435.1 Drosophila suboccidentalis | reverse complement strand
AGCCGCAGACACAAAGCAAAAAGGGTGCAGGGTTCTGAACTACGATCAAACCCCTGCTAAAAACCACCTCGAACTCAGTCAGCTTGTAATTTCATGCACTTAAACTCGCATTATATTCATTTTTTTTCTTTTTTGATTTTTTTTTTGGCTCTGAGTTCTGTTAATTTTGTTGTTTGTCTGATTTAGTTTTTTTTTTTCGGTACGTCATTATTTTCCAGTCTCATTTTTGGAAACCTTAGGCTGGGGCTCTCTTCATTTATTTTTAATTTTCGTTTGTTGGCCGTACAATTTGAGGTGAAGTCATTATCATTAGGAGCTCTTCTGCGTGCCGTGTCTGTAATTACATTTTTGTATGGATTGCAGTGCTGCCTGCCGTGTCTTGAATTGTACGAGTTTGGCCAGTCATTGCATTTGTGAGCACAGTTACAAGTGCCTGATGCTCCGTTTATACCCTGTACCTATTGAAAATTGTCAAAAACTGTATCATTTCATTGAGTAAATTTATCTATCAGTGAAAAGAAGGAATTTGAGATCCAATAACGTTGCAATTGCAAAAAGAATTTGTTTAAATATACTATATATAAACTATCCATAATTGGTTTTCTTTGATACATTTTAAAATGAAAATATCCGATGAATGCATAACGATTGCAATCGATTGGACAATAAACATAAAAATTATTCAATAAACTTATGAAGATGCGAAGTGAGCACAGGGTATTTAATAGTTGAGCACACATCAACTTTCTTACCTGTGTTTATTTTTTTGAATTAAAGAGGGCCGTTGGTTTTTTTTAACTGTTTATCAATCATGTGCTTGGGTTTTAAAGGGAATGCGCTTTTAATGAACTACTTACATATGGTTGTATCTAGATTTAAAAAAAGGAAAATAAAGTTTAGTTTACAGGTACAAAGAAAATCAAATAGTCAACAATATGGTTATTATTCTAACAACATAATAGTTATGTATGCGTGTTGGATACATTTAAATATGCGACTAATTACACAAGGGAACAAATTGAAGTTTTTGCGTGATGCTTTGAAATGTATAGAAGTTTTTTACTAATTTAAGGTAGCTGATTTCAAATATGAGCTATATATTTCTCCATCAGCTCGTTTTTAAAGTTACAGGTACTAATCGAATTTTTGACGGTCGAGCTGATAGAAAAAACCAAGTGCAGATTTGGATTCAGCGTCCCAAATAACATTAAAAACAATATTCAGTTTTTAATCAACAAATACCTTGTTCCCTTGTGTTATCCTAAGATATTATGACTTTTAAGGAACTCAGGAAATTGATTCTGAGAGGAAAAAGACGACAGAGAGCTTTTCTAAGGAAAGTTAACTTCTACCATTTGTTGAAATTAACATTTGTGAGTTATCGCTGGTCTTCCTCGAAAAGTTAAGAATTTTTAAACTTCTAATAGTTTTTTCTAAGATGAAATCCTCCCACACAGAGGTTCTCTCTTGTACAAAGAGTTGAGACTCTTATGCAGTAAGCATGTCTAATGGTATTCAGATATTTTGGTGTTGTTCCATTCAGCATTCAACATTCAGCGTTCAACATTGTGGCAGCCAGCTTAACCTCGTTTCAAAAGTATTTCGAGCAGCGTAAGAATTACATTTAAAAGTGCCAAGTGCCAAGCCAAACGCAAAATCAAAGAAAAGAAAATTAACATGAAGTGAATTTCGAAAGGCAAACTGTGCAGATAAGTACATAGAAACGAACAGATAGTTGGTCAGAGACGGACGGACAGACGGACGGACAGACGGACGGACGGACGGACGGACGGATAGATGGCGGTGGCAAAGGCAAACGTAAAATTTGGCAAGCATTCGCTATACAAGAGCACGTGCTTATGCCGCAAAAAAAGAAAGAAAAACGACAAAAAAATGTGGAAACTTTTATTTCCTAAGAGACCCACTGAGACATTCAGTCGACTTGGACGTGATGGACATACAGACAGACAGACAGCCAAACAGGGACAAACAGACAGCGAGACTGACTAACGGACGTCAACGTAATCATGAGGCAATTTCTTCTTAGCCGAATCTGGCAACTGCAATTTGTAGTCAGCGTTTTCTTGGCCTGCCACACGGCCTGGCAGGGACTTAGGAAATGGGACAGCTGATTTTGGACTGCTGTGTTTTGACCCACTCACTCACACACACACACACACACACACACACATATACTGAGTGTGTGCTCTTGTCGCAGCTACTTAAGCAGAATTAATCTTTTTTGGCAAATAAATCATGTGGCATGTTGGTTCCGTTCTGTTTGCGCTGTCGTTTACGCAATTTGTATAAAAAAGATTCCATCTCTCTCCCTCTCTCTGCCTTTCTCACTCTGTCTATCTCTCTCTCCTGAATAGAAGCTTCCTCGGCTGAAAACAAACTCTGTCCAAAAAATTGAAGTCCAAGAAAACGATTTCAGTTATAAGATTTGAGAAATAATTCTAAAGAATAAATTCTGAAGGGGTATAAAATAATTTTTATAGAAGCAACGATGGAAAATATATCATGATTTTAAGTCTAAGAAGGAAAAGTATCTAAAAACTGATACCAAAATAATAAAAGTTCAAAAATTTCTGGCTTACAAATTACAAGTAAGGAAATCAAAAACATTTGCACTCCAAATGAATTATTAATGAATAATTAATTATAACTTTTAATTATGAGTTATTATTATTCGTTGAAATTTCATATATGATCTTGTTTATCAAACAAACAAGTGCTTTATAATTTGTAAAAAAAAGTCATAATTACGAGTATAGTTATGAGAAGTGTGTTTAGGAAACTGGAAGCCCAGACAATTGTTGCTCATGCTCAATAATATCAAATATCCGAATAGGAAGTTTAATTTACAATATTCAATTTCCATTTTGCAATTAATTTATTGTTTAGGGTGTAATTAGCGCATATTTGTTATAAGTACCGTGTATTGTATATTAATAAATAAACTTCAGAAATTCGCACAATATTTGTACATAAATCAACCCCTTTGCCATCATTACAATCATTTAATTTATTACTTGGCAATCTCACTTATGTACACTTGTATATATGTGTATACTTCTATATAATCGTAAAGAGGCGTCGTATATATTTCTTGCCTTCATTCGCATTGTTTTTATGTCTGAAATAAATAATGCTTTGAGCTGTGCAAGCTGGTCGATTAATATAAATCAACGCCCGTTTGTGTCATCCCACTCGTGGCAGGGGGGAGTGGCGGTAAATATGTACGAGTATACCCGCTGGTGGGATCTGGTAAATGGTAAATGGTAAATGGTAGCTGGGAGCTGGTAGCTGCTGACTGGCTCAACTTTTCCTTTGTGGCTTTAATGAAAGTAATTTATTAAGTAATTTCTAAGCTTTTAGTCGTGACGCTTGTTGTTGAGCGTTTAATTAATTGGTTTTCTTATTAAACGCCAGGCCAAATGAATTATGCATAAGACGCTGCTCGATAATATTGGAATTGTATAACCCTTGGCAGTCACTCTCCATAACACGAAACAATGAAAACTACAGTCTGTAAATTTAAAGTCCCTCATCACTAGGAAAAATGATTGGCTTTTATAATAATATAACTAGTTGCAATTCACATTAATATGAGCTCGAGTTACGGCGGAAACTGTAATTGCCTTTAAAATAGATTAAATTGACCGATATGCGTTGCTTACATAAGTAGATATCCATTTCAATTATTTATTATCTTTATTATGGTATAAGCTGATAAAAGTATTTGAAAAATGACTTACAAATTAATTAACGTTGTATCCTTTTACATGTTTTAAATTCACTGAAAATTTAACGTCTATCATTTATGTAGATAGATCTTAAGTATTTCCGAAAAATCCTCTAAAATAGATACTAAAGACATATAACTTTTTAAAATACTTTCAGGTATAAGAAATACCTTAATTGTCATCATGGAAACCAATTTAAATTAATTCGTCTAGTTATTCGATGAGCTCTCCAACATATTTAAAGTAAATTCATTTACAAAGTCTCTTGCCTTGTCAAAGACTTGCACTTAGTTGAATTCAAATTCAATGGCATTCTAATCGAGTCTACAGGGTCAAAATATGACAGCAATTGTGGGCAAAGTGAAGACAAACTCTTTGAGTGCCCATACTTTGTAAGAACGGAAAGTATTTGGTGCATTTAATACCTATTGAATACTGCTTTGCCATCTTGGGGAATGCTTAAAGGCATTCGCATTCGCATTCGTATTCGTATTCGCAATCGTATTCGCATTTGTGCTGTGACATAAACGTGCTATTTTGGTCGGCCTGAAGATACATAACGTACTTTCAAAGCATTTGGACAACGGTTGTCGTTGTAGTTGTCGATGTTACTGTTGTTGTTGTAGTTGTTGTTATAGATGCTGTTGCTGTTGTCGTTGTCAATGTTGTTGGTTGCTCGTTGCTTGTGAATGTTGTCGCCGTAGTTGTTACGAGAGTCTTGTCTTGTCTTCTTGTAATGACTAAGCGGCGCTCCGAAAGAGACCCAGTTACATCTGTAGTATGTGTGTGTGTGTGTGTGTGCTTAAGATACATTTGTGTGCGTATCTGGTAGTTTGTTGCAACTGCAACAGCAACTGCTGCTGCTGCTGCTGCGAACGGATATGCAGAAGAAGCAAAACGTGCTTTCCCAATAACGTCAGGCAGACAATGACAAAATAAAGCCAAGAAACTTTGCAAGCCAACTTTGTTGTTGCTGCTGTTGCTGCTGTTGTTGTGACCTGAGCTAAAAACTGCAGCCAAAAATAAATAAAAATATTTAAAGAAAACTGTCAAGATTTGCATTTGTTGGCGTCGGTGTCGTGAGCGTTAAGAAATGCACATGCGATAAAAGTTTTTGTTGCCGTCTCGTATCTGGTATCTGGTATCTAGTATATGGTATCTCACAGATACAAACCCTACAACTCGCATGTACTGTATATATGCTTAGCTGTCATTTGCATAATTTGCATATCGGACAAACATTTGCTCACTCTGCGCAAATATTAGGTAAAATACAATACAAAAAACTAAAATGCAAATCTAAACAAAAAACTAAAACGATGGAAATGACAATAAAAATGGTTATTTGACAATTTGCACTTGTGTCAACTTTAATTGCATATAAATTATTATGTGCTTGGCAATTTTAATTGACTCACCACATCAGCAATCAAATATAAAATATTCGAGAATATAGATACATACTTATAGTATATACTGTTACGATACATTCTACGCACTTTCCATATTGGGTTTCGTTGGGTTTTGGGTTTAAGTTCAGGTTCGGGTTTCCCCAAAGCCAGCTTATTTGTATTTGTATTTGTATTTCGCATTTGTTCCGTATTAATTTAATTAGTTAGCATTTTGTGGTTTTTATATCCATTTCCATTTTGCCAGTTGCCACTTGCCAGTTGCCAGTTACCATTCCCGCATCAGAACAATGAGATTAAATAGAAATGTGGGTTTCATTCTTTATTCCAGATAGCAAAAATGTTCAAAATTCAAATGCGGGCTGCTTTTTTGCGCATTTCATTTGGTTTGTGTCAGCTTTGTGGAATTTTTGCCATATGCTAAATAAATTAAAATTGTATTTTATTGCTGAGAGAGATATTGTGTGTACATTGTGTACATACGTATGTGTTTGATAAATACATTTACATTTATTGCAAGTTAAACAACAAATACAATTTAAATTAAAATGATATTTATGCGAGCAACTTAAAGTTTGACAAGTTCATTGAACTTGAACAATATTCAAATTTAAAGAAAAATATATACTATATCATAGATCATTTGCTTAACAACTTATGGAGCTCTTCTTCAAAGAATAATTTATTAATTTTTCTTAAAAAAGCAGCTTAGCTTTTGGCTATTATTTTTCCCTTGAGTCGTAATCAGCTGCCCGAAAATCGATTTAATTTAATCTCGAGATTATTTCAGTTAAATTTCAAAATAAGAGAGGCTCATTATTTCTCTCTCTCTCTTTATTCACATTCAAACAGTTCTATGGCAATAAAGCGAAAATAAATTATTTCTTTACATTCAGTTTACAATTCAATTTAAATGTAATTTCCCCTTTGCGAAATTGGAAATTCCAAAATAGAAAATGCCAACAAATCGGGTCAATTCGACTGACTGATAGATAGATATGTACATATATACAATAAATGATAGTGTACATCATAATAGTGCAAATGGGCATGCCTGAAATTCGCTTAACACTTTCGACATAAATTGACGAAATAAATCATGTTGGCAACACGTGATTGGGGCAACTGATTCCTTAACACTTCAAACAGCCAGCGGTGCAAGCGACCGGAAAAGCGATCACGAAATATTGCTGAAAATTTATTTGCACGCACAAGCGTACTTATTATGTATAATATATACTTAAATTACGCTCAGCACATTGGGCAATTAATGAAAATGATAAAACGATTATATCTAAAATTTGGATTTGGCTTTAATTTTAAAACCATTTCTTACATAAGATAATACATTTATTTTTATAAATTTAATATAATAAACATAGAGTATAAGTATTTCGTCTGAGCTTGTGCAAATTATTGCGAAATATTTATTTGCTGTGCATTGTATTTTCATTTCGTTTTTATGGTTTTGGGATGCACAATGCGGCGTATGCGCAATGTACTATTTACATTTTTGCGACTTGTGCTTAAAGTATTTCTGCTGTTGCGTAAAGAAAACAAGTCTGTTTAATATTTATGATTTAATTATGTCTGTCTAGATTGGCGTTTCTGTGAATATTGTGGGGAGGGGAAGGGGGTTGCCATGTCGGCTTTTTCTGCCATTTAAGTGCATTGTCAATTATATGTTCATAAAAGGCCACGACCAGAGGGGCCTCCGGTTGACTGATTGAATTGTGGCCTCCGACATCAAAGTGTAATTTTGGATTTTTATCTCTCTTTTTTATACATTTTTTAATTTGGTCTGATAGATGTGATTTGTTTCATTTCATTTTCAATAACAAAATTGCATTTTAATTGTAATTCGTAATTGGTTTTTGATGTTTAAGCAATTGAAATGCGGTGCGTTGATCCCCGTGTCCGAAGTTCTTTATAATTGAATTTCCAGTGAGCCAAACACGAGGCGTATTAAATGCGCATTATGCATAGTCATAGAAACCCTTCACTTCTCTTCTCTTCCCTCTTCTGTCTCCCCTGTCCGCTGTCCCCTGTCTGTCCATTTCCGCTGCCAATGGCTTCCTCTGCCCACGGGCCAGTCAGTCACTTATCGACCACATTAGCCTAATGATTTTGTCAAGTTTCTCAGCTCCAAGACTGTTGCCGTTGCTTTTGGTGTGATTGTTGTTGCTGTTGTTATTGTCAGCACTTAAATGCAGGCTTCATTTGGTTAATTGCATGGCAAACGTTGCCATGATTAATGTTAATGCTAATGTGTTGGCCCTTTGGGACCTACGCAAATTCTATTCAGCATTTTATTTGTACTCACGCTTAGTCACAATTCCCAAAGGGGAACCGGTTTCAATTTGATTTAATTCTGTTTTCGATTTAAAGTTTCTTTACCTTCTAATCATTTATTTGATTCAAATCATGCACAAGTGTTGTGTACGTAAATTATTTGCGATATTCAAAGTCAATTTCATTAATTGGAATTGTTCAATGAGCTGTTCAAAATTGATAGCTGACTCCGGTAATCAATTTCACATCATTCCATTAACGTTGTCAATGTGGCCTCGGTTGGCGATTATAAATATATTTTCTATACTTACTGCGTGTAATTGAGGAAATAACTATTTATTAGAGAATTAGAGAAATCACAAACGATTTCAGAAGTTCAACTTTAAACTGTCTCTTTAAAGAGAATTGTAATAATTTCCTTGAAGATGGAAACTCATTTGGCATTTCACTTTCAGCTGAACGAGATTAACGGAAGGCACCAGAAGTAGAGCAAGGCTTCTCTCTCGTTTCGCAATCTTGGCATGATTTCCTCTCTATGCACTCTGCACTCTTCCCTCTCTCTCTCTCACTTCCCCCCAGTTGCCAATCGGCAATTGCCCATTTGCATGACCCACTTGCGGTGAGAATTATAAAGCAAAGGCGTATGCTTATGTATGCATAAGCCTGAACAGTTGCTGTTAGTCCGTTGTCCGTTGGTTGGCTCTAAATATCAGGCCATTACGTATACGCCACCATGCCACCATTGCCTCACATGCCACAGCGTTGACGTCGATGGCGATGGCGATGTCGATTTCGATGTCGCTGCCGTTGACGTGGCGATTGTCGGCTATTAATAGACGCCTTTAATGAGCAAATTACTTCCGACAAACGCACATTTGAACTTTAAGCACACAAACGAACACAAAAGTTATAATTAATCGTCTGGCAATTAGCAATTTTCATTTCGAAATTGCAATCAACGTTCCAAGGCACAATTACAAAAAATATATACATATGTATTTAGTTAGACAACTCGACTTTCGCACTTAGGCTCTATTGTATGTATTTATAATCCTTGAAGATAGTTTATAGCTTCGACAATTTCGCGCATTAATTTTCACTATTATTTACCCCAATTAAATTGTTGAAATATTTTCGTATTATTTGATATAATTTGCGTTAATTTGCGCAAATATTCGCGAAGCGTTTGGGACAAACAAAAACGAAAAACTAATTGCAAAGATTGCAAATTGTGCATTTCAATGTCAATGGCAGCGTCTGAAACGGAAAGAACTGCACAACAGATGAGAACAGATCACTGAGATGGCCCTCATCATGATCATCATGATCATAATGATGATGATCATTCGCCAAAGAGCCCAAAATGTATCTGAGTATCTGAGCATCCGAACAGCTTCGTATCTTTGCGGTTGGCAATCAATAATATGCATTGTGAATTGCTGTTTATTGTGAGCTGTAATTGTACAGTGATTTTTTTTTATTTCTGATTTTTACGCTTTTTGTGTAATTTTCTTTGCAGAGTTTCCTTCGCTCTGTGGCTGTTGTTGTTGCTGCTCATTCACTGCATTTGGCAAGCAACTGCCAATAAGTTGGCCATAGGCTATTGGCCATAGCTTATGCTTGGGCATCTTCTCTTTCTGCTGCTTCTACATAGCATTTAATTGCACGTTTTTGGCCAGCAACAACAACAACCACAGCAACAATGACAATGGCAGACATAAAATAACTAACTAAAGGCAACTTTTGCGGTTTTGCAGCCGCTTTATGGCTGCCAGTTTGCTTAGTTGTTGCTGAAGTCGTTGTTGCTGTTGTTGTTGTTGTTGTCTCTTCTTCTGGCTTCTACCCAGTTTTGGCCAGACCATAGAAAATGTCTATATTATTCAACAACAACAGCGACAGCAAAAAACCCGATACTTGCTTACGTATTGCCTCTGACGTATAATGAGTTTTGTGGTGGGCTTTTAATTATGGGCAACAGCAGCTGCAGGATTGACCTCAATTTTTCTTATTTTACAATGGAAATTGAGCTTGATAATGCTTGCAATTTTGTGTAAAAATAGAACCATTTATATAATCATTTTTTCAGAAATTAGTTCATAGCTCATCGTGCGATTATAATTTGCAGAATATTATATTTGGAATTTATAAAAAAAGAAAGAAATTTGGCCAATTAACACAGATGACATGGGTACGCACAAAAAATAATACGGGATTCTGGAATATTTTTATAGCTTGGATATTTGAGAATATCTTCCCAAAAGGGTTTTTCGAGCTGGCGGCACTGATTGCGCCCGCAGCTCTGAACCGATTTTGATTAAACAAAATGCAATCGACGCAGAATCGTCACCATTATGGCCTCTATTTCAATCATAATTTTTAAAATTTGTTTACTAATTTTTTGTACACTAAACTACAAAAAAAATGGCCCAAAACCGATTTTTCATTTTTCAATAGCCGCCGTTTTGTAAAACAAAAATCGCAAAATTATGATTGAGGTAGGGACCCGAATTACATCTGTACTGAATCTAGGGCCGTTTACTTTTTTCATTTCTGATGATCCGAAGTGGAGTTATCCGTGCCGCCAGCAGCATACCTTTATTTTCGACGTCCAACTTTGAAGGCCAACAATTTTTTGAACAGCCCTCGTACAAAGGAAACAAATTTTTTTATTTAATTCAATATGTTCTTAATACAGTAAAAAACAGAACTAAAATAACTATTTCCGTTTTCAAATAAGTTTTTTTTTAAAAAGGTCCAATAACAGCCTTCCAAGCAGCAATCATTCCTTAAACCACGTACAAAATACTTAATTCCAGTATGGTGTTTTTTCCGTAATATTTTGATTATCGGGGCTCCAAAGGAATTTTTTCAGTGAAATCAAATGCTTTAGGCTTATTTGACTATTTTAATTCTGAATGAGTGCCATTTTATCCGAATATTGTGTTAATATAATAATAATATCCTGAATACATACTAACAAAATTCATGCTAAAATCAAGTATTTTAAACTTGAATATTAAAATGCAATTTTTAATTTGTCTAGAAACAGAGTATCATTGCAAATAATATTTCTTAAAAGTCTGTTGTATCCGCCTTCTGTTTGTTACATACTTATTTAAGGATATTAAAGAGAATTACACATAAATAATTTTTAATATTTAGTTATTAATAAACAAATTTGGCTCGGCGCACACTGGGGTGAGAGACCCCAAAAGTGACGATTAATTCAACCGTCCAAAAATTGGACCATGTTATAATTTTTTATTTTTTATTTGATCAATAAAAGTACAAATCATTAAATTTTGGATATTCCGTAGAGTATTTTTTTTTTTTTAATTATTTTATTTCAGTAAATTTTCCTAATATTCGGGTTTTTCACAACAAAAATTGGAATTCCATTATTTTTAACGCTGAAATTTTCCCTAATCTATTATATATCCATGTAGACTATATCCATGAAGAGTAATAAGAGTCGGTGGACTATATAATGTATCTGCTATAGAAACAACATTCTTAAAATGCATTAAAATCTTTTTTCTTTGAAATAAAAACAGGATCATATATAATTCAAATTTTATTAATAAAAACAAAAGATTTTAAAGAAAGAAAAATTTAAATAATATATATATTAATCCGACTCGATATCATTTTCGCTTTCTTCACTTTGGTTGTCGCTTTTATTTATTTTTTTAAGCTTTTAAAAGGGACAACGTTTTTTTTTCGGCAACTTCGACGTGAAACACAATTAAAAGCGTAGTATTTATTACAATCTTTAGAAATACATATATTATATCTAATGACTCGGATCTAGAGATGGGCACGGGCCTCCTTCTCAAGGCCCGGCCCGGCCCGGGCCCGGGCCCGAAATTAATCTTTCAGGCCCGGTCCAGACCCGGCCCGGTCAAATTTTCAGGAGGCCCGGCCCGGCCCGAGCCCGTTCCGATATTACTATATAAAAAGTTTTTCTTTTAAATTATTATTTCTTTATTTTTTTTTTGGATACTAATTTTATTTTTGAGCCATTTTTGCAAGCAGAGCCTTAAACTTTTTCTTTGCTCTTTTTACTGCGTACCATAAAAAATTTCGTTACAGAAATTTTGTCATCAAGCGATTTGAAAAGTATGTGTTAAATCGTGACTTTTCGGGCCTACCGGGCTTCGGGCTTTACTTAGGCCCGGGCCCGCACGAAAAAAAGCCCGTTTCCGATATTCATGCACGAAGCCAGTTGATTTTTTGAAGAGGCCCGCTGGACACGAAGCTTAGCCCAACCCGTGCCCATCTCTACTCGGATCACCATAAGACGTTCACTGTTAATAGGAGTACACTAGTACATACGCTTTACTTCGCTTGTCATTTCTCCGTAAGCTAACAGCTTACAGCTGACCGAAACAGCTGACCAACATATGACACTCAAAAATATAAAAACAACTGTTTTGTGATTTGCCGCGCAGCTTTGAATTCAAATAACTCTCTTGGGGCAAAACGGGGCGCAAAACCCCTTGATGTACACTTAGGTAGATATGTTACACATTTAATAAAGAAAAAATGGTTACGTTTGGTTACGTTTGAAGCAACTTTTGCTTATCTAAAGATAAAAAAAACGTCTATTTTCACAGGTACTTTTTATTTTCATTTTTTTTCCCTGTTTACTAAAAATTGTCGATTCAAAAAAATTTAAGAAATTTCTTAAGGATTTAAATTTATTATTTCCATTTTCAAAAATTCATGATTGTATTTTTTTTACGTGAAATTCGTCATCAAAAGTGACAAAAAAATATAAATTTTTCGTATTTCGAAAAACGAAAACACAAAGTTTCAAGTTTGGCGTCACACAACAAGGTTTCTATTAGACATAGGGCCATAATTTTTTCACTCTCTAATGCAGGATTTTGTCTACTTTCACCACATATTGATTTGATTCCGCAACTCCAAAATTTGTGTTTTGAATTAATCGTCACTTTTGGGGTGTTTCACCCCAGTGTGCGGCGTGACAAATAAAAGTCAAGGTTGTAATATCTTAAAATAAGCCTTTAATATATAGATTCAATGAGATTTAAGGCATGCAAACAAAATCGTTATAGTCTCAGTCATAAGATTCCTGACTTAAGTTTACTTTGGCATTTTTAGTATCTCAGCTGTTGTTGTTGTTGTTGCTGCTGCTGTTGTTGTTGTTGTTGTTGCTGGCATACTTGTATTTACTTGGCTGACCTTTAGTCTTAATTTGGTTTGCCCTTTTTGGCGCGACTTGCTTTTGGGGTTTCTCGATGTCTCGTTGTTTTGGTCGGCTGCCTGCTTACGAGCCTAAGTATTTGTGGTATTTACTCGGTTTCACTCGACGCTCACGCTCAAATTGGTTGGCCAAAATTTGCGCTTGGGCCCAAAGCCCAGCTGAGCTCTCTCAGCTCAGAGAGACAACAACAAGTATAGCCTGCATGTTAATTAGCTGCTTCGCAAAACTTTTGCGCTTATTTCCCATGCGTCCATTATTATAATTTTTACTCTTTCCATCAATTTGTCTTTATGTGTATGTGTGTGTGTGTGTGTGTGTATTTTCGCCAGGTTTAATTAATGATTTGCTAAGCTGACTCGTTCGGTTCGGTCTCATCGTACTATTTGCCGGGGTTAATTGTGTGTCAGGGGCATTAGAAATTTGGCGAACATTGGCCCATCCCATTCATTCGACATGGTTTGAGTATTTGGCAAACCTAACCACAGTTTCACCTCGCCCCCTTTCCGCCTCCTCCTTTCCCTTTTGGCCATGTCCATGTGTCCAATTGTGGCCGTCAAAAGCAGCGCATGTTGCCTGTTGTTGATGTGGCCCGCATATGTTGCCAACACGTGGCAGCAGCAACAACAACAACGGCAACAACAGCAGCAACAACAACAAGAATCTGCTGCTTTGTTGGCTGCCCGCTGTGCGTCCGTTTTGCAACAGATTTAAAGACATGGGGCAACCCCCTCTCCCCCCTCCATTCCCCTGCACATCGAGCTCCCGTGTTGCACATTCTGCTCTCGTGTTTTTCTTGCCATTTTCCTCTGCAACCGATTCGCAACACAATTACACACACACACACATATACAGTCACAACAACAGTGCCTTGTACGCATTTGCAATATTTTTCTTACATTCACATTAGATGTTATAATTTTTATACCCTACTTATGGTTACAAGACATCAAAAACTCAGCATGCTATGGAAAATTAAAAAAAAAAACTTTTTTGATTCCGGGATAAAATCAGTTCGATGCACTGTCAGAAGTTCGGTAATTCCGGAATTTCTTAAACCAAGTTCAATCAACTTAATTCAAGTATTATTTTTCACTGGATTGATTCAGTAAAATCAAATGTTTAGGATATTTTGACTATTTTAATGCCAATAATAATATCCCATAATATTCAGAATTTTAATTTTAAATTTTAAATTGATTTGTTTTCTGTGTAGATTCCCAGGGTATAACTGCGCAAGTCAATCAAATCATTCATTTCCCCCCCCTTCCAATCAGTTTTTCTCTCTTTATTTTTCTATTCTCTGTGTAACTTCCATGTGCATTTGCATGTGACCGATGGAGGTTTATGAATATAAATTGTTTGTTAATTAAATGCAACATCAGCAGCAGCAACATCAACAGCAACAGCATGAATAACAACAATGTTGAATGATTGTCTACGCTTTAATACCGGAAATTGATTAAAAGCTCATTTCATTTGCCTGCCCCTTTGTTGTTTTTGTTGCTGTTGTTGTTGTTGTTGTTATTTCTATTGCTGGTGTGATTGTTGCTGTTGCTGCTGGCCCCCACTCGCTGTCATAATTTGCCATTTGAAACGATTATGGGCCTAATACACAGACACATATGCATTCTGTAATTGCAATTTCAGTTGTAAAGGAAGTGTGCACAACATGGATATATGTAGATAGTTATTGTTGTTGCTGTTGTTTGATTTTGATATAGTATGACAGCGACACAGCTGCCTATCAACGAATTATTTATGAATTACAATACAAGCTCAAATGACGAGATGGCTTAAATTGAATTTGGCTAAAAGAGAGTTGCAGCTAAAACAGCTGCATAAAGTTCTCTGTGTTGGTTGATTGACAAACGCACTGACAAGCAATCAATTCACCTGATATGCTCAATTTAATTGTTTGTTTTCGAATCGTCTTTAAATATGTATTCAAAAATCTTTGGCATCTACACACTTTTAAGTGCATGGGATTTTGAATTCTCATTGTTTTTTTTCTCAAATACTTTGATTAGCTTATGAATTGGACATATGTAAATTATAATTAAACAAGCGGGAATAGTCGAGTTACCAACACATACAATAAATTAAATATTTGTATTGCATGCTTTTAGGCACTCACATTGCTTAAAAACGTAAACCAGCCATTACCACCTTTCTATTTGCCCGATCTTCTTGCGATTTGGTAGGATTATAGTTTATAATAGTTGACGTTAATTACCAAAAGTAAACGTTATATCTTAAGAACTGTGAACTTTCGCGATATGCGAGGGGTTTTTAGGATTCTGTGTGCCAAATTGAAAAATTATCCCAACAAATTTGAATGCTGTTTGTAAAATATACGTGTTACAGTTGTCTGACTCAGTTATAAAACTTTACAAAACTTTAATCAACAATTTATATCAACACAGAATAAAATATGATCAGCTTGTCCAAGTTAGAAGTTACAGTCCCTAATAGGAGTATGCAGCGATAGCCTTATTTGCCAGTTCTTTCCATTTATTTTTAGCAAAACTTGAAAAAACATTTATTTCCGAAGCATTTGCCAGAATTTGGCCATGTAATAACTAACTTGAACTTTAACTGGCTGTCAAGTTTCCCAATGTTGGTCGTTAGTATCCCGTCCTTGTTCCTCTTCCTCCCCCCGTCCACCTCCTCCTCCACCTACCATCGTCATTTGCGTCTGTTACAATTTTTCTCATCTTTCTCGTGCTGTTTGCCATAATTTTACTGCCAATTTTAGTCGGCGAGAAAGTTGGCCGACTCTGGCGTTGGCGCTAGCTCTGACTTTGTCTCTCTCTCATCTGTCTCTCTCTCTCTTTCTCATCTCCTCTCGCATCTATGTCCGTATCCGTGTCCGTGTCTGACTTTGGCTTTTGTTAGAGCTTTGAGCCCTCCTGCACCTACACGTATTTACGTTGCGATTTTTATTTCCTGTAATTTTTACGATATTACTTATTTTTATGCACCGCACGGCGCACCACTCAGTGGGGCTGTTGGGTGGTATGCCTGGGTTTTTTTTGTTTTTGGGTCGGGTTGGAACGTGGGTCAAGGGAGCTGCCAAGCTTCGTTTAGCTTTCATTTTGAATTTTATGCCATTTTTATGGTCCGTTTTTGTGTTTTGTGTTGTTGTTGTTGAGCCGCATTATTGGTTTTATTTATTTTTCTAAAAACTTCGTGTTGTGTCATAAAAGAAATTAAAATAAAAACGACAAACTGAAAACAACAATAGTAAAATATGCCCTCAAATAGTATTGGAAAATTCTAGTACAACCTTTTAACAAGGCGAAAGCAATAACTAAAACTATAACAATAACTATACTATTCAAAAGAAATACAGAGAAATACAGAGAAACACACACATTAAATACATTCAGTTGGAATTTGTTGTATTTGTTATATTTGAAGTACTCGTATTGTTGTTATTACGTATTATTTTTACAGTTGGTTGGCTTATTTATTCTCTAGCATTTGTTGTTATTTAATTTCAATATTTATGCAGCTTGTCTGGCGTGACTATGGCACATTATAATTACCCGAACCCAGGCCCAAACCGAACCGCAGACCCACTTCAAATTCAAGCGATCGATCCTCTGTCCCGTCCCTCCCATAGACCCCAACTCAGCCCAGCCCAATCGAGTGAACGGGCCTTAAACATAAGTGAGGCTTGAATAATGCTAAAAGTCTACTTAATATTTTGTTATGGTTACGGGGCCTGTTGTAATGCCAATGTTGTTGTTGCAACTATTGTTGTAGTATATGGTTTATGGTGGCATGAAGTACGTGCTGCTACGGTGCGACCTCGTTGCCATGAGCTATTGTCATTGATGGACGGACTCATAGCATAACTGGCGATCTACTGCACATGTAAATTGCGTTCAAATTGTAAAATATTCAATTTGTTGAGTTAAATTCCGGTCATATATTCAGTTTATACTGTGTATGACTCGCAATTTGACCCGGTTAATTGATTTTCATACCATGAAATTATTTCCTCTATTTCTTAAATTTTATTAATAT
Source organism: Drosophila suboccidentalis (assembly GCA_037043435.1). Classification (NCBI taxonomy): domain Eukaryota; kingdom Metazoa; phylum Arthropoda; class Insecta; order Diptera; family Drosophilidae; genus Drosophila; species Drosophila suboccidentalis. The sequence goes on along the minus strand of JBAMBK010002205.1, from coordinate 117,891 downwards.
TGCGTAAAGATCGTAGATGGAAAATTTTCTATACTGTACAAAACATTTAATACCGATTTTATTGCCTTTGAAACTGGTATCAGGTATTTTATTATTTATTGATTATCTTAAAATATACTTGAATTTTAACTGCATTTGCTTAACAAATGAGAACTCTCATTTGTCTTATCTTGACTACAATTATCTTGCAATCATTTCTCTTCTACATTTGCATCATTTATCGACCTGTCGTAAATTTAAAAGCTTTACTTAAGTGCCCCACCAATTAACCAGTTTACTTGCAATCTTTTTTAAATACGTACAAATGAATATCTCATCATTTTTAATACCCTGTTAAATTGATAAGCAAATTGATTACCAATCATATTACTTCACTCCTTCGTTGTTGATCGTTGTCTCTGGCATTATTTGATTTATGTTTTCCATGTAAACACTCAACTGTTCTTCAAGCCCAAACCAGTTGGTCATTCGACCATTTCCAGGGGGCAGACATAGACAGACAAATACAGATACAGACACAGATGTAGATACAGATACATTTGCCAAAGCTGAAGGAAACACTTCGTCATGAAATTGTCAGCCATCATCGAGCAGGCGATGTTTAATGTTTTTCCAATTTATTTTTATGCACCACTTGGGCGACAATTCCATCTCCTAGGTTTGAGTTGAGTATTCAGTTAGAGTTTGAGTCTCAGTTTTAGTTTTAGTTTTGCAACTTTTAGTTGTAGTTTCATTTCAATTTCGTGCAATTAAATTAAGTTCTCTACGTTTTGTCTATTCAAAGTCTGTTCTGGGTGACTTTTGTGTATATGTTCAATGGTCTGCTTGTCTGTCTGTCTGCCTGTCTGTCTGTTTGTCTGGCTGTCTGTCAGTCAGTCAGTCAGCGCTTCAAATTAAATTGGCCTTTGTGTAGCGGCTATTGGCAGTCTAATGTATGGCATACACATGTTCAATGGTTTCCATTGGTTTCATTGGTTCCTCATTGGCTCACTTGTCCATCTGTCCATCTGTCCGATGGACCTGCATACAATAAAAGCCAACGGCAAACGTTCATTGAATAAATAATCAAAATGAAATACTCGTACGTTGCCGCTGTTGCTGCTGTTGTTGCTGTTGCTGCTGCTGTTGCTGCTGCTGTTGCTGCTGCTGCCGCCGTCGCTGTGTGACTTCGTTTTATTCGCTCTTTTCATTGCAAAAATATCCAATTTCCAATTTCAAATTCCAATTATATTGCTCTACGCTTTTTATTATTATTATTATTGTTGTTGTTGTTGTTGTTGCTCTAGCTACTTCTGCTGCTGCCAACAAAATGAAAAGCAATGAAAAATCAATATTGACATGAATGTTGCAAGCGTTACACAATGGTATCATCTGCTTCATTTATTGCAAAAATAAGAAAATCTCATGATTTGATTCAAAATAAAGTTTGGCAAATATGAAATAAATGTTAAAAAGTGTTGATTGATATAAATTGTTATCTTACTATATTGATTTAATAATTTGAATGCTATGTTATGTTAGTGTGAAAGTAAGTGAGGACTGACTACAGAAATAATCCTGTGAAGTATAGTCTTAAATAAATAAATACATTTTAAAAATTGCAGATTAATATTCTAAATTGGTGTCTTACTATCTTGATCTAATACTTTAAATGATACATATCTTTCAAGCATTTTAACGCCCTAAAAAGAAAGGAAATTCATTTTGACTATTTTTTAATAATTTCTTGTTGACTTTATAAATATTTAGCTGATTTATTCTTATAATGATACGACTCTAATATAATTTATTCAGCATAAAAATAGGTTTTTAATTTAAAAAAGAAATTAAAAATTAGTAAATATTTGTTTAAATTATACTTTTGATTAAGAATAAGTTTGATTTGGTTTTAGCATTGCTTATAAAATGTTTTGATTAACTAAAAATAAATGTTAAAGATTATATCTAACAATTTTATTTAAAAAATATTAAAATTAAAATTAATTTTTAAACATTTATTTTTATATGGATATTTAAATGGGTATTAATAAAATTGAAAATATTTATCAATATTTATATTATTTTAAATGCTTCAAATATTTTTTTAATTTTTGCAATTAATTTTGGCTTTCGACTCCACAGTGCATGGCGTCGCAGCTTGCCAGTCACATCAGCTAACGCGTTGAACATGATGTTGAAAAGTCTCAATAAGGACACAAAAGTCATGACAAATGAAATCATACGAATTGTTCATAAAAGAAATACACATATACATATAGATGTGATTGTGTGCATATATATTAAAGCAGCTTACAGTCGTCTTATGTAGTAAAGGCTACGAGCATTGCGCATACGCCCTGTGTGAAAGTACGGAAAAAGAACTTTGTCGCGAACTTTGTCGAAGAAGGGCCGCCAGTCACTACTCATCACTAATTGCTACTGGATGTTGCATGTAGCAGTAGTTGTCGCAAGACCAAAATGGACACATCCGTTACAAGAGCACAGGCTCTTCAATCAATTGCCCAGCGGAAATGTTGCGTTGCCATCCAAACAAATTGCTTAATTACAAATATTGTAAAGTCGCCGCCGCCGTCGCCCTGTCGACAGTTGCAGGAAGTTCTAGGAAAGCAAATGCGAGTCTGAGTCTGAATCTGAATACGAATACGAATGTGAATGTGAATGCGAGTCTCTTATTCAAATAAGCAAGAAAAATTGCATGCCAAATGTTGTTGCTGCTGCAGCTAGTCAAATGTCTATAATTTAAGCAAAAACAAGCGACAGATACAAACAGCAACAACAATTGCAGCGACAGCAACAGCAGGCAAATCATTTGAAGTTGCAGTTGCAGTTGCCATTACTCGTTGTTGCTGTTGTTGTTGCTGTTGTGGTTGTTGTTTTTGTTCTTTTTGCTGCGATGTTGCTGCTGTTGCAAAATTTATGCACGCGGCCGCTGCAAAAAAATGTTGTTGCTGCTGTTGCAGTTGTTGTTGCTTGGCTAATTTGCTGCAGCAACCAGTGGAAATTGTTGATGTGCAAAAATGTTGTTGTTGTCGTCTTGTAAATGCCATAAATTAGTTGCTGCCAGCAGACGAAAAGCGGAATTTACAAACTTTATTTTTCCCTCAATTTTTTTTGCTTTCGTTTATTTGTTATTAATATATTTTTATAAATTTTCATTCAGTTTTTTTATTGCTTCTTTTAATTCAATTTATTATGTTGGCTTCAGTTGGCTGTGGCCTGTGTCGCTGTGGGTTGAACCAAAGTTGCTGTTGCTGATGTTGCTGTTGTTGCTGTCGTTTGCATATTTTGGCATTGCCATGCACACTAAATTATTGGACAACCACACACTCACACACACTCTCGCACATGCACATACAAATTTATTTTCCTGCTGGCGAAGGTCGTGTGGGTGTTTTTCTCTCTCTCCCTCCCTCCCACTGTCTGACTGAGCGTGGGCAAAGAGGGAGCAAATACATTTGCCAACGGCATAAAATATGCATAAAGCCAAAATCAATGCTAGTCTGTATGTCATTGTATGTGTGTATTTTTCCATCTGTGTGTATGTGTGTGTGGAGCAGTAAAAGATTGGAAAATTTTGATAAATGGCATTTGGTAAATGTTTTGTAATGTTCAATGCTAAATAAAAGCAAATTGAATTATTCAATCTGGAAATAGTTGCTGCAAATAGTTTAGAGTGCATTCCTAATACTCAAATTATTTACATAATATTTATAATATAACATATTACATTTATTTTATTTAATTTTAGGTGAAATTGAATTCAACTACAACGGACTAGTCTGTCAAAACTATTTTAATTAATATAAACATTGTTTAGTTGAACTGTTTAAATCTAAAGTATACGAATTTAAAGTTAATCATTAACATGGCTATGTTTGTTTCATTAAATAAAGTTTGCTAATTTGTTGATTCTTTAAAAAAGAAGAAACAAATTTATTCAATTTTCTTCGAAAATTTTAATTTTACAATTCACATTCAAGTTTATATATCTCGATATAAGGGGGCCTCCTTTTTTAATTATACTTTTATTTGAATACAAAACTTTAAAGAATCAAGAAAACAGTTTTTAACTTCTTACCCACATAAGCCTTACAAATATTCTTTAGAATCGGAATATATATATGACAGCTAATTTATCAACAATTCCGATTCTGCTACATTTCTGTCACCATTAATTTGAAAGACGATGGCAATTACTTCAGAAGTTGGCAGAGTGTGCACGGAACTCATAAATAAAAACATAAATTCTTAATTGTAAAAGTTTTTAATTTTATGACAAAATTATAACAATTTATTTGGTCCACCCCCTCAAAAGAATAAAATAAAGTAAAGAAGAAAACGAGGGCAGCGAAACAAGACGTCTAAATTCCCAAAATGCTCATGGTCAGAGAGCTCGTTAGGGCAACAAAAACAAAGCAAAAAAACAAAAGAAAAACAGTAACAACAATAACATAAGTCTAACTGAAATCAATGGCAGGGCAATTGCTGTGGCAGAGCAGCATCAAAATGCTGTGAAGAATTTTCAGCAACAATGAGAAAAGTGTAGAAAAGCAGCAGCAGTGGCAGTAAAGGAAATCCCACAATTCCCAAACAACAATGGCAAATAAATTAAATTAGTCACAAGCATATTTCAAAAATACACACATACACATTGTTTATGTACATAAAAACGTTTTATGTGAAAAAGGGATGGCAACAGCCGTTGCCGTTGTCGTTGGGCCAAGGATTCGAGCCAACAACAACAACAACAACGACAATAAAAAACAGACAGACGAGCATTTTATATATATTTGATTTTATGAGCAAAGGACTGTTACATAAAACCCGCTTAAGGCAAGGGTTGGATCACATCGGAGGAGTGTGGATTAGGGAAGGGGCTGGTGACGGCCCAGTTTACGACACAGTCTTGGCTGTGGCAATACTTGGTTGCAAGTACTACGAGTAGATGTCGTGGGTGGCCGCCTGACTGCCTAACTGCCTAACTGCCTAACTGCAACTTCTGCCCCGAAAAATTCAACGACACACAGGCTGCCAAATTGCTTCAGTTGCCCCACCCAGTGACAAAAAGTAGATAAAAAAGCTAGGACGACCGGGGAGGGAGGTAAACTCAGGAAGAGGAAGGGAGGTAGACGGCTTTAAAAGCGTCTCTGACGCCGTCTGCGTCTCGTCGGCACGAAGCGGGGCCAGACGGTCGAAGGACACGCAGAGTCAGAGACACACCCACAGCACACACACACACACACACACCCAAACACCACACACACAACACACACAGATACAGAAAGCAAACGACATAATAAAACCGGCATTTTTATGCATGTCTGAGTAACTTCATGAGCCAGAGAACCAAGAGACCGAGAGCCAAAAACCAGACTCGGGGGGAGCTGAGAGCTGAGAAGTTGTTAGCTTTTATTTTTTGCTGCTGCTGCTGCTGCCGTTTCCAGTGCAGCTTGACGTCTGTTTCAGGTTCACTGGAAGAGCATCTAAACAGCTCCCGTGGGTTCAACTGGGAGCGGAGTCTGCGCATTTCTTTGAATGCTCTTTATTCAGCCGCCTGGGAAGTGAATTTGGTCTCGGATTTGGAACCTGCGCACTCGACGGGCGTGTCACAGGAACACTCCGACCAAATGAAAGAACAACAAAAGAAAGGAATCATAATAACAACACTAGCAACAACAACATTTTGGGAAGGTCGTTGCGAACAGTTGTAAAACGGCACAGCGCACAGCTGGACCAACAACAACAACAGATACAGATACAGACACAGTGAGATACATATACTTATACATATAGAGGGTCACATTTATGCAACGAGGCGTCGACCGGCAAGTAATTAACTTAAGCCCGAGCAAATGTCGATTTGGCTGCCGACGACGAGGATGAAAACGTGAACGATTCTGATGTCGATGTCGATGCCGAGACAAATGCCGGGTCCATGGACTCGGCTTTGGCTGCGATGCGATACTCGGCCCCAGACTTTTATGTTATGTTGCAGTCATTTGAAAAATGCGCTATATACATATGTGCATATATGTATGTACATATGTAGAAAGAGAAGGTGTGTTGGTGTGTGTTTGGTGGCACTTGTTTAAACATGGCTGAAAGACACACATATGTATGCTCATATTACGTGTGTTCCTATGTAAAAGAGAGTACATGGCCTGTCGCATATGTGAGACTTGAGTTAACAAAAGATGTTATGAGTGTAACATATGCTGTCATACGAGTATAAGAATTCAAGAAGAATATGTACAAAAATACAGGAAACACTTGCGACAACAAAGAAAGTATCCAAGGAATTTACATAACTCATAGATAATGACAACTAAAGTGCACTCTGACTAAGAAGAACACTCAGCTTAGATTTAAGCTCTCTATCAACAGAATGGATGAATCTACATATTGCACTTAAATTTCCTCTGCAAATTGCAATCAATCAGGCGAGAGTTCTAGATTTCTAGAAATTCTGAGCTGTTGCCACACCTCTTAAAAGTAATACCAAACGAAACGTGGAGCATTTTTAATTGAAAATTGCTGTCATGAAGAAGAGACATAAACAACAATTCGTAGAAATGGCGCAGACAGTCAAATGTATTGTGTACGATCCATACGAGTATCTGAGACTCACATAACAATTCTACAATATGCATAACAATGAAGAGCGCTTCAGTTGCCGCCCCGTTTCCCCTTCCCTTTCCGTCTCTACTCGTATAGAAAGAGGGACACAGAGGGAGAGAGACAAGTGTTCCGGCTGTTCCGAGCTGACAAAAAAGTCTTAGGAGAATGGAAAAACTATTGTCTGAGCCATTTGAAGAGTCGTGCACGAAAACTTATGTATAAATCAAAATTTATGAATTTCGTATTCGAAATGAAGAGCTGAGCTGTGCTGAGCTTAAGCCTGAAGTGTTTGAAGAATTTTGAGTGCCTTTGCCTGGCTGACTGACTGACTGGCACTTCAGTCAGCTGTGGGTCGAGACCTCGACGTATTCAACTAAAACAAACAATATAAACTTCAAAAAACGCTTCGTTGCATATCAAATTAATTACACAGAGGCCCCCAAAAGAACTTGCAAGGCAGGAGAGATCGTTCCCTAACAGCCCCGAATAAGTTTGAGGCATACAGACCAGTCTGTCACTCTGTCAGTTTGCCAGTCTGTCAGTTTGCCAGCCCCTTAGTCAGTCAGTCAGTCAGTCAGTCGACCAGACTTGTTGTCAGACAACCCTTGAAGATTGTTTTCTTGTGCCAAGGGGCTGCAGCCCAAAAAACTTTTAGTACAAAGAGTCGACTTAAGCTCGCAGTGGGAAGGAGAGTGGAGGGAAGAGAGAGGAGGGAGGCAGTTCCTGGAGGGGGGTAAGGTAAGCAGATTCAAGCTGGGCGACAAACTGACAGCAGAACACAACTCATGCACTGTGAAAACTGAAAACTGAAGGCATAATTTATGCCATCAAAGTGAATTGTTGTTCAAAGAAAAGTTGGAACCTTTCTACCTTCCCCCTTTCCTCCCTGCCCGTCTCCATTGAGAACAATAACAACATCAGCAACCGACCAGGATGAATTGACAGTTCGCAGTAAGTACGTGAATATCGAAGGCCCTTTACTCGAAATTAATGTGAACTGTTGATGATGATTTCAGGCACAACGAAAGAATTGATCTGGAACGTTTCATTTCAATGGAAAAGGTAACAATATATTGTACATAGATGTACATAAATGTATATAGATATAAAGTCTATAATGCTATCAAGTCATGAATAATAAGTATGTAAAGATATGAGAAATATTTTGGTAAATTATAGTTATCTTTCCGGCCTTTTAACATTAAAATTGCAACTGACTTTTAATAATATAGCAAAAGTGAGAGTTTCTTTCGGAATATAAGTAATATTATTTTCTTTTCATTTTTGTCATAATATCTAATATAAGTAATATTATTTTCTTTTCATTTTTGTCATAATATCTTTCAGTTTATTGACTGATATCTTAGGCATTGGCTACGGTTATTGATTGATGCATATTTTATTTGCAACAAAAATGAAATATTATATTTGCCTGAGCGAGTGGTTCATACCGCTCTTATTAAAATAGTATCTTTCCAGGTATTTTAATATAATGTTAGGGTCAATGGTCGTTCGATTCTTAAATAAAATAGCCTGACTATTTCCACAAAGACATCAATTGATAAGTGAACTGATAAGTAAAATAATTGTTGTAAATTATGAATTATAAAAATGCTTCATAATAAATTTTTTATGATTAGAAATGTTACAAAAATGTATACAAGACGGTCGTACGATATTTCATCTAACATATTTATTTTATTTCAACATACAACACACTATAAATGTCGGGAATATTTTTGCAGATAATTCGACACCTTGACACACTTCATAAGATTGGCAAGTACTTGAAAATCTGGACAGATTCTCTTTCATAATAGCCACACAGATTCTGGGCGGTTTCGGTTTATCAGATTCAGATCTTTAGTGCGGTTTTCTGTGTGTGTCATGACAAAGCTGAAACTGAAACTGTGAAACAAAACAAAGTCAGGAGACGACGACTGGCCACAAAAATAGAAAGGAAACTTAAGCCAGAACCCACAGAATGAGCTCACATGTTGTCCAAGTGAAATGGCAACATAATTGAAATGCACACGACCAAGAGATTCTCTGGAACTGGTCAATGGCTGGAAGTGGAACTGGAGACGTGAAGGACAGGAGAACACTCCCCAGCATGAATGGGCGAAACTCACGCACAGACAGACAGACAGAGACAGAAAGTGACAGACTCCAAAAGGTTTCGACCTTTGGCAAAAACTGAAGCGACCCCAAAATGCTATTTTAACTACATTTGGCGTTTTTATGGCCCATCTTCATTTCATTTCGTTAAATTTCGTTATATTTTTGTTGTTTCGTGGAGTTTGTTTTTTGTTTCATGCCGAAATACTCGTATTGTACATTTATTAATACATAATCATCTCTGACAGCAACATGAGAACTGGCCACATGGTTGCCGTCCCAGCGGACGACTTTTGAGCATTGAAAATAAAGCAGTAAAATTGTAATAGATACACAGATACAGATACAGATACAAAACTCGAACATGAGATTGGGTAAGGGCATGAGTGTGGGTATGAATATGTATGGGTATGTATGAGTATATACCGAGGCTGTGGCCATCCATTGTTGTTCTTGTTGTTGTTGTTGTAAGTACGTGTTTGTGCGACGTGTTCTTCGGATAGAGGTTCTAGGAAATTCAACCTAGCTTGCGAGTTGTCGAAAATATTGTGTTTTTCTTTTTATTCGCCTATTCTGTTTTCTTCTATTCTATTTATTTCATTTCAGTTCAGTTTTAGGGTATTCACTTGATTGTGGCAGCCTGGCACATGGCACATTTGTTAAACTTGAAACGTGAACAGCCCTTTTCGTTCCAAATCTGCCCAGTCAGCTGTTTTTTTTGGTTTTACATTGAGTTTACTGTCATTTTTATTATTTTATTTCAATAAATTTGCCTGATTTAAGCAAGATGCTTCGAAAAGCGCCAAGCATTTTTGTAATTAAAAGTGCAGAAATATTTGAAGGTTTGTAAAATTCGTATAGAGAATTTGTTGCATTTTATCATATTTCATTATTAGAAGATGTGTGCCGAGATCAGTTGGATTCTGAAATTGACAATATTTTGGATGACTTTATAGAGGATGCCATGGCCACTGTCGTCGGAGTCAATATCGCGTCAGTGTCGAACCTGCTTTAGGGTCCTCAAAGGGAGGTATTGCAGGTTTTCGAGATGATATTGATGAAAGTTGGAAACTAACTATGATGGTCACACTGAGGCTGAACCCCGTGGTGTACCCTGTTTGGCGTCAGAAAGCAAGAGAAAGTTTTTTGTAATTTAATACTAAAATAAAATCTAAGATATATACATATGTGCATATATACATGATGGTAACTTATTTAAGCCATGCTCTAGTCTTAGAATCCTCTCCTTTTGATCCAGCTGCTGCTGTTGCTTATGCTTAAAATCATATTCAACCTTCGATTTATTGTCTTCCCTTTCCAACTTCAGTCTGCGCTCCTCTACCAGTTTGCTTCGCGAAAAATGTTTCAACCTGTTGCGTCCCTAAACAACTGTTGTCAAAACTTTCACACTAATAAATGACAAAAATACTAAATACGATTGAAAATATCGACTATTAATCGTGTTTTTTATCATCCCTACATTGGCATATATGCCAGACTTTTCGTAGTCAAGGGTCTGGGTCTGACAACATGGCACGAAATTTTTCAGTACAAGTTGTTGTTGTGACGTTTGGGACATGTGCCATGTGCCAGGCTGCCACTGTCAAGTGAATACCCTATTTATGTTTCAGTTGCTTAGTTGTGCAGAAAGGCAGATAACTCGAAATTCTGTTGTTGTTGTTATTACCAGAAAACTTATCGTTGTCGTTGTTGTCGTTGTTCACTGGCCTGAACCAGGTTTCTGCGAAAAGTTGAACACTTGATAAATATTTTCATATGAACGATTACGACAGAACTGACTGAGTTCAGAGACAGTCAAAAGGCAAACTGAAGCTTAAATGGATTACTTTTATAAAGTGGCCAAAACTGCTTAAGGGACAGGTCAATAATCAGGCGATTCTTCTAGGAATTTTGATCTCAGGATCATGAGGATTTAAATTTAGTAACTTAATAAATTATTAAAAATATTTCACTTTTACCTATACTATTAATTATTTGACTATTTTAAATTTGTAGTCCTATAAAACTTAATTGTTTAATTTGCCTTAAGTATTATTTGTAAATTCATTTAATTTATAGCATTTTCTTTTTAAATTTGATCAAAATTTTATTACTTAGAGGCCAAGTTTCCCACAAGTGTCCACATCCATAGAATATCCAAGGAAAGGAAATCCCTTTAACATAAGTAGCTAATTATACTCTTAGACTTACAAACTTTGCTGATGCATAATTACCACTTTTAAGTTGCCATTATGCAAAACGGCAATGAATTCGAAACGGCAAATAAAAAGTGGAATCTTAATGAGCTGAAACAGGAAAATTGTTGAAAATTGTCGCAAAGTGAACATGAATGGAAGATACGCCAGTGGCATTTTCAATTGAAACTGTTAACTGAAAAACTGGATACTCAAACTGGACATGCTGCCGGACAATTTAATCGTAAAACCCAGACGAGAACAGAACATAACAGAACAAAACAGAGAAAAAAGTAAAGAAGTAGTCAGATTGCTAGGTAAGAAACGGGGCTGAGTTGCCTTTCAAATTGATGAACAATAACAAAAGCCTTGGCCATACAAAGGAAAATGTCGCATAGAAAAAGACTTACTTTCAAAGTTTCCAGCAAAGAAATACATACATGTACGTATTAAATACATACTCACATACATGTACATTGTACATGTATTTTTCTTTCTCTTGCGAAATTAATGAACTATTCAAATGTCAAAGGATCTGTGAAGCGCGCCGTGTAGATAAAGCGACCGTCACGACGGACACAAAACAGTTGGTGACAACAGCCAGAGCAACAACAACAGCAACAACAACAACAATGAGAGCAAAGCGGGGCAACAATAAAAACGAGTCCGGTAAAGAAATCCATAAAAGATTTTGTAGCTGCAACGCGTCGCTTTATGAGTCTCGTCGCTTTGTGTGCTCGCTTTTACAAAATTCAAAAAGCAATTTACAAAAGACAACGTGAAAGGCGATATGCTTCCCAAACACACACACACACACACACCACACACAAACACACATAAAAGCCGTGGCATGGCCGGAACCCAGATTTGAGCCCGGGGCCAGAGTTGCAGCTCTAAGTGCCACTAAAGGACAACGACGGAGGAGAATAAAAAACAGAAGAGGGAAAAAAGAAAAACAACGAAGGCGCTGAGGCGCATCGAATGCCTTGGAAACAGTCCCATCCGAGTCACAGCCCAGCCTCCATCTCGAGGATAGAATGATGATGACGAGGAGTCGAGTCGAGTCGAGTCCACTTGTCCACTGGGATCGCTTTTCAGTCAGACAGAAACATACAGTATTTGGCCTGCTTTATACGTAAATGAGTCGTCGTCATCGTCGTCGTTGTCGGCCTACAAAAATTCAACGTTGGTCGACTGATTTTTTTATTATCATTGCATTTTATAGACAGTTTTACGAGCTAACGAAAGTGGTTCTGCCAGACGAGGCCAGGCCAGAGCTTGTCCAGATAACACATGAGATATATTTGGATGTATGTATGTATGTTGATGCCGACATATTTCGGTTTTACGATCGCCTTTCTTGCCTCTTTTCCCCATCGCCATCGCCATCGTCTTAACTAAGTACCAATGTGAATTGAGTAAATTGTAAATCACACTTGCTAACACCAGAAGATGTTGCATGCCCCACATAACACAAATACAACCCAGTCTGTGTATGATCTCGAACACGAATCAGTTTCCAGATACAATGCATATTAGCGGGGCTCTTAAATTGTTTTTAGTTTCCCGACGCGTCTGCAATTGACCCATTGTCTGTTTTACGAGCCCAAAACAGGGGGGCAATGTGCCAAGGGGAAGCTGTTAAGTGTTGGTATTAAAGCGTTTAAAATGTTGCATTTACAAATGTTCAAATCTGCAACACACACAATGCAATTGACCGAAAGAGAGAGAATGAGACTAAGAGAGAGAAAGTATCTGAGTTTGCGAAAGTGTTGACTGTCTTAGCCATCAATCTTTTTGGTCGCATCCAGCATTGTGGCATGCCCCAAGACTTGATTAAGTGCTGCAAGATCTGTTTTTCCTTTTGCGGCTAGGTCATAAATAAGCCGGAAAGTCTTATGAGATCAAATGTTCGTTATTTTTGCAAAGTAAAATCAGTTTTAGCTATAGATTAACATCTGAACTTGATCAAATTCAATATAAGAGGCAGACTTTAAATTTCTTACAATTTTAAGCATATTCTAAACTTTTATTTTGAATAAGACGAAAGTCAAAATGACTTCCGATAAATATTCTTAAGTTAAAGTCAAAAAGTGAGTAAAATTATCTGGATATATCTATGTTCAAAATAAAAAGTAGTTTATCCTTGGCATATCTTTATGATCAAATAACATATGAAATCTTTTATAAAAGGACTGCTGAGATTTGTCTTTATGAAAAGTTATACGAATTTAGTTTCAATTCAATTACAGAATAATTCAGTAGTGCAATATCTTCCGGACAAACTTGGAGGAATCTAAGGGACTTAGGGATTGGGAAAATGAAGCCTCAACTTAAAAAGGAAATTGATGTGCAACAGCTAAACAATAAGTTTGTTCACATTCAAGTACCTGAGGCGGCTAACAACACGTACCTTAATGCTGAATCCAACTGTGATAATAGTTTTAGTTTCATGTGTGTCCGTCCTTGTGATGTTTTAGATAGTGTCCTACATATTAAGTCAAATGCAGAAGGTTTTGATAAAATAAATCCAAAATTTTTAAAAATACTCCTGCCGTCACTCCTACCACATATAACTTACATATTTAACACAATATTCACGACGTCCGTTTTTCCCTCAAACTGGAAAAAGGCAAAGATTTTAGCGATTCCAAAAGCTAACAATGATTTCAGACCTATATCAATTCTGCCTTTCCTATCAAAAGTCTTTTTGAAAGTTTAATGGCAAAGCAAATTAACTACTTTTTGAAAACGAATTCACTTCTTAGTGACAAGCAGTCCGGATTTAGAAAAAGCAGAAGCTGTACTACAGCCATACTCAACATTAGCGAAGACATTCGTAAGCAACTTGACCATAGTAAAGTGACGTTTTTGATATTACTTGACCACTCAAAGGCTTTTGACTCTGTTAACCATAATATTCTCTGTACAAAATTAAGACAACTTTTCAACTTTGAAAATTCTGCCACTAGTCTTATCGAGTCATACCTTAAAGAGCGAGTACAAGCAGTGGTCTCCGAGTCCAATACGTCAAGTTTTCTAAGCACAAATCGTGGGGTTCCTCAGGGATCCGTATTGGGCCCTTTATTGTTCTCTGTCTATGTTAATGATCTCCCAAATGTTTTGTCTAACTGTGAAGTCCATTTGTATGCTGATGACGTCCAGATTTATGTTAGTCGCCCGTTATCTCAAATTAGTGAATGTATTAATGTTTGCAACAGTAATCTAGACAATATTTCAATATGGGCAAAAAATAATGGCTTAGAGAAATAAATCCTAGTAAATCCAAATGCTTGGTTATATACAAAAAAATCATTGATCCCATCCAATTGCATGAGCTGCGCATCTGTGGCAGTCCTATTGAATATGTAAACAAAGCCGCTAACTTAGGGATTCATTTCAATAACACCTTGTCTTGGAGTCAACATGTATCCATAGCGACAGGCAAAACTTACGCGCAGCTCAGGCAGTTGGCTATATCAAAATCTTTTCTGCCACTTCAAATCAAGCTGCTAATTACAAAAATGTACCTGGTACCAACATTATTTTACGGGGTGGAAGTATTTGGCCATTGCAATGCGAATGACATGCGTAAGCTGAAGGTAGCCTTTAATGCAATGGCCAGATATATTTTTAATCGTAGACGCTGTGACCGTATCTCTATATTTTCCAATAAAATTTTTGACCTTAGCCTTCAATTGTGGATAGACTTTAGAGCATTGATTCTTCTACACAGGATTCTTATTACAAAGGAGCCTGTTTATTTGTTTCAAAAAATTAAATTTGCTGCGTCGCAACGTACAAACAATATTTTATGCCCTTAGAATTAAATTAACGAGCTCGGAAAATCACTTTTTCGTGTACACTGTCCGTTTATGGAACAATTTGCCTCATGCATTGAAAACTATTAGAAGTGCATCGCAATTTAATATTAAACTTAAACAACATTTGCAGACATTAGATTAAGTAAATAATGATTAAATCAAAATTAATTATAATTATAAATGAAATAAAATTTAATTATTGTAAAATATAGTTTTTAAATATAATATATGTAATTTAATATTAAGTAAACAAAACACATTGTGACTAGCACATTAAATAATAAGTGTAAACTTGTAGTGCTGGGAAATCCAATAAAGAAAGAAAGAATAAATAGTTAAAAATTTCTAGATAAAAAGTTTCTCAACCAACTTCAAATTTTGAATGTCATTTGCCTTTTGTAAAGCTTCGACCTGGACGACTTCCAATTAAAATGCTCATAGACAGAGTCAAGAGCTGTTTCTATGGGTGCACTTCATTATCAACAAGTTTGAAATGGTCGTCAAAGCGGCTGCCACTTTCAAAATTAATTGCTGACTGACTCTGGGTCGGACTCTCGACTCTCTTGAGTCTGGCTCTGACTCATATGCCACTTGGCTCCCACACCAGCCACTGAGACATTCAGCACTCGACATGTTAATGTAATAAAAATAAAACTCATTACGACGCAAAATGCAAAAACAAAAACAAACACAAAGAAATAAATTCAAATGAAATTTTCGCAAGTTGTTTTTAATTAGGAATCACATCAACTTGAATTTCGAAAACAGTCTGAACTGAATTTTCGTTAGAACTTCAATCGCAATCGCGATTGCAATTCATGTTTTTAATTCCCGTCTTGTGTATCTGAAATTAAGCAAATAAAACACTAACAAATAACTCGAATTCGAATTCGAATTCAAGTTGAATGTGCAATTGCCTCAGCTGTGGCTCGATTCAAGTGGGTCGGGTTTGCAAATTTCTTTGGCAATGAATGGAATGGAATGAGAAAAACCAACTGGGCCCATAAATTCTCAAAAGAGTCGCAACTGTCGCAACGAGTCGTCGACCAATCGACCGACAGACCGACTGATAGACAGACAGACAGACAGACGGACAGAGCAGCCGGACCTTCCGTTCATTATTTGAAACTTTTTCATGTTGTTTGCATAATTTACAATTTATTATTTTGCGTTATTTATTGTACGTGCCGCAATTTATGCATAAAATGCTGAACAAAACGCTCCATTAATCAGACTACAGTCCATGTATTTATTCCCACAGACTCGCACACAGACCTCGACCCTCGACCCCCCTACACTCCCCTACTCCCCTCCGTATGTCAATCCCCTCTCATCCTTTGTCCATTGAGATTTTAAAATACTAATTAAGTTTAATGTAATGCACATATGCGATAAGTCGCCGGCTTACTCGAGATTATATCGAAGCAGCTCCTCCATATAATACCACAGTAGATTCGTATAATGTATTTGGGTGCCTTGTCAGTCGACCTCTCTATCTCCGTCTCTGTCTCGCCCCTCTTTCGCTCTCACTCTCTCACTCTTCCTCTGCCACAGTCGGTGATTGATGTGGCGGCTTTTGCGTACACACACAGACACACACACACAGGTTTATACCATATTTGGTGAGCACAAAAAACGAACTGAGTTGATGCTGCTTGTACTCGTAGTAGCCAGAAACAAAGTAACTCATTGACTAAAAAATACCCTACGATAAAAATCGTTTGATAATTTGAGCACCTTCTTGTAGCACTTTTGAGTTAGTTAAACAATCTTGGAACAAATAAAAGATAGGAATATACTTTTTATAATTAAAAATAATTATAATCGTTTTCCGAGATCAATTTAATCCTTTTGATATTAGACACATAAATAAATAGAAATAAAAGTATCTGATATCGCTTATAAATATTTATTAATCAGTGTGTTGCTTACGTTTTTACATATCTAACTACTGTGCATCCATTTAAAATCTACAGGGTATACCCAAACTGATAAATTGATGACTAAACTATGAGTTAAAACTGGGAAAGCGTTGCAAATTGTATCGCTAAATTAAAAATTTAGCAAAAATTGCAACTCGAGAGTTACTAATTCCCAATTAATTTTTTATGCAGCAAATCTAATAGGCATATCCTGTGGTGAGAGTTGCTAAATTCATTTAAAATAATCAAAATTATCATGAAGCAATATGATTTAATATTTTAAGAGTCAATATTGACTGCTAAACATATACTTATTGGGCTAATTTAAGTTTGTTTCCCGATAAAAAGACTAAATCAATATTAATTAACTAATAAATTGTAAATAAAAAAAATTTGTTTTTAATTACTGATGGTATTCCCAGTAATTTGATGAGAAATTGCAAGACTTTCCTTGTCCACTTGATGAGTAATTCCGCGCGTGCAAATCCTTCATCGACCCTCATCATTATTTTGGCACACAGTTTATTATTATTATTTTTTGTTTTCAAAACATACACAAAAGAAACAGAAAAGGGGGAAGCTTCTTTCTCAAAGACACTGCAGACAACTTTGTGTGGGTGATCGAATGTCAAGCTCCGAACCAAACAATTTATTCTTTTTTTCTAATTTATTTTTTCATATTTTCCCTTGAAGCAATAGCCAAATAAACATCAACATGGGCGCAAACAAAATGAGCCAAGAACTGCGTTGAAATATTTACGGCCAGAACTATGGGCCAAATGTTTGTGCAAAAGTTTCTTTCAGTTGAAAAAAAGTTGCAAAACAAATGGGAAAACGTATAACGAAGTGATTCAATTAATTTTTGGGAAGCATTCGCATTCTCCGAGCATGAGACACTCACAATAATGATGATGATGATGAGTTTGCCATGTCTCCCTTCGTCGTTTGACAGACTTTGACTTTTCTGCCTTGACAGTCAGTCAGTTCCCCAAGCGCTTTAAATTTTATCTATTCAAATACTCAAAAAATTCAGGAGATGTGGGTGAAAAGAGGGGTTTGAGTTAAGGGGGCGTCATTTTTGTCACCCTCGTCACTTCACACGGCCTGTTGCACAGCATTTAATGTCGTGTTGAAAATTGATTTTTCAGTCTTTTTTTCATTTTTCCTCTTTTTTCATTCAGTCTGTTCAACAAAAGCCACATCAGCGCAGGTGCACACATTCACACACCTTCTAATTAGAAGAACTGAGTTGGCTGCCTATCCGCTTCTTTCCCTACCCTCCCTCCACCCTGAGCACCCAACACAAATTGGCTTAATCAGTGTGAATTTTTAGTCATTTACTTTACAAGTGAATTGCTTATAAATTCAAGGCGCAAGTAATTAAAAGTTCCTGTGCAACCAATTGAATTTATCGATTGATCGATGGCTGAATTGAGAGGGAATAGGAAGAGGGAAGAGAGTGCTGTTTTTGTTTTTTAAAAACTGTGTGCTGGGTGCGGCGGCTGTCTACAAATTGCAAATTGATTTTTATCGATTTCTCATAATCAGAATTATTGCCATTCTACTCGAACTCGTACACAAAATATCACTCGTTTGGCTTGTTTACTTATTGCTCACGTTTCTGATTTCAGATTTCCTGTCTCTTGTTTCATGTTTCATGTTGTCTTGCTCACATGCTGGCGACAAGAACTGAAAGTTGATTTTACAATTTCGATAAGCATCCGCAAATTACATGAGAGTCCCGCCCGGGGACCCATAGACTTTGATGTGTTGCCATACGCCTATAAATTTCATGATTATCAACATTTTTTTTGTATTTTATTTAATTTTATTTAATGAATTTGGTGGGGCCACACCCCATCCATGTGCTGGCTGGTGTCTGTTTCCCCAAACACGCACACTAAGCAACCGAGCAGCCAATTTCAGAGATAGACTTTGACTGGTGTTTGCCAGTTTTAAGGGGCGTTTTATGTGCAGTTTGCATGTGGGAATTTTCATTAGGTTCGAACAGTTATGGATGGAGTTCAACAGAAAAGGCCAGGGGAAGTCCATTAAGTACAGAAAATATAGGCTTGTATAATCTACAATGTGTGTTGTGTGTGTGGATAAACAAAGTCTTAATTATATACAGTAAAAATAGAAATAAAATTAGTTTCTATTCTACAAATTCATCTTAAATCAAACTAGGGTGTTATTACGGTGATTTATATAATCCTAAAATATTCGACAGACGATTCTGCTTTTGTTTCCTGTCTTGAATCTTGAATCTTTATATTTAAAGTGAAGCAAGATTCGTAGAAAATCCTTAGGCTTAGAGTTTCCTAAAACTAATCTGCAATTGGGACTCCCCAAATAAAAACTCCTCCCTTTATGTCTATTCATAATAGTACATCTAAAAAGTATATCAAATATTTCATAGCTTCAATACTATTGCCAAGATTATTATAAAGAAATGAATTCCAATTCGATGAGAAAGACCAGTAAAATAATCCAGGCTCTTATTGAAAGAGGCTTTTCTTAGCTCTTACGTGCGCTTGAATTATTCTTGAAGAGTTCGTTGAACCGATCAGAAGCTTTTCGGTTTTTTTTCTATAATTTTGTATGCTGAGCTGCTTTCAGAGGGTCTGACATCAGAGAATGTCCTTTGTGTGTTGTGTGGAACAAATGTCATTGAGAGCTGATACTCGGATACCTACCTCACGTACCTACTACATACTATATATAAGTGAGTGAGTGAGTAAGTGAGTAGTTCATGCTTACTTCCTCTTGACTGCCTCGGGGTTCGTGTTCGTGTTCGGTGCTGGCCTTTTCATGTACGAGGATGTACGTGTGTGTGTGTGTGTGTATGTGTATGTGTGTCAACCCTCGACCAGGACATGCTCTTAAGTCCCTTCTAATTGCTTGCGTAACCTGAAGCGCTGCGGGGCAACGTCTTCCGTTTCCAATTCACATTTTGCCCCATCTCCTTTGCATCTTGATGGGACGACGGCTCCACTAAAATGTTCATATTTCAAAAATCGTGCTCAATAAATATTTGCAATGTGTCAGGGACGGTTTTCAGTTTTCAGAGTCCGTGGTCTTAGCTGCTCTGGGATCGGGGGTCTGGGGTCTGAGGGTCTGACATTCGCGTCCTCCTTTGTGCGCAAATATTCGCATAAAAAACGTGCTTACGAAAGACATTTGCCAAAGATTTCTGAAGTTGAAAGTTGAGAGAAAAAAGCGACCAATTCGAGTGCAAACTGGGGGAATGGCAAGGGAATGAGAATCGACTTGGTTTCCATCTTACTGTCTCTCTCATTCTTTCTGACTGTTTTTGTCTCCCTCGGATGACAGTTGACAATTGTTGTTGAGCTGCTCGTTGGCAAAATTAATGCATGCCACTTACGAGTGTGTCGCCATTCATTTGAGGAAACGCAACTTCAAATTCTCAAAGAGGCGCCACGATGCATGATTGAGCATGATTGAGGGGTCTACAACTGGGATAGGGACTGTGACTGGGACTGGGATTGTGACTGGTCTGGAAATTGCACAAGACGACGTGAGTGTATACAAATACACTCATATGTGGATGTACCCACATTAACCCACTCACATGCGATTCACAGTTTGCCTCTGAATGGCTTCGTTTATTTTCAACACGTTACTCAAACAATGTTTTTGGTTTATTTAAATTTCTTTCTTACTATAACAACAGCAGTAATAACAACAACAACGACGACGACAACAAGGCAAGCCATGCAAATGCCGGCCCGCTTGTTGTATAAGTTATCCCCATTCCTTTCCTCTTCCCCTTGTCTCCCCTTGTTGCCTTGGCCAACAGCCTTGCCCTCAACGCATTGAGGAAGCCCGCGCGTCAAGTAAACATTTGAATTTTACATTAAAGGCGGGCAGCAAGAACAACAACAACAACGAACAACAACAATATGAAAGCAAAAGCAAAGGCAAGAAAAAAGTATATTCGCATCTTTCTTATTTAAACAAAACGGCGGCACTGTGCACAACAAACAACAATTCGCATTCACAGTCTGTGCGCGATGTTTACTCTTTAAAGCGCCAATGCCACCAATGAGACACTTCACTGCAGGGGTGACTGGAAGGTCGGGGGTCGGTGGTCGGGGGTGACTTTTGGGGGGCACAGATAAAGATGCAAGAACCGAATGAAGTTGGCGGTTTTTGCATCGAGTTCAAACTGTATGCCAAAGTCAAACAAAAAACAAAAACAAAACACAGCGAAAAAAACACAAAATAAATGAAATATTCGAAATTTAAAACTTTATTTTGCCTGGCTTGGCAAACAGTCGTCGGGCCTTTAACTTTACAGTTATGTTGCGGATGGAGTCAGTCAGTATTTTGTATTTTGAATTTTGTATTTGATCAGCGCTGAATGCGAGAAATATGTACAAATGTGCAGCCCGAGGGTCTCGAGGTTCTCGTGGAGTTTAGTTCGTACAAATACTTTTATGGGAGGTTCAAACAAACAGTACAAGATTTCACGCAATGCTCAAGTTCTGCCCTTTTCTTGTCTTGTCAAAACGTTTGACAAACGATAAGCGAAACGGTCTGTCGGAAACGGAATCGGTAATGAAAAGGGGACAGGGGACAGGGGCTTCATTCTCAGGGCGTTGCCAGACGCAGCTGATTTTGATTTGTATCTAATTGTATGCAAACAGCGCGACAGACAGCAACGAATATATCCGAGATTGTGTATAGAATATGGATGAATATACACAGACATACATACATATGTATGTATGTATTTGTATAGTCATAGTCACATATGCGGGCGATTTGTTCGATTTTTGCCATTCAATTTTATGCATGAAGTTGATAGATTGCTTATGAATGCCTTTTAGGCTTTTGTGCAACGAACCAGTTTCTTTTTTCTTTTTAGAGGGGTTGATTCCGTCATGATGATAATAATGATGATGATGACGACGATGATGTTAGATTCGAAACGGGAGCTGTGATTTCACTTCAAGTTGAAACTTTAAAGGTTTCTAATATCCAACACAATATGACAATGACTTCATTAATAATGTGTTAAAGTTTCTATATATCGTTGATTGATTGACTTAATGACTGATAAACAATCATTTCTCGAAAAAAAAAATTGAGATAAATAAGAAGCTAAGAAGGGAGGGAATTTAATTTGTATCCTGTATTTTTAAAAAGCTTAAAGTAAAGTAATCAGTAAGTAATCAAGTAATATTTGTAAGATCAGCTAAAATTTAAATATATAATGTGTACTATTATTATTATTAATATTATTCAATATATCGCCATTAATTTTTGTGTTTAGCTCTATCCTATTTGCATTTAAATATTAAGTATAATATAAAATTGAAATTTATTTCATTTCCATTTTGCTGTAAATTAAAATAGATTTTAAAGATTCACCAGAACAAATCAACAACAGAATATCGATTAAATTTGTAAGATTATTCTGGTGAACGGCTGCGATTAGCAATCATAATATCAAATTTTGTGATTATCATGATTGAAAATTCATCACCAAAGTAGTTCGCTGAAATTCTCTGAATGTGATGCTTTGTTATCGATACAACAAATCGTAATCAGCAGAACACAAGATTTGAAAAAAAAGAACAAAATTAATAAGGAAACCACATTATTAATACTAATTTGGTTCAAAGATGACGTTGGAATCTGCGTATTTTTAAGGAATATGGTTATCAAAAGTGCTTTAAACTTTCTCATATAAAATGTTAAAGGCGCATACAAAATTGGCTTAATTTTTTAATAATGAAACATGTTATCTATTATTTTAAATCTGGCCTATTGCTGTGTTTATTCCCATTACATTAAGCATTTTGAGCCAAACTGTTTTTAATTTTTTTTTTAAATATTAAAAGCTTTGACAAAATCTGAAATGACAACTTTGATTTTGAATTAAAATTTCATCAAAGCGTTTACCAGAAGCCCAACAATTTGTTGTTTTCTAATACATGATTACTGATCGATTAGTTCTGGTGAACGCGGCCATTGTATAATTCAAGAAAATATTCTGTTAAAGAATGTAAATAAATGCATTAAAAAATAGTTTAATTTATTGAGACCTCTTAAACGGGATATGACTCTCAAGTAATCAAGTTCTATTATGTTTTAGTTTATTCAAATTCCACAGCATTCAGAGTTTTAACGCCGATGTTCTGAATCAAGCATATTTTTAATACAAATCCGCTATAAAAATGAGAGAAAAATGTGTCCGATGATTTTAATTTGGTTATATATGTTAACTATTACTTAGAATGAAAATGCAGATTCCCTTTGTGCTATTTGGGAATTCATAAACTTTGGCTCATGATATACGTACTGTAATCAGGTCACGATATAATGGCGTCCATTAAACGAGCCCATAATTAGAAAACCAACAGAGCTAAAGTGCCAGTCAATTAAATCGTTTGAAGTGCGGCACATTTCACTTTGCATTATTTATCAGATGTATCAGGCTGACTTTTATTTGCACCATATAATTTGCGCAATCATTTAGCAGTCGGCCCAGTTACTACACACACAATATATAGAATTTAGCGTCCCGTAATTAGAGACTGTCGCTGACTAACTCGGTTCCCCAGGGGCCAATCGTGCTTCGAACTTTCGACTATAAGTACACCCCAATGTAGAGAGTGATATATAAATATACTTGGACTCTGGCAGCTACGCAAGTATTGTAAATGAGACTGTGTGTTTCTAAATTACAGGTCTCTACTCGCATTGTCATGAGTAATTAAGAGGTTAGGCCGACACGTCAGTGTTTAGTTCGAGTCCAAGTCCAAGTCGAAGTCGTAATCAAAGTCCAAGTTTAAGCAGCCGTTGAAGTTCCCAAGACCCTTTTAGACTCGACGCTTACGTGGCCATTTGAATAGGGCCATAAATACGCAATCGAGGTCATTAGGCAATTTAAAATTTTAACAAACTGATAATAATCGACTTGATCGCTCTCTGACTCAATATTATATATATTGTATGTTAAAGGTGAAGGATGGGCTTGGAATTGGAATTGGGATTGGGTTACGCGTTCAGTGGCACGAAGTGCTCGAAGTTAAAGTGAATTTTTTATGACGTTTGCACGAAATATTAAGGTGTAATGGGTATTAAGCCGGAGACATGGCATGGAAAAGCTGACAACGGTCAACAGGGGCAGGGAACAGGGGCAAAGGGAAGGGATCGGGCAGACATAGAAACCTACAAGTGCGGCTTAGTGACACGTTCTTCGTCTTCTTCGGGCACAGGGAACAGGAGACAGGGGACACCTAAGTATTGCCGGTTTTACGAGAGTCTGAGACACGGACTCGGACTCAAACTCAGACTCGGACTCGGCGTAATCTTCTGCGCACCAAATAGCAAAGTCATACCCAAAGAGGAAATGGGAGGGTGAGAGGAGAAGATGGAGGTGTTAGTGGCTTGGCCTGTGGTGTAGGTTTCTCGGCACAGTGGTAGAAGACCTATTCAAAAAGTAATCAATAGTGATTTAGATAATCTAACAATTTCTTTACTTTCAGTGAACATCATTTGGATCTCCAACAAGGGAAGTTTCCTTAGCTACGATCCGCATTTAGATTAGACAGATCTTCAAGTCCAGTGTCCTCGGAAAGTGCTTGCTCTAATCTATTTGGCTGTGATCTTAGGCACACCTTAAAAGGCTGCACAGGTAAACAGCAAAAATTTCACCACGAATGAAAATGGTTTTCTCGACAATGTCACAGTGTGACCTCAAAATGTTTGTCAGGCCCGCACAAAGGGACAGACTCGAGGCAAATAGTAATGGCAAACAACATGTGTTCAAGCCTGTGTGTGAGTGTGTGTGTGTGTTTATGCGTGTGTGTGCTGGTAATTAAATACAACAACAACTACAAGAGAACATGCAGTCAACCTGTATTTTTATTTTTATATGGCAAACTCTACGAGTACAAGCACAAACACTCACAGACCCGACCCGTCTCAGCTCTGAGAGTCTCAGAGTCTCCTTGGACTTAATTACACGGATTAAATATTATACGGCTTTAATGCTTAGTGTTGCAAGTCTTGTTGTTGCTGTTGCTGTTGCTGTTGCCGTTGCTGTTTCAGGCACGTTATTTCCTAGGGGCCCCGCCCAAGTTGTAAAAAGAAAAAGAAATAAAAATAAAAGCTGCGTCTGTCATCTGCCTTATCGCACAAATTGCACTTTTATAATGATCCGCCCCCGTCCATAAGTGAAAATTACTTGAATACCTTATACCCCATAGTTGTCGCTCAGTTTGTCACTTTTGGTGTTTGTCGCCGATGCGAAACGACTGTTTTCTGTGTTAATTGCACATTTATGTTGTTTTGGCCATTACAGGTTTTTTTGTTTTGGTCTAAGGAAATTGTCCATAAGCCTATAGACGGTTATACTCAGTCTCAGGCCCACATGTAAAATTGGCCAGGCCAAAAATGTTCATAGATAATTGTCTCTGCTTTTGGTAAGACTCGAAGTGAAAATTGCCTGGTTGTTTTTGTACTCGTACCACGGGTCTTACCAGGCAAAATATGTTGTGTTTGTTATTGTTGCTGCCTCTTTATAACGCATGTTTTTTGTATTTTTTTTCTGCTTTTTATGGTGCGACATTCGCACAGTGCGACTGCCGCCCATTTCCATTTCCATTTGTCGTGTTTGCTGCGAGATAAGCGCCAAATTCGTATAATTAGAGACTTCATACATATGCTGCCGCAAATTACATTAGCAATGCTTGGGAAAACTGTCGACGGACTGTTAGAGACAAATAATACTCTTAGCTAAATATAAACATCAAAGTGTAGGAATGTACAAAAATTAATAATCTTATATCTTGAAAAGATCATAAGGAAATCATTCAAAAACCAGGTATAGAAATGTTTAAAAGACCATATAAAAATTTGTAGTACATACATATAGAAATATTAACATATTAAAATGTTCAAAATAATTATATTAAAGTTATAACAATAAAATTAAAAAAAACAATATTTAATCTTTCTATAAGAATCATATAAAAATTTGTAGTATATGCACTTAGAAATATTAACATTTAAAATAATTAAATTATGATAATATAACATATAACATCTAGTAGTTCCACAAGATTCGAGTTGATGTATACAAAAAGCTGAGTAATCAAATAAACAAAACATATATATTAATATGTATTTATAGTTAAGCCTAAAAGAGCCAAGCAATTCAGACAACTTTCAGCAGAAGCTACTTACATATAACTGGTCTCCCTATCATGTACATTTCTGGTTAATATCATTAATTTTGATGTTTTTGTTGTGCCACGCCCACTTCCGCCTGTGGCATACCAGGCTGGTTTGTTAATGTGCCCAATTCCCAAGTAATTTTAATGACTTGCAGTCCATAAAAAAATAAAGCAGATTATTATTATGAGTGTATACAAAATTAATGCGAATGCGCACACACGGCTCTGATTATTTATAGGTATAATTAAACAAACGTTTTCAAACGCGAGCACAACAAACCAGCTAACTAACCAGCTATCCAACTACATATAGATACAGATACAGTTACCGATACATACATATAGTAGATATCTTCAAAGAAATATCGCGCATACGCCCCTTTGTCCATGGTACATGTTAACGTAAACAAATAAAGGGCGTCGCTCGCTTTGAATGAACGTTGAGCCATTGAGTTTTGGCATTTAATTGAGGTTCATTAATCAGAAACACAACAACAACAACAACAACAATAAAAGTGATTAGACTGCATGTGCTTGCCATTTCTAATGGGCGCCCCAAAAGTCATGACATTTCATTTGAAAGGCAATCAAAGTTTTCCATGCAATTTGATTTTTGTTTTCCTCTTTACAATTCTTTTTACCTTCCACGTTTTCGGCCTTATCGCATCATAACAATCATTTGCTTTATTGATGTCATTATTATGGCAACTTTTTGTTGCTTTATAAATATCAAGTCATTTGCTTTGCCTCATTTCATTGTTGTTTTTATCTCTTGACCCTCGATTCGTGTTATCGACTCAAACATTATATTTAATATTTATTTCATTTTCACTTAGTTTTGGTGTGTGAAGGTTGCCTTTAACTGAGGAAATACATATTATATGTTTGTTAATTGTTCAATTTTCGCCATTTGCCATTTGTCTTAAGGCTTTTCCGCATTCAAAAATATGCAAAACTTGCTCGAAACTAAAATCATTTCTATGGATTTTTTATAGTAAAGATGTTGTTTTTAACAGCTTGACATCTGTATGTGTGAGGTTTCATTAAATTGTTACAAAGGCTGTACTCTG
Source organism: Drosophila suboccidentalis (assembly GCA_037043435.1). NCBI lineage: Eukaryota > Metazoa > Arthropoda > Insecta > Diptera > Drosophilidae > Drosophila > Drosophila suboccidentalis. Next base: position 90,932 of record JBAMBK010002205.1, on the reverse strand, counting down.
AATGACATATGGCATATATGCTAATATTGATATTGGGTTTTTTGAATGAGTTTCAAAATGCCTTTTGTTTGCTTTTTATGGCTGTTATATTTTTAAAAGCTGCTTGTAATACGATCTTAACTATGGATATTGTATTTCACTTGGCACAAGGGTTGTCTGTCTTTGAGAGTCAAGATGAGATCACTGTATAGGAGTATGAGTTTATGTATCTATTTCAGTTTTTTATCAGTAAGTTCTTCCTCTGCGAGTTTATGTTTCCTCTAATCGATCTTCAATAATTTAAGCAATGTCATCGCATGCTTAAACATAAAACACAATCCAAGTGACTTGTCAACTTTTCATTAATTTTAAGCTTCCTCCCTGTCAGTTCTTCGTCTCTTCGTGCCACCCCCTCCTGCAATCTGTGGGACACATTAAGTTCAGCTGCTGTCAGACGTTGCCACATCACGTTGCCCATTAATGTTGCATGGCGCAGCACAAAAGCGTCCATTCAATGCACTCACTTGATTATCAGAGCCACAAACGACATCATCGTCGCCTTCTCTAACCGCAAAGCATTGTGCCCCACAAACTTTCCCCTAATTCCCCATTTTCCCGATGCCCTCCTCCAAATGCTGTATTAGTTGAGGGGATGCTCGCGTTTCTTGCTCTCTTGAAAACATGTTTTTGCACTTATGTACGAGTATGTATATGTATGTATAGATATGTGTATGTATCTCTCTTCATTCCAGATCTCCGTCAAACTATGAACCTGAACAATTGTCAAATGAAATTAGCTGGATTGCTTGTTGTTGGTAATACGAAACAAGGCCATCAGCTCATTGGCTTATGATGTTCTTATTGTCTTTTATTTCTCTTTTTTTTTTTTCGTTTGCTACATGTGTCTGTGGCTTATGGCCTCGAGGCTTCCGTCTGTCGTCTGTCTTCTGTCGTCTCTGCCATTTTTTATGTCTTCTGTGTGACAAATGTCAAATGACCGAACGCTTGGATTTAACTGGCCAAACTATTTCTATTCTCAGGGCAGGGATATTATCAATTTATCTCAGCGTGCAGCACGTGTCGTTGTGTCGTTGTGGCATTGGGCGTTCCCTGAGATACTTTTGTGCAGCAGATAAAATTAACTGCATGCTCGTCTCAGTAAATGCGAACACACATTCTTGAGGCCTTATCAGAGCTGCCTATAATGTGCTTGGCCACACATTCAACAGCTGCCCCGGTAATTGCCCAAAAAAGAAAAAAAAATAATGTAAATAAATGTTTCCCCCCCTGCAGCTAACGATTTCCCCCCTTCCTCATTCACAAACTTCAGATACTCATTGCTAGTCGCATCCGCAAGATGCAGCTACACAGATAACATGGCCAGCAAACAAACAACACCAAACATGCAAGTTCCGACCGTCGGCCCATAGATAGAGGTAACACACACACACACACACACACACACACACAAGACACACACACAATGGCCATAGAGAAGAGCTGGCAATCATTTATTTGAAGCGTCAAACTCGTTTGTCTTATCTGATTATTTATATGTGGACTTTTTATACACTATCCGCATGTCTATCACTTGCATAACATTAAAACCAGAAAACTTTTCCACAATTTGCATATTAATAAATTAATTACACATTACGAATTAGTACAGGCAGTTGATAACACTTTGAATATTTATATCAAAGCATTTTTATCGATTTGATTAACATATAAATTTACTGTGGATTGAACGTTAAGAGTCGAACAGCAATGAAATGTATATTTAATTTGTGTGTATAAAATAATTATAATGCAATTCAGTTTAGTTTTTCTAGTTCTTAACAGTTGAAAATGTATAATTTAGTACTGAACGGGATTTAACACATAAATTAAGTTCAACGAACAGGGTAAGACATCATATACTTTTAATTATTTGCATGTTGAATAGATTTAGTTTAAAAAAATTAAAAACATATAACTCTTTCACATACAGGTATATTACAGTTTTATCCATGTAAATATCATTATAATTTAGTGTGAAAAAATAGATAAGAAAAAAAACACTTTGTGGGAAGGACTTGTATTTTGTACAAATACGGGTATAACATCTTTTTTTAATCATGTTAATGAAGAAAATAAATATTATAAAAAGTATTTAATGAGTATAAAAATAGTCTGCAAGTATCTATGGTAATATGGTAATACTTTTAGCTTAATACATGATGTTCAGCATAAAGAAGAACAATAACAAAAATTCATTTAATTTGCTTACTAACTAATTAAATCAGTTAATATTTGTATATTTTTTAAATATATTTAAAGTATTTCCAAGTCATTGTCGTTTTATTACAATTTTAAAGTTAAAGAGTATTTAAAGTGCGCCTTTTTTATGGATTTTTCTTAACTGCACGACGACGCCGATGACACGACAAGCTGTGCTGACGTTGTTGTTGTACTTGTTGTTTAGTTGTTGTTTAGTTGTTGTTGTTGTTGTTGTAGCGCGCCAACGCTGTTAGTCATGCGCCGGGGCCAGCGCTTAACTTGGCTTTTAGCTTGGCCAAACATACGCAGACGAGCAGGCCAGGCAAACAGGCACACAGACAGACAGACAGCGAGACAGAGAGACAGACAGATAGACGGTAAGACAGACGAATCATTCATTGCACGCTGTTTTGTTGCTGGTCCCCGTCTCTTTCGCCGCAACCCACAGCTCGCAGCTCGCAGCTCGCAGCACACAGCTCACTCATTCATACAGGTAGCCAGCGCCATCGTCGTCGTCGTCGTTGTCATTATCATTTTGTCGTCATCAGCGACGTCGGCGCAAATGAAACATAAAATGAAACGCCCCTTAATAGTCACCGCCGTCGTTGTCGTCCAGCCTTATGCGTATATTTGAGATACAAATACATTCACACACACACACACACACAGTGGCCCCGACTTGGCATAGTAACCGTATCGGGTCGGATATCTTTGTATCTGTATCTGTCAGTGGCCGTTGTTTGCATTTTTAGCACACATTTTCTGCTGCTGCTTTTGTTGTTGTTGTTGCTCTTTTTTTTCTGTTTTTGTCGCTTGCGGTTGTACTCGTATTTTAGTTCACATTTCTCAGTGCTTTCTGTGTACCCAAAAAAAAAGAGAAGAAAAAGACAGAAAACAAAACCGCAACTGACTAACGTAATCTTCTAGATACGCATGCCATATGTGCGGTTGCTTGCGTACTCAACAGCAGCACAGTATCTGCATCTGCATCTGCATATGCGTATCTGTATCTGCGTATCTGTATCTCTGCATGCGTCCGTTGTATATCTGTGACTCTTGTGCCAGTTACTCGACCGTTTTTGGATTGAATTTCATATTTGGGCGCTTGCACAACATTTGAATGCAAATGCAGATGCAAATGCAAAGTTAAAGTTGCAACTCCAAAAAGTAAATGTATCTAAAGTGTCGTTGCCTATAGCTTCAACTTTACTTTGTGTCATTGTATTTTTATCCACAAAGTGCTTTAATTAATATTAATTTCGTATTACTTACGCCTGCCATTATAATTTAATTAGGCGCTTTAATTAAAAGCTAATTAGATTTTAATTGTATTTTGTTGTCGTCGTCGTCGTTTGTTGCGTGCGTCGCACACATTTCACCGCATTTCTGCTTCAACTTTTCATTTAATATGAAAATATGTATACAACATGCTGTGGCACATTCGATACCCAAAAGTCCCCCTTGTTTTCCCTTATCCTGCCACCAACATGAACAGCATTTTGTGGCGTTTATTTATGAGTCCCTTTTCATGGATTATTCTGGCCGTTTTAGAGGGTGGCTTTATAGCCAGGCTTGCCTGCCCGCCGTCTGGCATTGGCCATTGATAATAAATTGTATTATTGGATTTGCTTGTTGCCTTTTGTGCCGTCGACATTTGGTCGGATCGAATGTTGCGTTGTTTGCCCGGCCCTTTGGGGGCGTTATGCAACGGCAGATGGGGAACAACCTCATTTATTCCCTCACTTCAATCTCGTGCTCAAATGTTGCCAATCAGACGGCCATAAGTGCTGTTTGCTGTCCACACACTAATTGATTAATATTGCAGACATATGTATATTTGTGTATATTAAGCACATTACTCTGACGTCAGTCAGTGAAAATGATGAGAACTGTTTTAAAAGCCAATAGCTTAGACAATATGTCATTTGCCATTAACAAAACTTAATAATAATTCATCTCCATCGATTCCATTAATCAATAAAAAGACTTTTCAAATCGCTCTGACAATTTATCATTTGCATTTAATAAATATAAATATAATTCATCTCCATTGATTTGCTCAATCAATCGCAGCTATAAAGTATTCAAAGACTTTTCAAATCAATTGTCAAAAGTGTCAGCATTTGGAAGCCCTTATCAAGTTGGCACATTTCCAGTGGCCAGTCAATTGCATGCGATGCTGTCTAAAACCATTCAAGCCAACCAAAAAAAGTGGCCTATTGTTGGCTTCTATTGCCGTTATTGTTGCTCCCTCCTCATCCAATTTTCTTGGAGTTGCTAACGGGCATTGAAAACTGCGTTCGAATTGCCGTTTTGGAAAAAGAAGAAAAAGCAGAGAAAAGTAAATAGAATGCTGTTTTTGAATTGCCACTGATTTGGTTTTCGGTTTGATTTTGCTCTACATTTCCAGGCCAATAACTGTACAACAGAAAGAGCACTAACAACAACAATACGAGTAGAGCCAACAACAATTGCTTTAGTTACAATGACAGCGCAGTTATCGTGAGTCTCTTTCATCGAATGAAGTGTTGCAGGTTGTGGTTGTCTCTTTATTTATTTAAAACTGAACCGTAGCCCGACCTTTAAGCTCTGAAATGAATTAAGCGAAACATGACGCCCACTGCCACCGACAACACCACTAACACCAGCAACAACACTCAGTTGTTGCCTTCGCTTGTGGCACAGCAGCAACTGCAACTTTAACTGCAACAGCAACTGCATCTGTCTGCTGCGACCTCAAACAATGTAATTCCATCATTTATACCAATTTCGCCATTTATCCGCAAACAATTCGCAAAAAAAGCAACAACAACAACTACTATGACAATGGCCCAACCCAAAACCCAACACAGTTCAACGGAAAATCGTCCCTGACTCTGCGGCTTCAACTTTGTGGCTCTCTCCGGTCGTTGCAGCATTGTGTGCAGCTCGTTTCCGCCGCTTTCCCGCCTCGCACTCGGTATACCCTGCAGCGGGTATTATCATTCGACAACGTTGTATGTAACGCACAGCAGGCAACATCTTTCCTTCGATAATGCAGGCACATAAATCCTCTATGCCTGAGTTTGCAACCTGACAGGTGGCAACGATTTTTAGCCAAGCTATTTTCTGCATTTCCATTTACTTGCATGGCAATTAGTTAGGGAATATTTAAGAGTTGAAATTAATTTTCAGAAATATTTACCATAATTATTTAATTTATTTAATTACCCATTTAGTTATATGTTTATCGTCGTCTAAAAAACAGTCGACAGAGAAAAAAATAGAGTTTAAATATAATCATAAAATACTGAACTGTGACACCGAACTTGACCTTTTTACAGGTCGAATTTTGCAAAACGCCAAAGCTATGTTGTGTGAAAATTTTAGCTTTCTAGGCTTAACCGTTTGGCCTACATGCTTTGAAATATAAGTATAGAAGAATGTAAAATGAACAGTTAAATTATTATTTTAAATGATAAAGATAATATAGTTTTTAACGTAAGCATTTATATAATATACGGAAACAGTATGCTACATTATGTTGTTTACTTAGAGTACTGGAATATTGTATCACTTCTATAATTTGGTAGCGATCGAAAAGGTGGTTCAAAGAAAAGTAGAAATATCGTCCCTCAATCGATATTATTGTTTCTGTGTTAGCTTGATTTGAAAACAGTGAAAATATAATCATTTAATCCGAATTTTATACTTAAATATCAAGGAAAATGGGATAATTTTTAAAAGTAAATAAGATTTCTAGGGTAACAGAGACTCGTCACAAACCCCTGGCAACCCTGACTGTCCGGGCGCTGTTGCTGGTTCCATTGTATGGAAACGTGCGTTACGTTCTGCTTACAAAACGGATTAAAAGGTTACACAAGAGCGTGCAGCATTGGCGACAGTCGTCATTATTGTGTTGCGGGGAGACGTTGAAACGTTGAAACGGACACGGATGCGAATACCGTGCCACATACTCGCACATATACACGAGTGTACATTTCAATGCGATAGACACAAACACACACACACGCACACACTTAGTGAAACCAGAGGCGCAGTCAGAGTCACAGTCACTTTATTTGCAAACAGTCTCCGCCTTCATCTCCATCTCTCTAACCATCTCTGTCTCCAATTCCATTTCCATCTGTATAGTAGTCGAGTCTTAGTTACTTCCCATCTGCATCGCTCGGCACGCACATGTTGGTCACGTTATGCGCATGGTTGTGCCGGAGTATGGCTGGTGGAGATCGAGGGATCGGGGATTGGGAGATTGGCAATTGAGGGGAATTGAGTCTGTGAATTGCCACGACTAACAACTCGTCTTGTGGTTTCATACTTTATCCGCACGACATTGCTCCACTTGCGAGCCAACGTTAATGTTTTTAAGTATTCTTTTTCACTTTTTTATTTTTTTCTCTCTTCTTTTTGTGGCATTATGACATTTACTGTCATTTCTCTTGCAAATGCGGTAAATGGCAAAATAATCAACATTAAAATAAAATTATGAAAAGCCAGCAAAAGGTATTAAATCACGCAATGACCAAGTAAAATCCATTAAGACAGCTTGCACTTCATCATCATCATCATCATCTGCCACAACTTTGTTTCCATCTCTGTCTCCGTCTCCATCTTCGTCTCCGTCTACATAATTAATTAATTATGCGGCCTGTCGTCGCCTGGCCTTTTTTTTATTTTATTTTATAGCATACCACAGGGCGCCGGGCAAAGGCGAAGGTCAATTAAAAAATGTTGTGCTGCAATTAGAGGAGATTGACGACAAAGGCTCTTGAGGGGAATCAGTTGAGGATTGAGGGAATTGTTGGAGTACTGTCGACAAACTCAATCTATTTAGGTTCTTTATTTATTTTCATTTGGGTCAATTAAAAGTATTGACATTGCACTTAGACGTGGACTTTTATTATTACTCTTCCTTACATTTCCACATTTAATTGATAATACTTGTTCAATTTTGCCGATAACGAATATGGGCTAGCCTCATCAATCTATCTATCTATCTATCTATCTGTCTAGTCGATATTCTCAGCTTGGATAGATGCAGCAAACACGAAGCACAGAAATTGTTTTTCGTTCTTATCGCCAACGTCATATATTTTCAGGTAAAGAGGATTATGGACTCGGGACATGCAATCGACGCGATGGACTCTCTGTTATTAACCCTTGTTGGCAAGGGGCAACTTCATTGCAGGCATCTTACTTTCTGTTTTTGTTGTTGTATTTCATTTGGTTGGTTTCTTGTGATTTTGTGCCATTTTTCATGACGTCGACATTAAGCTCTGCGCATACCTTGAAGCTATCAATTGTGGTTGCGTGGTTCAGTGGTGCTTACTTTTCCCATACTACTCATATTCAGCAGCTTAAAAGTATTTTCAAGTTTCGCCGGACAGCTGAAGAGTTGACTCAACTTCGTGGCAGATTAGAAGCCACCATCATTCGCCTCCATCTCCATCTCCATTCTCTTGATCTTCTTAGTCATCTGTTACCACCATTTAGCCTTGACAAAAAACCACACCCACACAAAAACATACACATACACACGCTATCCGTTGGAGCAAGTAATTTATGCGCTACTTAGTTTTGATGAAATAATTCCTATAGATGCTATAACAACACTTAATTTCGCACATTAAATATGCCATTATATCGCTCACAGAATCATTGATATATTATGGGGAGGTAGTCGATGGAGGGGTTGGCAGATAGGGGAACAATTTCACTCAATGGCCTGTCATTCATCAACGCAATGAAAATGAGGCAAACGGCCAAATACACAAAAAACATTTAATGGTTCATGCAAAAATGCTTTAAGCCCAGTGGCCAGACATATTTGCTGGCAACAATGTTTTCTTATAGTCATATATATATAAATATATCTGTGTATATAGCATACACAGGCATGTGCATTTTTATATATTCACACATGAAAAGCAGATTAAAGTTGAGCATAACTACTTTGTATATAATTTTAATTTAATTGCCTTTTATTCATAAAGATATTTTCTTTTTGTTAAATTTTAAAAGTTAACAAATATGTGAAGCTATTTTCAATCTATGATTCTATTTATAAATAAATACATTTCTTTTTAAATAGATCGTAGACAAATTATTTCTTATTCAAATGAATTATACATTCGAAATGATCTTAACTTATTTTAGCTTTTTAAAACAGAATGATAAAAGCAAAAAAAGAAAAACAAATTATTTAAATTAAATATTTTTATAAATAAATTCTTGTTTATAAATAGTGCTCAATCAAGCCATCAATCAAATAAACTTTTAATTATTTAACTTGAACATGCCGCATAAATTGTATTTGATTCTCAACGATTATTTATACTGACAAAAATCTATAAATAGTATTGACATTTATTATTAATTAAAGGCATTGTTTAAACAAACTCTGCACAAAATTAGCTATTTCTTAGTTCAGAGTGTTACGCACAGCTAACTTTCAATATCACACAAAGCTCTATAAATAGATTTTATAGTATTAGATAGTAGAAATAAAAATGTTAATTTATGATCTTTGGCCTGGCGATTTTATTAGACCATTTTATGCTTATCGAAATCGATGAATATGCGCAAAATTAACGAGATTTTAACTGAAAAACAAAAATAGAAGGTGCTTACAGTATAAAAGAGAAAAAAAGGGTAAGTGGGTCAGAACGTTTATTATGTGTAGTTTCATTTTATGAATAATGTTAAGTTGTATCTACAAAGCTAATCAGCATTGTTCCTGTTCCAGAAATTGTGCCGCCAGCATATTATACAGACTTGAGCTTGGTTCACCGGATCTACAGTCATTATAATAAATGCGAATTTAACAAAATTATGCGTGTAACTAAATTGTAGCACGTTGCACATATTGCGCACAGATACAAAGATACATTATGTATCTATAAATAGTTGTATTCATATATCAGCTGCCTGTTTAATATCTTCATTGTGCTTTGAACGCGTAACAAATGCGCCGGGTCTGGAATTCTGAATCAAAGGGAAGGGAGGAGGGAGAAGGGAATAGGGAAAATGGAAGAGGAAGGCGGTGCAAAGCGAAGCGAAGCTTATGAAGAGCAGATGACGCACACAGACTGTGACCGAGTGGAAATACTCGTAAAGTAATTTAAATATGGGATGGTAGCATACTCGTATAAAAAATGGAAAAAATGTGAAGAAGTTGCTTTGAATTACAGCGACGGCGACTTTTGCACAATGCCCACAATTGTCGAGAATTTGAAACTGGAGAATGGCAGAGGAAATAGGTAGCAGCAACGAGATTCGCAGCTGATTGGCAGTTATTCAAAATATGCTAATGGATATGACTATAGCTATGGCAATGGCGATGGCTGACAGGCAGTGGCAGCTTGTCTCAAGTGAGCTGGAAAATCAGGTAGTTTTCACACGAAAAACAAGTAAAAATGAAATGAAATTGTCGCGCGTATCTTGCAGATACAAAGATACTTGCAACAAAGCGGTCTATTGCCATTGTCTCAACGCCCTGGGCACATTACGCTGGAATCCGAACATTATCAATCACCTATGTGTGGCACAGGTAAAACTACAGCCCAATCCCAGACTCCCAATGATGCATGGCATTTTTCTCTTATTCTTATTAAATCTCTTTCAAATGCTGTCTTTGTCTTTTGAATTTCTGTTCTTTCTTCAATTTTGTTATATATTTTATGTAGCCACTTTTTTGTTGGTTTGCTTCCATTTACTTTGACTTTGCCAGCGGCCTTTTGATGGCTTTTAGAAATTACTCATGAAAAACTTGTTGGCCAAAATGTCTGGCTGAAAATGTTTGAAATTGTTTTGGTGTGTGCGAAAGCAGCGCAATAATAAAAAAAAGCCAACAAAAAACTTGCGCTTATCTGGCAGATGCTTATTTGAACGAGTGAGCGAGGGAATGCAGACGTGTGATAAATACATCCGCATTACGGGCAAGTATCTGCAAGATACGACGACGACCACGAGCAGCACAGTCATGTAAGCATTCTTATATAAAGAATTAAGCAACTCGGACTCGGACAATCGATACCGAGCCAAAGAACGTCTATTGAAAAAGGCCAAAAAGTAAAAAAATAACAGAAAAAAGTGACCAAAGAGATAAGCAGACATTTACTCTTCGTAGTGAATGCATTGCACAACTGCAGAAAACGTAGCACAATAAGTGCAGAGGCGGGAGGAGGGTAAAAGATTATAGTGAATTTTGCAGACGCATCGATTGACGAGGGAGGCACTGTGAGGGCGCCACAGGAAGCCGAAAACGAACAAGAAAATAAGTAGAAGAAGATGGAGAAGGAAAGAGTAAAGTAATTTACTTGCCGTAACTAATTGAGCCGCACAGCAAAACCGGACAAACATAAATCGAACAATGCGGCAGCCAAAACAGCTGCAGATACAGTTGCTCAGATACTTAGATACTTGTGCTTGTTACTTTCAGATGCAGACGGAGCAAGCGTCAATAACTGGCTGGCTGTTTATTGAAGCATGGTAAGTATCTAGCAGATACAAGTACTCGTACTCGTACTCCGACTTGCACATAAACACAAAAACGGACAAAAGATGAATGACTTTCACAGGGCCAAGCTGCCAAACGGGCCAAGAGAGAAAAGTCAAAGGCTAATGGTAAATTAAGCGCAGTGCAATTAAAAGCGCCAACTTTGGAGGCTACTGTATTTGTATCTGTATCTGTAGCTGCTGTTGGGTGTGTCAGACAGTTTAATGAATTGTGGCAAAGGAAGAGCAAAAACGTACAATTTATTTTCGCACGCATTTGTCTGTAATACCAAAGAGCGAACATACTTACTTACTATGGACCGGGCCAGTGTCGACCCACGCTCCTCCTGTCGCGACCACTTGGGCTTATCAGCTCTGGCTGGAATGGAATGGAATGGAAGATGAAATGAAATTGTGCTAAACAACAAACAAGATTTTGCAGCTCCTCTGAATCTGACTGCGAGTCTGCGAGTCTGTGTGGGCAGCCGGAATGACAACGGCTGCCTCTCGTTCGGCTTCGGAATTGGGAATTCAGTGGTTCAGGGGGGAATTCAGTGCCGATCCGACCGAGTCATACACAAGAAGACACACGGAGCAAAGACGCCCACACGGCTATTTCATTGTCCGGCTATGGCCCGCGGTGCTTGATCAGTCCGTCAGTCCATCTGTCCGTCAGTCCAACAGTTATTCGGACAGCCAACAACATTTGCCGCCGCCACAAATCATTTCCAAGTGTCAAAAAAAAAAAGGAAATAGAAAAAACACAAGAAAATCAACAGCACGGCATTAGAGCACACGCAGTGCTCAGTCCGCGTCAGATAAAAAACATTCGTGTTTTCATATTATACTAGATATATGTATGTACTACCATCCATTCGTAGATATATTCTATATTCAGTAGACAAAGACCTGAATAAATATGCAAATACAAAATTGCTGATAGTTTTTCAGCTTCCGCTGCATTTTTGGCACAGACGGAAGGAAAATTCGTTTGAAAATCAGGAAAAGGCAATTATTTTCTATAAATATTAAAATTACTTTTATTTTAATTTAACTTGTTGTAAATAGTTTTAGTGTGATCTTGACAAATTTAATTGAATAAATAAATTAAGCCAAAGAGGTGTTTTAAATAGTCAGACAAAATAAATGAAATTCTAAACGAACAGAAAGTAAATACTTTGCAGAAGACATAAAGTAGTAATTTATTTATTTATGTATTAATTTATTTATTAGATGTCAACTAAAAGCAGGTTAGCTAAAACTACGATTAAAGTTTATAGTAAAATTAGAAACTCAACATGATAATAAATTAATTTAAAATTATATATAAAATAGATTTAAATAAAAAAAGAGGCGACTATTATAATAAAGAGAAACACTATTTGCGATTATCTTCAGCTGATTAATTCATATTTCCTTAGTCAGTGAGTATCGGTATCAGCTTGAGTGCAGTTTATTTATAAAAGGTCGTTTAAAATTGTTTAAATATTTATATGCATTTAGAAATAAATATCTATATAATTATAGAATTATATCTGCACATCTTTTTAATTGCATTTTTTTTGCTTTATTCCAATCGCTGCATTTATTTGATAATATTGCCTATCAATAAGCAGCTGAATAGTTGAAATTAAACGCAATTTTATTTGAAGTTAAAACATACTTGTATTAACAATCATGTCAATACGTCGTAAGTAATACATTATTCAATCCAGTATTTGGTCTAATAAGCAACATTCCCATAGGTAATTACTACCTTCAATAAAGATATCACTTGAATTACACTTGTAACTGCAATTAATTAATTGCAATTTATGTTGAAACAATGTCCGATACATAGTTAGACTGAGAGACGGAGATTTTTCAGATGGATGCAATTAATTTTGCATCTCATTGGGCAACTTTTAATGCACACACTTTACATTCCTGTACAGGTGAGACCGAATAATTTGATCAATACGTGCTCAAAGACAAACAAACACATGCATAATAATATTAATAAAACGTTAAAATTGAGTATTTAAATTACAGCCAGACGAATTTGCAAAATACTTTCAAAATACATATAGTATATGTATATTTGCATATGCAATGCATGTGGCAGGTTGTAAATAAAAAGCATGTGGCATGTGGCGAATAATTGTATAATAATTTCACATAAAAATGCGCTTAAGCCAGCTTTTAATGAAATGTAAACCACATACACACACACACATACAGTTGTAAAAAGCAATCGATTTGAATTTCAGAGTTTCACCTTCATGGCGCATGAGACCTTCCAAAAGCGACAACGAACTTAAATGATTTATAATTAAATATTTTATAATTATTATCGACAGCAAAAACAACAATATTTAAAAGGTAAATTAAATATTTAAGAGCGCAAGCGAAGCGATATACAAAATTAATAAAAATTTTATGCTGAGCAAAAGAAAAAAAATATATAAATATTAAATGATTCAACAATTTTTGTATACGCTTTACTTTGTTATTATTGTTTGATTTTTTAATGTTATTTTTGCCTTAATTACAAAACACTTAAGCTAATAATTAGGAAGATCTTTGCTAATAAAAAAAACCGACAAACTGCAATTAAAAGTTGTTAATTAAATTGGGCAACAAATGAAAGCAATTAATACGAGTGCAATGCGCAAATATTTTGTATTATTTATTGTTTAAATTATAGGCCATAAATTGAGTGAAAAAATCGTGTTGAGAATGACGAGATAAACCTGCTAAAAGTATTTCAGGTATCATTTGATTTGGTTTTCAATGAATTTATAGATCGATTCGTCAATGTTAAATCAATTCGGTAGCAAAACATAATGATATTAAACGAAAACGGCATAAACTGAGGCTTATACCAATACTGAGACCCAGACTCAGACTCAGACCCTGTCCCTGTTCCAGGTCGTGCTTGGCTTAAATGAAGAAAGAAAAAGACATAGGGCTCTGTGGCCTCTACCTGACTAAAGATTTCTGTTTACTCGTTTTTAGTATTTGATTTTCAAATTTGTATTCAGCCGTTAATTGGCTTTGCTCATTAGCGCGTTTTCTCTCTCTCTCTCTACCTCTCTCTGTCTCTGTCTCCATTTAATGCTATTAACTTTATTTGCTGTTTATTTTATTAGTAATATGGCGTTGTATTTCCTGCGGCGGCAAAAGGCCTTCTGCCCTCCGTCTGCCGTCCTTCGTCTACTAATACAGCCCGGTCTACTAATGCGATTATTATGCCTCAAGTCACCTGAAGCTGAAGCTGAAGCTGGCTATGAAGCATGCCAATCGCATGATTGATAAACAGCTGCTCTCTACACTCATTTCCAAGCATAACACACCACATTTGGGACATTCGATCTGATCATTTGTGTCTGCGACTCTACTCATTTCCATAGCCATAGCAATGAATTCCAAGTAAGTTGCATTAATCACTGGCCAAAAGGGGGAACGTACCAGTTGGAGTCATTACCAAAGTCAACTTGGTAGCCAAACCCGTCGCACACAATTTCTATTTCAATGGCATTGTCAAGTCTCGGACATTCATTCAATTGAGAAAAAAAACTTCAAATTAGCATATGTTTTTCAATTGAAGTCATAAATTCTTAAGTCGTTTAACAGTCGAATTCTTTAGACCTGAACTCGCAGTACTCAATCTGAATGTCAAAATTCAATTGCCATTGTTATAGTAGACAATTATCGAATATAGAATGACTTCATTCAACCGCTTTTAATTTCAGTCTTCAGTCTACTCTCATATGTATTTTCTTTTACAAAGTTCTGTCTTTAATTTTGCAGAAAATCTCTGATACATACTATATGTTAACTATTTCATTTTAATTAAACACATTTTTTATACCCTGAGTGTATGTTTGCCTGTCTGTTTAAGCACTTGATGTATTTGTTAGTTAGTTTTATTTTTGTATTCTTTCGAATTTTATTTAAATTTTAATTTTAGACGTCAAACAAATTATCAATTTATTTTGCTTATAAACTGACTAAAATTCCCAATTCAATCATTAAGTAATTTCAATCACTTCAGTTAATGCGATGACTAGAGTTACAATCTTTACAATCTTACAATATTTGAGTTTTTGTCTGTCAGTTATCAATTATCATTTCATTCTTAATTATGCGTTACCTGAATCTCTCAGTTTTATACTTCATTTGATTTCATGTAACTGCATTTTGTAATCCACTGCTATTCAATAGCTTTCAATTTCAATCCGAATTCAATTTCCTTCTCCTACTTACCAAATACTGTTAATCCTAATTCGATTTTCTAGTTCACTTCTCAGTCAGCATTTTGCAGCTACATTCACTACCTGCCATTCATAATTCAATCGATGTTTGATTCAATCCCACCGGTCATCGTATTCCAATTTTGGACTTTAGTTCATTTTCTTGACTCGGCCTTTCAGTTTTGTTCAATATCCAATAACCAATTCAACACAGCTCTCAACTTTCCAATGCGCCTAGTGGCATTCTCAGCTGCATGAAGATTTGTCAAGTCTGTTAACTAAAGGGAAACCGATGGCCAACAACTGTAAGCATGAGCATTACTAAGCTGCCTCTTCCTCTTCCTTCGAAAGTAATAATTTTATATATGGCACGACAAACATATCGTACTTCTACTTATCGGCGACGTGCGTGCGTCGAGTCGTTGCACAGTGAGCTCATCATACAAACCACCTTTCGAAAATACCTAACGAAGGGTTTTTTTAAGACAATTCAAATTATTAGAATAACAAATCTAATATATGATTCATTTGGGGAATTCAATTTGGCTTTATGACTTTAATTATATTAATAAAGAATATTCTAAAGCTGGGAAAACTTGTAGACTAGAAATTGACTAATTCTTTTTGTGAAAGATTTCTAAAATTTAATCTAAGCTGAAAATTATAAAATGTACATAATTAAAAGATTAATTTAAGAGAATAAAATTTATGAGAATGACAAATATGAAATATGATTCAGTCGGGGAATTCAATTTGGCTTGCAAAGTTGGGCCTTTCCATATTATAAAATAAATATTATTATTAAGAGTATTCTTTGTGATATTAATAAAGAATATTTCTAATAATTATATTTATTTTGTGATATTTATAAAGAATATTCTTAAGCTGGGAAACATCTTTTAGTCTGGAGATTTACCTATTCTAAATGTAAATTTTTAAATTAAGCTGAAAATTATTAATTCTAAATTTTTAATGGCAAATCTTAAATACTTATGATTCATTCGGGGAATTCAGTTTGGCTTGAATAGCTTGAACTTTCCAAATTATAAAATAAATCATATTAATAAAGAGTATTTTTAAGCTAGGAGATTTACTAATTCTTGTAGTGTATGATTTCTAAACGAGAATAATTTTACAAATACACTTTTTAAATTTAGTTGAAAATTCTAGATTAATAAAACATTTATTGACATTCATTGTCTCCCATTTAATAAAATATAAGTTAATGAGAGTCACTTAAAATGTAATCAGTTTGATCTAAAAATTCTAAACTTAAAGAGATATCAAAAAAATGTAAATGCAGGTTGTTAGTCTGATATTTCAACTAAAAATATATTTAGTCATACATTGGGCAATGCTTTGTTTTTAAAAGTCAACTTCATTTGTCTCTGAAATCTGTTGATAAATTGCCATTTTGAATGCGCTGCATATAATTTAATTTTTCAGGCTATAAGTATTTACTATTTTTGGATAGTTTTGTGCAATGCACCCCACTGTGCGTCTTCGTCGTTGTCGTCTCTGTGTGTTCCTTTTGAAGTGCACAGCATGTTAAATTCGTAAAATTCATTAAGATTCCGTTGCCGATGCGAGGCAGCGTCGCTGATGTTGAAAAGTGCCAAGAGCAGAGGCCCAGTGCCAACCCACAGAAAGAGAGGGAGACAGAGTGAGCGAGCGAGCGAGCGAGAGAGAGAGAGAGAGAGAACGACAGACGATGTTGAAGGCGACAATGTAGTTTTTGCAGCAATTGTTGTTGCTGTTGTTGTCGTTGTTGGTGTTGTTGCTGTTTCTGGTCGTGCTACGTAAAAAGCATTTGAAACAAACTCAGTTATGCCCGGTGCAGTGCACACACACACACACACACACACACACAAGTCGCACTTACACCTCCACTTACCAAACGACTGTCGAGTGTGACTGTGACTAAAATGCGGTCACATTGTTTGCCAGTGCACGTCGTAGACTCATCCTCTCCAAAAGTCCCCCTTTTCACCCCTCAGCAACTCCTTAAAGTGATACGTACTACGATTATTTTGTGCAATTTCGTTTAGCCGCATGTGTCACAGTATTTTACGAGTACGGCAGCAACAGCTAGCTAGCCCTTGCCACGCCCCCGCCTCCGATGGTTGGAGGGCGTGTGGGTGTTGCCAACTGATGCCTGACTAGACACAGAACTGCTCTAATGAGGAGAGCATGCTCTGCCCACAGCTAAAGTAACTGGAACATACACTGATAAAAAAAAGGATCTAAAATCAAGATTTTGGTCTCAGAACTAAGAACTTTGGTCTAAAAAATGCGTCGAGAACATGAAAATCTTGAAATAAGAAAACACATCTTGATTCTAAGAACATTTCAATTAAGACCAAGTTCTTATTTTCAAGATTATAAATTCTTATATTTTCAAGACCACTAAGAATAAAACTTATTATTTTTTTAAGATTATATGTTCTTATTTATAGACCAAAAAGTTTTGAATACTCAAGACAAATAATCTCAAATAAAGATAAAGCTTCTTAACATTTTAATTAGAATGAAGTAATTTTTAGTTAACTTGAGGTCTAGTAATGTCAATATGACACTAAACAACAAACAAAACACTTGCACTTGGCTCGGTATACAGCTGTTTCAAGAGATGCCAATCTCTATCATCAGTACCGTTGTGCTGACTTGACCAGCGATCCAAGCCTAATGCCATCTTTGAGAAGCCAGAACCAGTTGTGAATTATAAGCCTCAACAAGTAACAAAATTTTAAGATTTTTGTTCTTATTTTAAGAGAAAAATATCTAAGATCTAAGATTTTTATTCTTATATTAAGAACTTAAGATTTTTAGAATAATATTCTTAGATTTAGTAATTTGGTCTTAAAATGGTCTTATATTAAGAACAAAATATTTAAATTTAAGAATTTTATTCTTATATTAAGAACTTACGATTTTCAAGATTAATATTCTTAGTTTTAGTAATTTGGTCTTAAAATATTCTTATTTCAAGAACAAAATATTTAAGATGAATGTTCTTGATTTTAGAAAGTGGTCTTTTTTTTCAGTGTACTCGTACTCGTATTTGGTAGGCTCGCATTGACAGTCAATTTACCTGCTAACAAGCATTTCCTGCCTCTTTCTGGCATTTCCTGGCCACATTTTCGTAGCATAGCAGCAACAGCAACAGGAGCTGCTGTATCGAGTTGTAGGAGCAGCTGCCAGGTCGCATCTCATAAATTCCAATTCGGCTGATTTATAAAAATGAACAACGCCCCAAAAACAACAGAAAAACCGAGTAACTAATAAATATTCATGGGCAACAAATCGACAGCAACTCTCCTCTCGATTCCTTGAACGGAACCCCACCGAAAAAAAATAAAAAACTATTGATTAAAACCAAAATAAAAAGAAAAAATCCATTGGTATCACAAGCGAAATGAATGCCGCCAGCTAAAGTAAGAGATTGGGATCGGGTTGGAGGAATGAGGGGAATGGGATTGGAAAGGGGAAATACGGTAAGGGGAATTCAGGCGGAAAGTGGTTCGACGTTTCTTTGGGTTCGCCACGGCAGATTGTACAAAGCAATTTTCAACAACAAAAGCACCTTAATGATTTTTTCCCTGTTTTTAGTTTTTTATTTTTATATTTTGTTGTTTTACTTTTTTGAGGCACGACTCGAGAACATGGCCAAGCGAAGCGACGGCCATAATAATAATAATACAATTACCATTGGGAAAATTGAGCGGCCCGGGGCCGTATACCGTTGCCGAAAGGTGTGACCAGGCACTAATTAGATTGAAATCGAACGCCCGACAGTCATTCTAGAACCTCTACCTCTCCCTCTTCCTCAGCCCGTCTGTCTGCTTTTTTCACCCCCTGACTACCTAGATTTGGTAGGTAATAAATTAAGCATAATTAAAGTATTTTAAGGCTTTGCATTTGGGCTTTAACTTTATGACTTAAAATAAACATTGGCAAATATGCAGGGCCAGGCAAACTGAGCAGCTAGAACTATAAATGGAGCCCGCTTATCAACTGAGCGATTCCCCACTTGGGAAAATGTGTCATAAACAGCGGAGCTGTCATAAACTGACACGCTGCTAGACTACCAACTACCCTGTCTGCATTTGAAAGGGTTATAAATTAAAGCATTAAGATTACTTTAAATGTTAAAGAAAGAAGAGCAGCTAGAATAATTTTTAAATTTAAAATCTGATCTTTTGGGACAATTATTAAATTGAATAAAGTTACCTAAGCGAATCTATTACTAACGCATGTACATGATAATTATTTTAAATACTTATTATATTTAAAAAGATCAAAATATAAATATATCTATGTCGCAAAGCTCAAACTCATACATACTGATAAAGTTTGGCAAAAATCGGTTAAAGCTCCTATAGAGCATTTAAATCAAACTATAGAAAAATTAAGTCGTAATATTAAAATCGTTTCTTTAAATATCTCCACCAAACAGAAAGTTCAAGTCCAAGTAATCATATAAATAAAAATACAACAAAAATATCAGTAGAATCCCCGAATCAGACATATATTTTAATTGACAGTTTTAGTATCTAAAGTTTGAATAGGACTACAATAATTTGAATCTTCAAATTATAATATGACGAGTATGTACACATTATGTTGTTAATGTGAACGTGTAAAATTAAAATTGTAAATTGAGCAATTATGTTAATCGCAGCATGACTTGGTGAAGAATTTACTGAGCACATAGCTCCATAAACAGAGCACGTTATCAGGCAAGATTCGAGGCAGGCAACTTGATGCTGTTGAAATACCGAATACCCAACGTGCAACTGATTACTGAATAAAAATAGAACTATTAGTTGGCTAGTGATATCAGTAATTTTATAGCATTATGTCATGTGTTGCTGCTCCCCCGTCGCATATGTTGTCATAAAACAAGATACCCTTTTTTCTGTGTTTTGTGTGTGGCGTCTCGTTGTGGCTCAAGTTGGTAAACAAGTTTGTGTTTGTGTTTAGCTTTGCTCGCTGATAAGCAGCCCAAATGAAATTTTAATGCAAATAGCTCAACTGGTCAGCGGCTCAGCGGTGCTGTTGTGGTGCGGGCTGAGCGGGTGGAGCGGGTGGTGCAGATTGTGTTGCATAAATCATCATGGCCAAGCCTTTTGTTCTAATGAAACCTCAATAGCCATGAGCTGGCCTATGCATAGAGACCATTTTCGTGACCAAGTCGAGGCCGCAGTTCCCGCAGGCTTCAGTCGGCTTCAGTCTCAGCCGCGGCAGGAAACTTTTATTTATGTTCTGGTAATGCGCAGGGCCATTGTCGGGCAGTCGGTCCCTGAAATGCTATAGAATGCCATGGACTGAGGGGCGCATTAATTTTCATTAAAAGCGCTTAAACGTCGCGCCAACTTATTTGCTTGTTTTATTTTTAATTAACAGTCTCAGCAGCCGTCGGGGCGGATGATTTATGAAAGGGCCCCAAAAGATCGAGGGACACGGACACGGAGAAGGGCATGGGACAGGGGCAGGGGCAGGGAGTTGTCTCTAAAGCTCCTGAGCATGACATACAAAACTACGTGAAAATAGAAGAGCGAACGAAGTAAGCACTTTAATTAATAAAACACTCAGCCCAAAACAAATTGACTGGCCAAATGTCTGAATGTCTGACTGTCTGATTGTCCGGGCGACTGACAGGCAGCGCCTTCATTTCATACCCACTATAAACAACTACCTGTCGAAAAAGAGAAAAATAAACTTAAAATTGAAACTCAAAAGTCAAGACACAGTGCCGCACAATGACTCTCCACAGTCTCGAGTGGGCTTTGGCAATCTTTACGATGCCCACTAAATGATATTGACAAAAGTTTTTTTCGAGTGGCAAAACAACAACTGCAATTATAAAGAGTCTCAAGACTCAAGTGTCTGGTACAATCATCAGTCATGGCATTAACATCAGACACAACATTAATAGATTTCCTAGCCAACGATGCGTAATCGCCACGAATTCGGTACTCTCTCCCCCTCTCTTTCTCCCTCTCTCTCTCTTTCTACCAACAAATATATATTAGCCCAAATTTATTGCCTTAACTACGCACCTGCTGAAAGTTTTTTGTTTTTCGGTTACGACTTCGGGTTCAGTTTTCCGGGCTCTGTACTAAACATTATGGTTATGACCATGACGCGTGAGAGTCAGAGTTTTTATGATTATATGGAGAGCCATTGGGTTGGATTGCCTGCCTGCCCGGTCGAGGAGGAGGAGGATGTGTTGGCCTTGCTCGGGTAATTGCAGATTAGTTGGAACACATAAAAATGTTCCTAAAGCCATTTAAGTAGCACTCAAAGGCTCAAATTCGAACTCGATAGAATCTAAGTGAACGTAGTACTCAGCAGATTATTTCCCAAAATTCTTGAAAACTCTTAGTAAACTCCATCTCAAGAATCTTAATAAGCGGTTTCAAGAGGTGGTAAATTAGAGTCAACCGCTTGAGAATGTCGCAGGGAAATCTGATAGGCTATCGCTCAATACTCAGAATTCGAAGAATAAACTTAAGCTTCAGGTGATTTTTAAGCAGGGTATTAGCTTGTTCTTTAATAAACTCGACAAAATGAAATTATTGAGAATTATCTGTTCAATGTTAAATGTTGAATTCGTAGGTATCTAAAGCAGTGTTATACCCTGTGCCTGTTAAAAATGTACCGAAAATGGAATTAGATATTTTGAACCTATTTATACATATGTATATAGGCTAAGAATAAATTTGTACTTATATTTTTCATCTGACAATGAACACAGCACTTATTTCAGAAGCTACTTTCTAAAGAGACGGAAAGATGAAGTAATAATTATTTAGATATTTGTTTGAAAAATCTGATGAGTAATCAGTTGTGTGCAAATATCTTAGAGTTAGTCGCTAACCCAATGCAGAAAATATATAAACTATACAAAAACATAAAAAAAAAACCATAAGAAGCATTAAATTTCCTTATTTTTCGGTTTCTGTGGCACCCCCGATTATTTCTCTACTAAGATTCCCAGCACTACAAGTATACAACGGTGGCCAAAAGTATTTTGGCACCCTTTAAAGTTAGTTCTAGCCAAATTTTAAACTTACTTCAGGTAAAGCTTGGTATCAATGGAAAGGTCTTTTGAATTCCTTTCGAATGATGAATGTTTTCCTTAACCCATTAGGTACTTATTGAAATTTTCGAATAATAGTAAGTGCTGGTATTTTTTATCATTTTTTGAAAATGGCGAAAAATGCACTTTTTTCATTCATTCTATTATTATTTTTTTCTTAATACAATTTTCTTCAACAATATCAATGCACATATACTTACTTATTTCACTGAGTATGTATGTACAAATACAGCTTAGGGTATCTTTGTGCTAGTTGCAGGGTATTGCGTAGTCGCGCACTCCCGATTAGAAATAGATCTTGTGCTCGATTTGACCAGCCCACACCCTTTGCTATCAATCGAATCGTGACGAAACCAGGTCCGACTGTTCAACTGTTTAACTGTCCGATTGTCCAGCTGTCCAACTGTCCGATTGTAGCGACGGCATTTCCACTTGACCAGTTATCGGCGTCATAAATCCCCAAACAATCCACTCGAAATTGAAATGCCCCAGCGAACGTAGAACCCCAAGTGAAATGAAACATGAAACAAATGAGTTGCAAGGCTTACAAAAATACATAGACGAGATAAGAAGAATGGAAATACTCGTACTCGCAATCATCATAAGAAATGGTCTAAAATAAAACTAAGTAGGTAGGCAGAGGGGAGAGGGAAGTAGAGGAGGGGAGTTCCACTTAATCACACTTAATCGCAATTGCGGCATTTGACCGATATTACCCGGCACTCAGGCCCAGTTGCCATTCACCTGATATCAGTTGTTTTATTATTATTACTTTTTTTGTTTTTGTATTTTAATCAGTAATTAATTAAGATACTTTGCATTAGATAATTTTTCGACAGGCAGCTGAGAGACTTTCCGCGACTTTGCGTTGCATTTGCTTTTGATTTATATTTAAATTGTCTACAATTTACGAGCCGACTTAATTGTATTTGCTTGTCAGACGTCAATGCCTTTGGGGTGGGGGGGGGCAATCCCCCAAACAGACTAAAGATAATGATAGTGAAATTATTTATAGCAATGCGGGGCCTACACATTAGTCACACGAGACAACCAGGCCCAGACCCCAGAGCCAAAAGCTAAGACCCAGCACCCAAAAGCCAGAGGCAGAGACGCCTATTTTTTTTTAATGCCAAGTCAAGTCAAATAAGTCTAACTAACTTTGACATTTGGGTTCAAATTTATAAACGAGCGTAGGTCTGCGAAAACAAGCCGTAAATCCCAACAGATTATATATATTTATTTACACTATATACTCAACCTGAATGCCTCTCGGATTAGCGCGTATTTCCACAATCTTATCAAGCAGATGGAGCGAGCTGTAGCATAAGTTCGTGTTTCCCAGCACGTGTCAAATTAAATAAAAATAATCTTTGCTTACACTGCAATTATGTTTTTAGTTCATCTAACATCCGCAAGACAAGACTTTGACTCTGATCTAATTAACGATAATTCACTTCAATTCTACGCTTTTTTAGATGAATGTGGCAAAACTAAGGCCATGTCCGTCTGTCTGTCCGTCCGTCTGTTTGAACGCGTCGATCTCAGAAACTATAATAGCTAAAGACTTGAAATTTGGTATGCATGTTTCTGGATACCGGACGCAGGTCAAGTTTGTTTTTTAATTTTGGATCAGACCACTATATCATATAGATGCCATAAGAACGATCAGTCGAAAATCAAGTCTCAGTATGAACAACTTTTTTGTTGTTTAAGATATCTCAGCCAAACTGACAGAATATGCATACGGGATGGTCCTAGACATCCTGACTAAATTTAAATTAAAATCAGGCTACTATATCATATAGCTGCCATAGGAACGATCAGTCGAAAATCAAGTCTCAGTATAGACAACTTTTTTGTTGTTTGAGATATCTAAACCAAACTGACACAATATGCGAACGGGATGGTCCTTGACATCCTGACCAAATACGGTTGAAATTGGACTACTATATCATATAGCTTCCATAGGAACGATCAGTCGAAAATCAAGTCTTAGTATGAACAACTTTTTTGTTGTTTGAGATATCTCAACCAAACTGACAGGATATGCTAACGGGATGGTCGTAGACAGCCTGATCAAATTTAGTTGAAATCAGGCTACTATACCATATAGATGCCATAAGAACGATCAGTCGAAAATCAAGTCTCAGTATAGACAACTTTTTTGTTGTTTGAGATATCTCAGCCAAACTGACTAGAATATGCATACGGGATGGTCCTTGGCATCACCAAATTTAATTGAATCAAACTACTATATCGTTCACCAAATTTGAGCGGCGTAAAATATTTATGTTTTATATGCTTTCATGCATATTACTAATTAAATTATAACTAATATTCTATTTTATGGAGACTGGCACAGGATATCTTACAGTCGAGCGAAGCGAGCAGGGGGCGGAGCCCCCTTGTTTTTTATTTATTTAATGTCAACTAAATGCAGTCCAAATAAACTAATTAAAGTTAAAATAAAATTAAGTATCTTAATGCGCTATTAAATTAATATATATTATATACATATAAACTTAAACTGGTATGTAATTATTTAATGATCAAACATTTGATGCAAGGATTGGAGAAAACCCAGAAGAGCCCCATCAAATCAAAAAGTAATAATAGTAAATATTAGTGGTAATATTAGTATCAGAATCAGTAAGGTTAGGGATTTTTCGAAAGGAATAGGAACATTTAGTCTTATATGTACAATTAAAGTAATAAATATACATATTTTTCTCGAGTCCGTCAATTTAGTAATGAGTAAGTGAATACAAGGCTATATTTAAATATGAAAATATAAATTATACAAAACTGTTTCCATTCCATCATCATTAAGCCTACAATAATTTACAATAATTAAATTATTAACTTTTTAAAACTACTACTATTTTTCTACTACTTCAAAATTAAGCCAAAAATAAAATTTTCAAATTACATTTTTTTTTAGTGTATTGATATAGTGTAGACTCTATCTTGAGGTTTAAGCGACGTTAAGCGACGTTCAACGAACAGCCAAAACAACGGAGGATTTATAGACACTGTAATTCTTGAATGGTTTTAATTAGTGGGAAATATATAGATGTATAATCGCTTATAAAACGAGATCTTAATCTCCATGCAACAAAGTCCACTCGCATCAGCGTCGACGTCAGCGTCGGCGTCGGCGTTGCTGCAATCGGTACCATTGATACTAATATCAACAGAGCGCAGATATGACATATCGATCGATATGCATTCGGGCCCAGAGGCAGACCCACTTCACAATAAAACAACAACAATAACAGCAGCAACAACAACAACAACAACTCGATACCCAAATCAGCAGCCTTTATGCTTAATCACTCGGTTGCCTTTGATGTCTGTTTGGGGCCGTTGGAGTCGCCGCCGTCGCCGTCGCAGTTGCCGTGCTGCCTTGGGTTAATTGCGGCCAGCTCATTGGGTGGCAAATCAATTAAAAAATATATATGTATAACTACAAGTATTTCATATGCCATGTGGAGAACCCATTCCCAGAATACTTAAGCTTCAGTTTTAGTTTTAGCTTGGAAATGGCAGGCAATGCAATTCTTTGGTAACACTCCTCTAGACAAAAAAACTTAACACCTAACGCATTAATTCTCATTAATTTGTTGAACCCAAAAGTCGAATAGGAAAAATTGTAAGAGAAATTGTAAAAAAAAAATATTTTAATTTGAAGAATCAACAAAATACCATAAATGACACATTGAAGGAGTCCACAGTCTCGTTATCTTAAACTGTGATAAGAATATCATTTGAATAAAAAATTAGTTTTAAACTCAGACCTTTCAGACTAACCAACAAAATGTGTATACACTTTATGCCATGCCACACAACATTTATTGGCTTTATTAATGATTATGATAATGTTTATGATTATATTTATGAATATGTATAATTTCAAGCCAAATGGGGTTTTCTACGTTCAACTTCTGGGCCACAAAGTGAAACTTGGTCGCATAATTACAAAGACGACTATATTTATAGCATTGGATCGTTGTACTGACTCAACAGCCCCTTGAAAAAGTGACCAAAATATCTAAGTTTATTGTTGAAATTCAAATCAAATTCAAAGTCCAAAGTGGAACTCAACTGAGTGGATCGCTTTGTATGCGGCAGGGCGACAACTCGAAAGGAAAGACTGAAAAAGCAAAAAAAAAAAGAAAAACTTAATTAAAACAAACGTTTGGCCATCTAATTAACATAACAAAGCCACTGTCGAGTCAGTTAAGCGGACAGACGAATCCAGTTGAGTTGAGTTTTGGGTTGATTCATTTAGGCTTCAAAAATCTGTGTAGGAAAAGGTCGCCACATTGACTAGAACCGAATGACTTGAATAATTTTTGCGTTTAACATTCATATATGAGCTGTTTGTATGTAGATTTTATTTACGCCCGGTATGCGTAATTTGATTGCCTACCCTCCCTTCCTACCAAAAAGGGGCGGAAATTGCAATTAGTTGTTAGAAAAAGAAAAAAAAATGCCATAAATTAGATTACCCAACAAAAATGCGGCGCAAACTTGGCGCGATTATCGCCCCGACTTTGAGTTCCATTGCCATTTGAGTTTGAGTTTGAGTTTGGATTTCAGTTCCTGTGCCCCGACTTCGTCTTCGTCTCCACCTCCAGCTCAGTCCCAACCACGTAAGTGTAGCAGCAAATAGCATGAACAATGAGGCCATAATTTAAGGCATTATGGCCGAAATCAGCTACAGTCTCAGTCTCAGTCCCAGGCCCATAACCATAGCCTGTTTCAGCCCCAAAGCAAGTCGAGCAACTCGAGCATCGAGGCAATTCAAAAAACGTTTTTGTAATTCAATAAATTATTTATGTACTCGTTTAATTCCCCCCTTCGCACGTAACGTATAACACAATATACAAAAAGTTTCATATTTATTATTATTATTATTTTTAAAAATATATACAAATATATTTGTATTATGAATGCAATTTCCATTTGTTCGATTCATTAGACTTCGATTGTTATACGCCTGGGTAATATTCGATTCATGAACGTATCGCATAAATATATTGTATTTTCAAATTTACAAAATGAATAAAAAGTATTACTTTTGTATTGTGTTGTTCTGCTGCGAAACGAGTTCCTCTAAGTAGGGTCTGTCGGGAGGCCTTTTCAAAGAGCACAAAACAAAAGTTGAATTTCGGTTTTTATTATTTTGATTTTTGTATTTTTTTGTGCGTTGTCGTTGCTGCGATAAAGCAAACAATAAACTTGCCATATAAAGCATTCATAATTTAATTATATAGCCCCTTTTCACACACACTCTAGTATACACACATATAATATATAAAAACAGTTCTTTAGAAAATCTATGCGTTAATTTTGTGTAATAATAAGTTGAATGCCTCCGCATTCATTATCAAAAAGTGTAGTTAATTTGAATGCCATTTATGGCTTTGAAAGCGAACTTAAAACTAAGCCAAGTTATTTTTTGTTTTATTGAATAAAGCCAAACAATAGAGCCACTTCATAGACCAAGTTCGCTTGGCAATTCCTTGAAAATGAACGACCGAAAGTAGATGAAATCTCCATTGGCTATATATAAACTAATATACAATTTTAATTTATCAACAAAGCTGTATTTTTTAAATATATAAATAAACGAGCTAAACAGTTGGAATGAAATCTCAATAATTATGCTTCACACTTGAGCGATATCAGGGCATGGAATTTATTGTGATATTAAAAGTACTTGTAATATCTGTAGAGTCCACAAATGCGGGCTCATATCAACATCACAAGGTGTACCCATATCATTTTCATTTTCATGGGGGCATTCTTTGTATCATATCGCTGTCACGTCAGTTTCAGCCCCAGTTCCAGTTTCAATTCCATTTTTATTTCCAGTTCTCCAGCTCCACGTGCTTCGGCAATCGCGACCACTTTACGCTTTCAAGATTTCAAAAGAAAATCACAATCAAAATAAATATTTATAAACTCATTCAGTTGGCATTTATCAAGAGCCTGACATTTGTGCTAATTTGTGAGCTGAGGTGCAGCTAATTAGCTGAGTTGTCCCAATTCATTAGATGCCATTAGATGATGTCGTCTCTGCTCTAAATGCACTCGAATTGTGCCTTGGGGTGCCATCCCAAAGAACGTGATTCGATGCCCCGACTACGTCACAAGACAGTTCTATCTTTTATTTTATTATTAACACCGATCTAAATAGCTTAAATTCAAACAACGACAACTATAACAACAATCAACTGACAACACAGACAACGCATACGTGCGAATTTTTGTTGATTTCGTGAAAGTCACAAACTGGCATTAAAATATTTTTATACACATGACAGCAACAGGAACAACAACAACAACAACAACGTTGTTGTAAATAACAAAATAATAAAATTCACCAAATTATATGCGGCTTAAAAGGCCCACAAAGTGCGAGACACGCCGAATTCAAAAATTGAGTATAAAAATGCCTTCGAAAAAAATAAAACAGAAACAACATCAACATCAAAAACAACAACAACGGCAAATGGCAATCATCGCGTAATATTTGTTCATTGCAAAATCAATTAACAATTTCAGGCAAATTGATATTAACGAGTTCTCGCAATAACCAGAAACTTGAAGCCCCACAAAATGTATCGCAACGTTACCGATTCCATTTCCAATTCCAATTTCAATTCGTATTCCAATTCGATACGATTCGATTCGAATCGCAAAACTACATACAAGCACTTGCAGTTAAGCGTATTCGAGGTTGGTTTAAACAGTTTATAAATTGATGCAGAACCACTTATGCAATTAGTTAATTGTATTATTTAGTCAATTTAACTTAAATCCATTGCTAAATTTAAAGACTTTCTAAATATAAAGTGCTAAATATGTATGTATCTGCGAGGTTGGTTTGAGCAGTTTAAAATTCATAGCCAATTGTGCACTTAATATTGTTATTTAGTTTCAATTCATAAACATACGAAAAATTATGATATATTCAATAATTTATGGAATTTATTTTATGCTGAGTTTTATTTTATTATTTTAACATAATTTTTAATCCCCTTTACTATACTGAACAGTATTTGAAATCATACAGGTAAGGTAATAACATTTTAAAACTAATTGTTATATAATAAATTACCCTTATTAATTTAATATAATGTAATAATATAATATAATAACAATATACAGGTAATCCAATAAACTGTCAAAATATTTTCACTTTTTTTTATGATTCCAGATAGTTTTTTAAGAAATATGAACCAGAATCCATCTTCTGAAACCCAAAAAAGAAAAGTTTTGTTTTCAATCTCTAGTGAATTTACAGTACCGGACAAAGAAATCCGGACACCATAAAAGAGTATTTTTTGGAGTTTTCTTAAAGTGTTTATTTATTCGACCAAAGGCAAAACGTAGGTGGTCTAGGGACCGTTTGAATGATACAAAAATTTCTTTACCTCTTTGAAATTTTCGAATTTTAAAAAAAGTCTTCTTTCCAAACTTTTTTCCTAAAAAAATTGTAAAAAATCTTTTTTTTCTTTTCGCTAGTATTTTTAACAATTTTTTGATATTGACACTTTTTCCCCATTTTCATGCAAAAAGTGTCTTTTTTGACATTTTC
This sequence comes from Drosophila suboccidentalis, assembly GCA_037043435.1. Taxonomy (NCBI): domain Eukaryota; kingdom Metazoa; phylum Arthropoda; class Insecta; order Diptera; family Drosophilidae; genus Drosophila; species Drosophila suboccidentalis. The sequence continues at coordinate 61,249 of JBAMBK010002205.1, read as the reverse complement.
AAAAAAATCTATTAAATATACTCGCGATTTTTGAAAAATTTGTTTGCAGTTACTATAGGAATTGTTCAAAGAATGTTTTTGCATCCCAACATTTTTGGTTTGAGCTCTAGGAAAAAAGTTTTGAGAGTATACTTTTTTAAAATTCGAAGAAAGAAAACTTCAAAAACCACTCTTTTATGGTGTTCGGTTTTCTTTGCCCGGTACTGTATACTAAAAATAGTTTTCCCTCTTTGTCCAAGTTAGAGTTACGAAAAAACAGAATACGAGCTTAAAATTTCTCATTTTTATTGGAACTATTAAATTAAATTTTACCGAGTAGAATTAATCATAATTTGCATATTAGGTTTCTATTAACGTTCCCAATATCAAATTAAATCAGAACCTCACAAACGACAGTTTAACATTTAATTTTGAATTGTTTCAGCCCACCTCGGACATACTTAGATATGCGAGTAAGTTTACATATAAATCACGTATGTACACCATATGCACTTACTTTAATATATATATACGTATGTGTACAAACACAGACTATAACTCAATGTGAAGCCAGCACGATTTCTTTACGGTATGTGGAAGCAATCACGCAAATCCATAACCATATCCACAAACAGTGCAACAAAATTTGTACAGATATTCGAGTGCAAAACGTTAAACCAAATAATAAAATTTTTAATAAAATGAAAAAATAATAAAAGACAGCAACAGAAACAGAAACAACAACAACGAACATTGAATAGCAACTGCTGTTAATAATAGCTAAAATGTTTTTAATTAAGTGCAAATGCCAGATTAACGATTACAAGAAAAACACGTTCCATTAAAAAACGCCACAACGATTTGGCTTTCGGATCTGTCCGACAAGTGTGACTTTTCAGTCTCAGTCTCAGTCTCATTCAAAGTCTCATTCAATGTCTCAGTCTCAATCTCAGTCTCAGAGTCGCATCGTGATTGAGATTGTGATGGTTCCAATTTGGAAACGAGGATCGTGTCGTAATTTGTTGACGCCGAGCAAACTTGAGATTCGATTCAGTTTCAAAGTACAAAAAGAGAATATCAAATACTTTACTTGAGACTTGATTATGTCACTAGCAGGCGAGAGATTATGGAATATACAGAGTTCTAAATAGAAATCCATTTAATTGATTATTTCGTAATGCCAAACAAGAATTAATTAATTTCTATTAATAAAGTCAATTAAGCTCTATGCAAATCGATGCTAAACTTCAAAAAGGTTCTAAGAAAACCTAATGCATTCATTAATATTAAGTTTAGAAGGCCAAGACGAGCAATTGGTAGAAACCATTTTGCCTTGAGGCAACAAGAGCAGCAGCTGCTCTTAACTTGACCAACTGAAAGAAATCTTAATTAACGCATAAACGATTCACGCTTATCTCGTTATGTGGACCATGACTGGCATCTGTATTTCTGTATCTGAATCTCAATCTGTATCTGTATCTGTATCTGTATCTGTATCTAACATGACCATCACCTTTTGTAGTCATTAAAGCGCCTCAATTTTCATTTTCATCTTTTTATCTTCTTGTTGTTACTCGTATTACTTTTGTGTGCCCGCAAGGGGCCAAATCGGTGGTTGGTTTTGGTCAGAAGTCATTCATAAATGATTAACGTTGTGTGTCCCTGATGGTCTCGGACCAAGTAACCAGGCCCAGTAACCTTCAGACAAGCAGCAAACTAAGGGCAGTTGTTCAGTTGTTAGTTGCCAGGAGGCAGGAGGATTTTTCCCATTTCCATTTCCACTTTATCTGCACGTTTATCAAAAATACAAGGAAAATAACTTGATGCCAAGTCATAAAAAACAACATAACAAATACACACAATACTACTTGTGCCCACATGGATTTAGTTTATTTTTTTTATATTTTTTTGATGTTTTTGTTTTTCATATGAGTGCGCGCTTAATTTGATTTCATTTCATTTCAGTTCATTTTTTTCCTTTTTTCTGTATTATTTTTCAGATATTTTTTTACCATGTATTTTGGTATTGTGTGTGTGTGTGTGTGTGTGTGTGAGGCTCGGTAATTACGCTGAAAAACTCATTTGACGGCTCGCACTGTCACTATGTGTGTAATAAATCTTTCGATATGTATAATTTGGTGCCGGCGCGGCCAACGCACAGGCCAAATTGTATCTCATAGATACGAACGAGGCGAGCTCTGTTTGTCTGTCTGTCTGTCTATTTGTCTGTCTGTCTGTCTGTCTGTCTGTCTGCCTGGCTGTGCCTGTCTCCGTAAATGTGTGTGTACTTTGTATTTGATGCCTCCTTTCGCAACGGGCGATGTCGGAGCACAACAGCTTAGCTGGGGATTGTTTTGGATTGCTTTCGGATCCGAACTCATCTCATCTCGTCTCATCTCGACTGTAAATGTATCTGTGCCTGTTTTAAGCTGCCTCGGGCATTAGTTGCTGCTGCTGCTGCTGCTGCTGCTACGGCTATTAAGAGTGGATTCACTATGCCTAGCCCTGCAATCATTACTCATCTGGCATTTTTTCGGCTGAATGTTGAATGTTGCATGTTGCAAGCTGTGTGCTGTGTTTGCTGCATGCCGCATTTCCTTTATTGTCAATCCACAAAAGAAGTATCTGTGAGTTGCAGCAGCTCGCAGGGGAGCAGATAGAAGATACATTTAAGTCACACACAAAGTATCTTTCAGTTTTGTGGCACAGTTTATTGCTTCCCACACACGCAGACAAAGCGTTTGCCTCAAAATATGACAAGTCATAAATGTCTCAGAAATGCTCACTCATTTGCAGCATCTCCAACTATACTCGTAGATACAGATACACAGATACAGCGGAATAAATGATACTTTTGTTCTCGCCAAAATCAATAAACGAAACGAAAAATTGAATGACATATCGCTCAATAAACATAAATTATAATTTATTAAACCTTTGCCATGTTTTTTATGCTTATTTTCATTTCAAATTCAATTCGATTCAATTCATTTGCTTACTCGTTTTCCGACGGTTGGTTTGATTCTTCTCCCTGCCAACTTGATCTTTGTTTAGTTTCAAATCGAAGCAACTTTCAACGCCGTAATTTCTTTTGTATTTGGCAGCTATTACGAAAAAGGTAATAAAGACATTCGAAGCATTGCCTAGAAAATGATATAGGGCAATGGCCTACAGTCAAACTGCGCTATAACAAATATCAAGAAAATTGTATAAAACTCCATAGACATTTTTGAATAGCAAATTAACAAATATCATGGAATCAAAGTGAAATTATATTAATAAAATACATTTATAAAAACTAAAATTCAATTTTTACAAGCCAATGGGAAAGCAAGAAATCTTTAGATAGAAAACAATTAAAAAGATTGTTCAACATTTTACAACAAATCACAAATTTCTTGCAAAATTAAAAACAAATTCATATTAAATTTCCAATTAAATCATACTAACAGATTCGTTGTAAAATCTTGAGATACAATCAATCTAAATGTCTTCCGCTTGAATAAAAAGACGTTGCTGATAGACAGCTTTGACTGTATTATGAGAAATATACAGAAATTGAAAACATACGCTAGAAAATAAAGAATGAAACACAAATGATATATATGTATGTTTAAAAGTATTTGCGTGTTGTGTTGGCTGTTTTTTTTTTTTTTATTTTTAATGCTTGCTCATTAAAAGACGCGGCGGGCAACTATTTTTTGAAATATTTTAATTATTTGCATATTCAAATGTTTATAGCCTTTGAGTTGCCTGTTGTGTGGGCGTCAGCAGTTTTAAAGCGTTTTTAATTGCCGCCTTAGTCTGTTAATCGCAGCCAGACCAGCTGACGTCTATATACCATGGGATTAGGAGGGGGGAATGGGGATTGAAATGGGGGCAGAGAACGAAGGGAACGAGACCTTCACAACTTGCACCATCATTTGGAACTGAAAAACATACACAGAATAATAAGTATGAGTACAACATGAATTTCGAGTATATGTGGCGTTCAACTGGATGATTGTTGTTGTTTGGCGATTGTGAAAACACTTCACTTTACAGTGAACAGTGAACAGGAACAGTAAGTGAGGAGAAGGAGGAAAGGCACTGAAAATTAAAGCCCACATTCGAATACGAATACGAATACGGCTACGAATACAGACGACAGAGTCAACCATTTGAAACATGAGCCTCGTGAGTGCTGATAATACTCGTACTCATAAATGTACATACGTATGTATGTATGAATACTCGGGCTGATGTATGATTAGAGCGAGGGAGAGGGGGGCCAAAGTGAGAGGGGCAATTGACAAGTAGAAAGGCGAGGGTTGCCACAGGCATATGAGAACAATGACAAATACGTGAGCTGATATACCATATCATTATTCATCATCATCATCATCATCAGCACTGCGATAATTATTACAGATGAGAGTACGGGAAAAACGGGTTAATGACTCATATCTAAACACATTTTCATGCCTTAAATTATAAAAAAAATCATCTCTTTGTTTTTGTTCAAATTAATTGTTTATTAATTATTATATTTTTTATTTTATTATTTTCTTTTTTTTAAGTTTAATTTATCCCATGCATGCAGCCCAATAAATTTGTTAATTATATATCATAATATTCTACAATTACTTAGATCTTTTATACATCAATAATAATTCTTTTTTTTTTTTCCTAGATAATTTACAAGAATCTTTCAAGTTTTAGGGCCCGCCAAATAATTAGATATATAATTTCTATATTTATATACGTGTAGGTATCATTATATATATATTCATGTACATAGTTAAGCAGCTAAAAGTTATAGTAACAAAAAAAAAACTTAAATGGCAATAAAGTTTTACACTGAACAATAATCATGAATAAAACTACTATCACATTTAAATAGATGTATGCACATACACACAAATCTAAGCATGTATCTGTATCTGTATCTGAATCTGTCTATGCAACACAAATGCCCAAAGCATGGCTAATTTGTTTTATTGAAAATAGCGACAGAAAACACAAATTAATGATGAATATCACGCAAAGCAAATGTGAAAAATTGTCGCAATCTTTGAATTTATTTTATTTTTTTCATTTTGATTTAACAATTTTGTGTTTTTTGTTGCTTATTTTAAGTTTTATTTTTGCTTTTCTACCTCAATATTTCTGCTTTATTTTCAACTTTGGCAACTTTTGGGCAGCAACAATTTAATTCGCCATCTCTCTCTCTCTCTCTTATGCACTCTTTCTGCCTTTATTTAAATAAAAGTAAATTAATAAATTCCAGTTTTTCAATTAGCATATTTTCTATTTTTATTTTCATACATTTAGTTTTGTTTCATCGTCGACAAAAAAAATGTTGAAATTAATGCATATTTAAGCATTAATCATTTTCACAGCAGAAATTGATAATAATGGTTTTTATTATTAAATATATATATAGTTGTTTTTTTTCTGTTTTTTCAGCGCTTAATCAAATATGGTTTATGTTTCGTATTCATAAGTACTTAATTGGGTTTTCTGGTATCCATAAGATACTTCTACTACCTTTTTATCTGTCTTTCTCATTTACCATATCTGTCTACATACATACATATTTTTATATATAATTTGTTGATGGCCTAGTTAGTACTATAAGTATACGATTTACTCCATGCTTTCTCTAGTTTTATTTGGTTTTTGCTCTTGTTTTATGTTATTTTATTTTAATCTTCATCTTGTTGTTGTTGTTGTTGCTTTTGTTGTTGTTTTTAGCATAGGCGTAGTTGGTATATAGTCTAAATATATATAGTTAGTTGCATTATATCGTCGCCTATATAGGTATTAAATTTCATATCTGCTTCTGGTTGCTTCTTCTGCTGTTTGTTGTAAGTCACAATATGGTTGGCTAATTTATATGGGGTATGAATAATGTTAGCTATAACTGTTTAAGTGTTCGTATGCCTCCGAATCGTGCCAGTTAAATGGTTTTTGATTACCTAACTCACCTCAAAAAAGACAAAAAAGATAAGAGTAAATAAATAATTATGCATTTTGTTATGTACTATTTATACAGAGAAATATATGTATTTATGTACTGCCTATATTTGTATCTTTGATTTTAATCCTAAACATTTTTTTGGCTGCCATCTGACGCACAATTGAGTTAAGTTTAGTTTCTGTTATTGTTGTTGTTGTTGTTGTGCTACTTACATACTTAAAGATACTCGTATATATGCCTATATATGTATGTATCGTATATTGTATTTAACATGCACCTCTACATGTATCTTTTGGTATACCCCTTACTGCACTTAGGCAGCTCTAAGCGTTAATGCTTTTTAATTGTTTTTTTAGTTTTTGTTTTTCATATACATATATATTTTTTGTTTGTTTTTTACTGCTAACTAGTTTTACACGTTGTCATGTTATCTGTTGTTATTTTTTTTGTATGCTTGTTGCCAAGTCTAATGTGTGTAGTTCAAGTTTTATTCATAGGCCTTTTCGAAAGCGTTTTTGACCTTCTCTCTCTCTCACTATCTCTCTCCATCTAAAGCGTTTTTGACCTTCTCTCTCTCTTTCTATTTTTTGTATCTTAACTGGCAATTTAAGTGATTTTGACTTAAAGCTTTTGAGCTTAATTTAAGTACTTAAAAATGATATAAAATATGGCATTAAAAAAACTGATCTGAAAAGAATGAAAGATAAATTAAGAATAGCGTATACGCCCTGTGGTACAATAGTTTAGAAAACGAGGCCAATGATTATTTACTCGTTAGCTGTGACAAATCGGTTTTGACATCAGCCCAGCTCTGACTCAACTTGGCTATAATAAAAGCAAAAATTTCTATTTTATACACATCTATTTACATCATTTTTTGGGCTTGTCTTTCGTATAATTTCGTATTGTGGCTTATGGTAAATCTGTTGTCCTCAGCTGGGAGTTTTGTAGAGTCCAATTAGCCGTGTTTTAATTAATAATAAATTTTTTTTAATTTATTTAAAGCTGCTTTAAATTGTTGAAATTGTTTCCACATTTCTCCATGTGCATTCATGCATACAAATTATGTTAATTAGTTACAGCAGCTAGCAATAAATTGTTGTTATTCGCTTTGTTGTACAATTTAATTAAAGCTTATTAAAACCGTCGCCTGGTGACCAAAAGAAAAAAATATAAAAATTGTTATCATTGGCATAAATATTTATTTGTTATTTGATAATGCGGTACTTAATTTACGACTTTAATTTCCAGTTCCAGTTCCCTTCAAAAGTAACTGTCATTATCGGCACGAAACAGATAAATTATGGATATTAAAAAATAAATACATATACAAATACAAAGCCAAAAAAAACGAGAACAATTTTCAGCGAAACTCATAGAAAATATAAATAAATACATATTAAAAATGTAAATGAATTTTTAGAGTCCGGGCAAATGTTTTAATTAAGTCGCAAATTATGTAGCGCTTGGATTAAGTTGACCCCAAAGCAGCCGCTTGAAAATCTGCAAAAAAAATGAATGAATGAAAAACAAAAGCAAAAGCAAAAGCAAACACAAAAACAACAAAAAGCAAACATAAACTGGTTGTCTGGTCGCTCTCTCGCCAGTCTAGATGTGTATGTCTGTCCCTGTCGCGCTGTCGCGCATAAACATGAGCTTTATGACCAGCCTCAATGCGAGGCGTCCCTGTGTAACACACCTCCCCTCTCTCTCTTACTCCTCCTCCACCCAAAGCACCCACACTTGTGCCGTTTGTTAGACAGCTTCCGCTGTCGCTGACGCAGTCGCTTCGCAGTCGACGTCATTGTCGCATTTTTTGTCTTTGCTTTTCATTTTGCGCTCTACTTGAGTTTTTATCGCATTTTTTCATTTTTTTTCTTATTTTGGCGGCGCTTTCTGTGACTTTATTTTATTTTTTTTTTAAATTTGGACTTTGTTTAATGCGCTTTGCGTCATTTCATTTTGAACAATTTTCGTGAGTTTTTTGTGTTTGCATTTTCAGCTTAAATTTAAAAATAACTAATCATCTGTGACTATCTGTGTGTGTGTGTGTGTGTGTGTTTCATTTGGGTGTATTTGCTTTTTATGCCGTTTTATTTGCATACTTTTTTTGTGTGCTCGCATTTTATGTGTATTTTGCTGGCCCATTATTTAGTTTATTTATCTCTGTTGATGACTTTTAAATGGCACTTGCTCTTAGGCACAGCGGAATTGGGACTGTGCATATATGGGGGAAGGGGGCGAATGGGGAATGGCGAGAAGTGAAATGAATGCCAATCGAAAGGCCAAACACACACACACACACAAATGTATACACATACATTAGTCAATTAGTGCTTGGGCAGCAACCTTTGAAATTCAACGAAAAATACATATCGAAAGTTGTCATCGATAAAGTTTTTGTTTTTTTCTTTTTATTTGCTGTAAATAAAGTCATAAATATGTAGCATTTAGATTTTACTGATTCGGACCCCCCCAAAAAAAAACCTCTGAGCTCATTTCTATTTTCGAAAATGAAAAAAAAATACCGAACACTTGAATTTTCGAGAGCAGCACTTGAAAAGCAGGCAACCATTATCTCGGAAGATTTTCCTCAAAAGCACAATCAACAATTGAAACAAGTGCAGCCTTTGTCTCAGTCTAGCATTTCAGAGTTGCAGCTCAAGCACCTGTCTGGTCTACACTTAGTCAAGTAATTGTGCGGACAACATGAAAAAAAATTACAAGCTTTTTAATTAAAAAAAATAATAGTTAAATGCTATTTCTTTTGTCAAACCAATTTCTTATTAGTCAATTTGACTATATACATACAGCTAGTCAAGAAATTGTTTTGACAAAATAAAAAACTACAAAACTTTAATTTTTTAAAGTTTCTGGGAAACATAACAGAATTTTAAAAAACATGTGCTCACGCTGGGAATTGAACCCACGATTTCTGAGAATTGCTCGATCCGGGAACTTAGTCCTGCAGGCTACAGGAGTCCACATAATAAAACGGGACATAAATTCAAGTTTTTGCCATATTGCATTATATTTTCAAGAATAAGTATATTTTTTCAAAATAAAAAGGTCACATACTGGTTTTTTATATAATTTCTGCTTTTATATTAAAAAAAAATAGTCAAAATAGTTATTTTATTTTGACTTAAACTTTTAACGAAAATATTATGAGATGTAAAATAAAGAGAAAAGAAAGGTTTTTTATGTGAATTTTAAATTTGTCAAACAGTTACTTGACGCACTGTAGTATTGTAGTATGCTTAGAGTGTATGACGACAACGACCTCGCTTTGAATGGGTTCTGAATGGAGGGCAACACAGCTGATTTTTGAATTATCAATTGAATGAAAACCAAAAAAAAAAGCTAGACATAAAGTCAAATTCAGACCTGACACCGCAAAAATACACATGATGATTGTAGTAAATTTTAATTACTGCCAATTGTCAGTATTCTAATCTATGAGGGCCACTTTAATGTACACTATATGAATTGAATAAATGAATATATATGAGTTTTGAATAGATTGCAATCACATTTCTCAGAGCTCAATCAGCATACAAAACGAACGTTTTTTCCGTCCGTTTTAGACTAAACAAGATTTGTTGACGTTGCTTTCTATTGCTAGTAAGTATAACAACTTATGGACTTATAACTTAATACAGCCATATAGAAACTATACTAAATATGTACATATGTATGTATTTATGTAGTATATACTCGATAAGTTCGCATGTGGTCTACATAAGCAGTCGTGGCCAGTTCCTGTCATGGCGCTGGTTTTGTTGTCTTGTCTTGTCTTGTCTTGTCTTGTCAGGTCTTGTCTAGTCTTGTCGAATCGCGTTGCGTCGTGTCTCAACTTGGCTATGGACTCGTTTGAATTTAGGGCAGTCCAAAGTGAATCATGTGGATGGATTCAGTTTAAGTGACTCACAAATCAAATGGGTAAACGAGTCCACTTTTGGTCAATGGGAAACGGATGTCGTTTTCTGCTCTACGCCTTTTAAGCTTTTTTTCTGAAATCTCCAAGCAAATTAATCCGAAAGCCGTTTTTGTTGCTGTTGCCGTTTACTGATTAAATGTTGCGTAGCATTTTTTTATACTGCGGCTAAAAATATGCACCCCTATGTTTTTTTTATATGGCCCGGATTTCCTATGAAAATATAAATTGAGAAATTTAACAATTTCTAGCTAAAGATTAGTTGAATATTTCAGGAATATCAACAAAATTTATAGCTAAATAGTAGCTAGATTTTTTGGTATCTTCAATGAGTTGAAACTGAAATAGTTGATACAGTAACGAAGCTATAGAGTCAGAGATTAACAGGTTAGCTACCGTTATAAACACACTAACTCACACACACATGTATGTTGTGCTCTGCTTGCATTACACATACATATATACCAGCATACACAAAGCGATCATTATGTGGGTTCCTCATAATCAACGACTTTGACTGCGACCTCCCTTCTTCTACTCCCATTTATGCACACACACATACACACACACACTGAGTCTAATGTGTGCATGTGTGAGGCAAAAGCTGAAAGTCTTCCATCAATGACAACAATCAATCACAGTGACTTGCGGGCGAATCGGAGCAAAGAGACGGAACGAGGGGAGACTGAGAGACGCTGACACCAAAACACCGAAGCAAAGTGCGAGGCGAGCAAGAAATCAAATTAAAGCAGCTCGCACAGTGACAACAACAACCAAAAGCAAAGTAAAGTAAGCTAAAATATAATATAATATAATACCAAGCGACAGTGAATGGAGGGTGGGGGAGAGAAGAGGCGTCGCCAGTAAATATATGTACATATAATCCGAAGTAGATAAAAAAGAAATACCGACGGCAAATACTGTTACTTGTGCTCTCTTTGGTAGTCAAATCAATTTGTAACATTCTTCCTTTGCTCTCATTCTCATACTCAATCTGTCGCCTTCTCTTATATTTTGCTGATGCTCTTTGATCAATTGAAAACACAATTTGGTTACATTTTCGCATTTTCTTTACGTCGCATAATTTGGAATAATTTTTATTTGCAGTTTAATGGGTTGGTGTTGTTGTTGGTTGTGTATGGTATGGTGTATCTTTATCATAATCATTTTTTGCATTCCTTATGCTTTTCGTTTCGTAACAATTCTGTTTGTCCTTTTAGCTGAGGAGATTTTCGTTTTTCTTGCATTCCTATATAATTTTTGAATAGCATGAATTTTTCATAATAATAATTAAATAAGCATATGTTTTAGTTTTTAGCATTTTTTCATTTACTTGTTATTATTGTTGTTGTTGTTGGTTTACACGCATTCTTGTTTGTTTATTGGTTGTTGTTTAATTTAAATTAAATTAATTACTAAAATTATTTTATAACAAATATCACTACAATAGTTTGCATTTTTTTGTTGTTTGTTTTGTTGTTGGTTGTTTGTTTGTTTTTTTTTTTCTCTTTTCTTTTTATCAAATTACTACAAATTACTAGAAAGAAAGTGAAATTCAGTTATTTTCATACTTTTCTTCTGGTTTTGGCAACAATTGTTCGCAGCTAATTTACATGTACATTTGTTTTGTATTTAATTAAGTAAAATTCAGAAATAAAAACAGGTCAATAATGGGACAACAGTTCGCCCATGGGTTAAAAACAACAACACACTAATTGTTCGGGTTGCATCCGGATTCGTATGACAATAAAATGATAACGGTAAAGGTGATTTAATTATTATTTTGTTTGTTGTTTACAAATAAATTTCTTACTCAAAAGATATCACAATTGCAATTCTCAGTGTTCTCTTCGCTTGTTTCGCTTTCCATTTGCATTTATGCACTGTACATACGGTAAAAAGATAACGTTACTTTAAGCTCGACACACGTACACACATTGCACACGCAAGCTCCAAGCAAAGAGAGCACTGAGCTTTTTCTTTTCTGAATCTAAACGTGCACATACAATTCTGGACACCATGATTTTCATAATTACATTTTCGTCATTCTCTTTTATTGTCATACGGAAAAATGCACGTATTGTTCATTTTCAACACAAGGGAAATCGTTGGCAGCCCTTACATAAAAAATAAGATAAACTAAAACAAGACATTTTTAAATTTGTTTACTAAAAATGAAAAGCGCTTTTTGTTTTGTTTCATTGACGTTTACTTGGTAAGCGTCTGTCTCAATTGTTGTTGTTGCTGTCGATAGTTGTTGTTGCCTTTGCTGTTACTATTACTGTTCTTGTTGTTGTTGTTGGATCACACATTATAGCAGGAGATTTGCTGCAGTTGCTGGAATGTTGGCGCTGTCGCTGCTACCGACGCCGACGTCGCCGTTGCCGCCGCTGAACCGAAGGGCACAAACGAAGCCGGCCCCAAATTAGCGCCAGCCGCTGCCGCTGCCAGCGACGCAGCTGCCGCCGCCGCTGCGTAGGGATGCATGCGGTGCTGCGTGCGCAAATATTGACGGTACTTGCCGCTCAGTTTGTCAGTCGCTGAGGGCGGCAGCCGGTGCATGGGCGTGGCCTCAGGACCGGCCTGATAATTGCTAGGAACTGTTGCCATCGGCGACCGATCGATCAGCAGCGCAGCCGCCGCCGCCGCAGCCGTTGCATCCCAGGGCGCAACAGGAGGCGGCAGGCAGTGTTGCTGCTGCTGCTGTTTGGCGGCAGCGCTGCTCGCGTAGCTGCCACTGCCCGAAATTAGCGCATCGCGTTTGCCAGCGGCGTTGGCAGAGGAGGTGACGGCGGAGTTAACTGCGACTGCAGCTGCGTTGCTGCTTTTTGCTGAATAAAGCGCTGCCGCATGCTGCATGTGTTGCTGTTGTTGTTGTTGCTGCTGTTGCTGCTGATGTGAGTGCGAGTGTGGGTGTGTATGAGAGTGTGAATGCTGCTGCTGCTGCTGTTGGTGTGGTGTCAGCGCAGCGGCCAACTGCTCCCATTGACCCGACGCAGACGTCACTGCTGCGGCTGCTGCTGCTGCAGCTACTGCTGCTGCTGAGGTGGCTGAGTGGCTTTGGCTTTGACGACTTTGGTTGCGCTGTTGCTGTTGTTGTTGGTGTTGCTGCTGCTGTCGCAGTTGCTGTTGCTGCTGCTGCACTGGATACAGCGCTTGCTGCGACATTTGTGACATTTGCTGTTGCTGCTGCTGGCGCAGCTGCTGCTGATACGCCGCCTGTCGCTGCTGCTGTTGTTGTTGCTGCTGCTGCTGTTGCTGCTGCTGTTGTTGCTGCTGTTGCTGCTGCTGTTGTTGTTGCTGTTGTATTTGCGTTTTGCGCCTAGCAGCGCTGCTGGGAGCCGCAGCAGCTGTTGCCCCACCGCCGCCACCGCCCAAAGCCGCTGCGCTGCTAACTGCACTGCTGGCAGCGTTGCGTGCACTCGCCGTCGCCTGCATGTTGTTGACGAAGGGACTGCGACGCTGCGACTCCATTTTGCGAAAATAGCAGGGATGGATCATCAGCAGCGGCTCAACGCGCTGGCCGGCGGGCGGCTTCGGTTGATTGGGCAGCTCGTACTCGACGCTGCAGTCGACGTGCAGTGGAATGCTGTAATCCTTGTTGACGCTGTTGGCGCTGCTGCTGCTGTTGCCGCCGCCGCTGGCGTTGACGCCGCTGCTGGCAGCACTGCTCAGTGCAACGGCTGTGGCGCTGCTGCTGCTGTTGACGCTGTGTTGCTGACGCTGTTGATTGCTGGCCGCGACGGCGGCAGCGACCTGCGTTTGGGCCGCCGCCGCCGCAGCTGCATGGCTGTGACTGTGGCGTGTGTTGTTGTTGTTGTTATTATTGGCGGGGGGCTGCTGATGCTGGCGTTGCTGTTGCTGCTGCTGTTGTTGTTGTTGCTGCAACAGCTGTTGCTGATGCGCAGCAACTGCAGCATGATACATGTGCTGTTGTTGTTGCTGTTGATGATGATGCTGCTGCTGTTGCTGCTGTTGTTGCTGCTGCTGCAATTGCTGCTGCTGTTGTTGTTGCTGCTGCTGCTGCAGAGCCGCCGACATGCTGTGCGAGAGCGAGAGCGAAGACATGGACGACATGTCATAATTGGCATAACACGCAGCCATCGTCATTGTCGACTTGCTTTTTGCTTTTTCTTTTTTGTCGTAACACAAAATTGTAGCTTTTTTTATTCAATTCTCTTTATAATTTTTAGAATTTCATTTTTATGAGATTTGCAACTTTTTCACTTCACTTTTGACAAATTGAATTGAGAAATTGGCACTGGTAATCCAAATGTGAGAGAGCGCAGCTTTTAACGGTAGTTTAAGCTGCAGTTAATCCGTTTGCGTGAGTGTGTGTGTGTGAGAGAGGAACCTTAATCCATATGTTGCTGCTTGCGTGTTGATTTTGTTTCAGTTTTTCGATTTTGTTTTCGATTGTTATTTTGCGTGTTGCTTTGTCGCACCCGTAATTCAATTGTTTTGCAGTTTATTGTAATGGTTAATCAGTCTTTGTTTTTTTTTTTATTTGTTTGTAATCTATTTTAGCTGCAAATTGAGTTTATATATGGTTGCTTAATTTTTTGTTGTTGTTCAGTCTTTAATGCAAATACACGCGTGTAATTTACAGTTTGTTTTTTTTTCATACGACAACGATAGTCAGCGATATTAGCTCAAACACGTCCGTTCCCGTTGAGCAGCGCAAGCGAAATGAAACGACGATTTAATGTTGTTAATTTTTTGGATTTTTCAGAATTCAGCACGCGAAGAGAGCGCAGCGCTGAATTGACGCGTCAGAGAACAATGCTGAATTGAGAGAGCAAAGACAGCTGTTACTCGACGCCAACGTCGACGTCAACGTCAATGACTTTGTTTTTATTTTAGTTTTGTTGTTTTTGTCTCAATTTTTTCGGTGCACTTTGTATACTTTTTTTGGGTATACAATTGTCTGTCACTTTAAAACATAAAATAAATGTTTGGTAGCTCTTGTAGAAATGTTATAAATTTTCTAGTAGTCTTCGGTAATATGTTCAATTGCAATGTTAACCTTTTTTTTTTGTCAATTTTGATGAATTCGCGTTCTCGGAGTCGTCTGCACGCGTCAAACTCTCTCAAGCGACTGTCTCTCGAAGTGTGGCCCTTTTTTCAGGCTAGCAATTTACCTGCTGTTTTGTTGAAGCAGCCGCACAGCTGATTGCCGACTGGGCCGTGACGTCGACGCGTATTCAGCAAACACACGCACACACATGCAACAGAACGATTGCTTTGTTATCGTTGCTGCAAACGCTTAAGCCAATTGCATTCAGTGGCTGAAACTGAAACACATGCCGCATCACATGGTCGCTCTTACTCTGTCTCTCTCTCTCTCTCTGGCCCTCTCTGTGTGCTGTGTGCGTGTGTGTAAGTGTTGGTGTCGTTTACAAATTCAGCTATATAATAGCTACGGCGGCCATCTTTACAACTGCGTTTGTTGTTTGTGTACGAGAGAGAGCAACGTCGCTGTCGCTGCCGCTGCTGCTGCCTTTTTATTTTGTAATCATATTTTTGCTGCCGTTCTCGCTCTTTTGAGCGTGTGTGTTAAGTGTTGCCCTGCTTTAATTTTTATGATTTCTTTTATGGCCTCCGTCTCTGCGCAGTTTCAGTTTTATGTGTTGCTTTGATCATACATACAATATGCCACCAAACAGTTGTTAGCTTCGTTTTAATGGCATCGGCGACAAGCTCTTGAAAATGCACGAATACATAATGTACAATGTGCAAACATACTTAAATATTTTATGTACATTATGTCAAGTAGTTCTTTTGACATACATAAATTTTGTTCATTGTCAAAACTAATACAAAATTTACTGTATTACATTTAATAAGTTGTAAGTGTAATTAATTTTCAAATTCAGTTTTCTATTTCTTTGATTTTATTTGTATTATTTTTCTCCTTAAATTGATATGTACACACTTTCCAGTGCAAGTTTTATTATTGTTCTCCTTCAATTAATATTTACACACTTTCCAGTGCAATTTGCCGACATCTCACATAATTTTGTCGTCTTTGCTTCTTCTTTATGTTACAAAGGTGCGGCACTTAAAACAAAACCCAAAAAAGCCTTACTCAGGCAAAAAAGCATTCATACAGCCGAGAAGCGGCAGCTGCCCAACAACAACAATAGCAACAACTAAAATAAAATAAAATTCAAACTAAGCCACACGGAAACTGCGCAATGAGCACAAAGTGTTCCGTGCAAAAGCTGCCAGCAAATAATACACGCCAAAGGAGATTACCCCTCCCTCCTCTCTTTCTCTCACAAAACGAGCAAAGCATAAGAAGCGACAAGAGCAGCAGAGGCAACAACAGTAACGAGCCCACATTAAACTTAAATGTTGCAGACATTTCTGCACTAAAAACTAAGCAATTTAAGTCAGCGCCTTCCGCTGCCCCTCCCACCCATCAGCTCTATCATCATCATTGACAACAACAACAACAGCGTCGTCGTTGTCGTCTGCAAGCACATATACGACACTAACACACTTGTAGAGAGCAGACACACAAACACTAGCACAGAAGACGATTACACACATTGTAATAAACAAGGAAGGTCGTTGCCATAGCAGCAGCAGCAGCAGCCGACGTTGGCGTTATTGTTGTTGTTTTTTTTATTTTGCTCTACCTTTGTTGTTAGTGTTGCTGCTGAGCGTGAGAATTCAGCATTTCAAGTCTATTACGCTCGCTTGCTTGCTCTGTTTCTCTCTCTCGCTCTCTGCTTATTCAGCGCCGTTGATAACAAATCAGCTGTTTCGTGAATTCACACACAAACACAAATGTCGGCAATAATTTACGAGTGCCCGAGTACTTTTCGAAATGGGGAGGTGTGTCAGTGTCCATGTATCGAAATTGTTGTTTGTATGTGTGTGGCCGTCTGGCCGTGTTTCTGTGAGTGAAGCTTTGGATTCAGCGTGCCCATTATAGTTGGCATTGTTGTTGTTGTTATTGTTGAAGCATATGTTTTGTTTGCGCTGTCGTCGTTACTGTTGTTGTTGCTGTTTACTGACTGCCTGCTGCTTGCGTGCTCAACTTCGAGTCGGCCGCATTACAGTTGATTATGGGGGGCTCCAATTTTTAAATTACCAAACTGCTCAAATTAAAGAAATAGGTACGGAACGGCGGCTACTACGATGAGAAGACTACAAAGTACGTACAAAAAGAGAAACAGGAAATTGCTTAAGAAAATAAGCTGTGAGCAAATTGAATCAACAATAATTAGCTTGGGCATTATACAGATACGCAGATACATACATACCCACAAACGTATTTATTTACAAACAAAGAATTGTATAGAAACAAGCTTTACAATCTTTAGAAATACCATTGGCTTTACAATCGCATTTTAAACTGAACGAAACTCTACACTCTATAGTTTTCTTCTCTATCTCTTTTGATTCGTTAACCAGCGCTGCCAAATCAGCCTTTTTTCGTCAGATTTGCTATTTGGAAATGTACACCTTTTTTGTTTTCTGTGACACTTTATTAGCATTCAAATCAAATTCATTATTCATTTGCAAACGGAAAAAATTAAATTAGTCGGTTAGAACATTCGAATATTGTGGTGTGAATTGCAGTTAGTTTTTATTGAGGCAAAGATAGAATGCTAGAAAGATTCCAAAAGAAATTTATGAGCAAAAATTAGTGATATGGTCATGCCATATTGAATTTAAAAATTAAATTACCCGCAATGTTAATGATTGTGGTGTCTTAAAAAGTACCTAATATAAAATGGAAATAAATATACACATATAAAGATATATTAAAACAGAAAAAACAAACTTTTCGAACAAAATCATAAAAAAAATGAAAGAAAAAAAATTGTTTAATCACAAAGTTAAACTTCAACCAAAATTAAAAACAATTTAAACTTAGTATTTATAAAATAAATTACGCTAGTATTAAATAGGTTAACTATTAGGATTATAAAAATCGCCAAAATTTGGCAGCACTGCCGCTCACACGTTCTTTCGGTCATCCGTTCATTTATTCAGCTGTTTGCACGTTCATCAGACATCAGACAATTCTAATCTGCCGTTCGCTCATTAAATCCAGCCCACATTTTTGGACTTCCTGTGCTGTGCTCTAATCGCGCATTGTCATCGCTTTGATAAAAACAAAAAATATACAAAAAGAAGCAAGTTCGGGCCGCTGCCAGCATATCAATATCCATAATTTAACTCTTGGCAAGACGTTTGCCTTTCTACTTGGCCAGTTCTCGGCACAATCCCTACAAGCAGGCACATCTCACATCCTTAGATCCGAACAGAACAGAACACAGAGCCCGAAACCTGTTTGTATTATTAAGTAACCGCTCGGCTCAGCTTAGTTCAGTTCAGTTCAGTTCAGTTGAAAGAAGCAACCGGTTCGATCCATGGCTTCCTGTAATGCGCATTCTAAAGAAGAACCACAAAAAAAAAGAAACAAAGCAAAAAAAAAGAAGAGAAGAGAAGAGAAAAAAAAAACAGAATTCATGAAACTTTCGTTTTTTATTTTCACAAGCATCTCGGCAACGTTGTAGTTGTTGTTGTTCTTGTTCTGTTTTTCATGTTTGTCTCTCTCGCTCGCTCACTATCTGTCCATCCGTCGTCTGGCTGTTTGCATGGGCCGCTTGTTAATTCGAAATAAAAACAGGAAAATTTACTTTACAATCTGTGCTAAAATCGTAAATTTTTAGCTGGCACTGCCACTCAGGGGAGCGGCTCAGTCGCCGTCGCCGTCGCAGTCGCGGTACCTCGGGGCAGGTAAACTAATCCGCTTGCCATGGTCATGACGATGACTTGCCTATTTGTTCTCAACTCTACGCTATGTTGCTCTGTTGTTTTGTTGCTGTTGTTGCTGGGTTTTGTTTGCCGTTCCTTGTATTCTTTTCGCCTGGGACCATGAGCCTAGGTTGTTATCTTTTCTTATTTAATTTTTGGCTGCCATTGCGCTGCCTAATCTTTCCAGCAATATCATCACGAGCCCAGAACGCGCTGTGCTCTCCAACTCCATTGCAACTCTCTTGCACGCTCTCACTGAACGTGTACGTGTATTGTATGTGTGTGTGTTTGCGTGCCTGTCAAGCTTTCGGTGTTTATTATGCTCACCTTCTTCAACTGCAGGCCAGCAACTCTCTGACACTTTGCACTCTCTCTGTCTTTCTCTCTCAGATTGTCTGATTGCTTTGCGTGCTAAGCTTTCGAGTGATTATGATGCGCTCTCCTCCTCTCTGAGGTTAACTCATTCCATTCTCTTGCAGCTTGAGCTAAAACCGTTGATTGATGCGTTTCCCATTCGGAATTTATGCCATGGACTATTTGGGCGAGCGAGCGCTAAGCAATTCATTTTTCAAGGCACACACACATACATACATTCAATGGCTCTCGCATCATCCCCTCCAGCTGCGCAATCAGCAGCCAAGATCGAAGCGTGCGATACTCAGAAGAAGAAGAAGGAGAAAAAATAAAATAACAGAAACAACAACAACAAGCGACTTTCTGAGGACCAGAAACTGAACACTCGAACTCGAGTTGGAGTTGGCGTCCGTTTCTGGACACGACGTCGAATGCATCTAAATTGCTAAATACCTTTTTATGGTTAGCGTTGCGAGTAGCGAGTTGCCTGCATCAATTTAACATTTTAAAAATGTATCTTTGTATCTTGGTCTGGTCTTCGCAGAAGCCGTTCCATAGTTTTCTGTTGCTTCATCGCTACTTATAATGTATTGTATACATTTAGCTGGGCTTGCTTTTCCTTTCCCAGTCGCAGTCGCAGTCCAAGTCACAGACATCGACAGCGACAGCGACAGCTCCTTACTGATTCATCATGGCCATTTTGGTGGCTGATTGCTGGGCACACATTGGCATCTTTTTAATAGCCCCCACAGGCCCATTGGGAATTATTCATTTTCATTGTATTCGCAACAACCACTCAGACTGCGACTCCGACTGCGACTCCAATCTCCAATCGAGACCCGATCGAGTTATAAACTATTTCAAGTATTTCAGTGCTCTTTCCTTATGTTGTGGACTTCAAATTATGCAACTAATTGTCAGGCATCTGAGTTATTTAGCTACCAAAAACACATGTGTACGTATTCCCCCGCCTCTTCGTTCACCTCTCACCTCCTTGGAGTGTCAGCTGTCAAATGCATAATTAAACTGACCTTCGACGGACCAATCAAAAAAACGACGAGTGACTCTTAAAAAAGGGCTTCGAAATTGCAGTTATACATAACTGACTAAAATATTTGTCAGTGTGCTTATATCGTTTCTTCCTCTTGTTCGTCTTTCACCCTTTTTTACCCATTTTTATTGCAAATGCTATTAAGCGAATTCCGTTGAAATACTTTTGGAGAACAAACCGTTGCCCGGCAATAACTCTGGCCTTTGTTTGGAATGTCGTTCGGTTTCGGTTTTTTACTCATTCTTCATTTTCGTTTCAGTTTTTTGAGCCAACCCTGAGATGAAATTATAGTTATAGCTTTCGGAATTTGTAGAATTTGTTTCATATTGAAATGCGTCTATATATATTGCGTTTTAGTGAGAAAGGGCTCTTATGATGTGCCGAACTTGAGAATAGTAATCATTTCATCATTAAAAAAATAACAACGGAATGTGTTTTCAAAATAATCTCAGAACGTTTCTTTTCCATTCACTAGGATACCGACTCTACATTTGAATAAATTCACTTTTTATTTATTTTTAACCATTTTCTTAGTAAATTGACTTCTAAAATGAACCGTTTGTATTCTAAAGATAACACTTAAAAAGACAGTAAGATTGTAACATGAACCATTTTAATAATGAATGAAAATGAAATGAAAATATTCGTATCACAAACTTGGTGGAGATCTTGTCACGTTAGCGATGTCGATAAAAACTTGTAAAATAAATAAAATAATAGTGATATATCAAAACAATTCTTATAAATGGAAAACTACATTATTTTGTTATGATTTAAGAGTATTTTCTTCCAAATTACTCGCCACCTTTTACTGACTCTCGCATCTTTCAAGATGAAGTCCAAAATGACTTCCATGTTTTGTCGCGTTCGCGATGCATTGTTTTCTATAAATTTTTCGAAAACGACAGTCCTCAAAACTTGTCTTTCATAACCAAAATAGTGTTCATAAAATGCATAAAACGCGTAAAAAACATATTTGAAATTGTTATTTTTTTTATTTTTAATTTAAACCCTTACGAATGCCGCGTTCTCGATCCTGGAAACACTCATTTACATATGTGTGTACCTAACGACATCTATGTTGTTTACTCGGAATATATTTCAGTATCGATTGATAACCATTTACCCTTTATTTACATTACTTAATCTCGGGTCGTAAACACTCCTCGGCAAACAAAATTGTAATAAAATGCCCCCTTTGATCAGAGAAAAAAGAGCGCATACATTAAAAAAATGTTTAAAATAATAGCAGTTTCCCTGCCACGCCCATCGGTCCATCGGACAGGCAACAGCAACTGCCTTCAACATTTTACAACAATTAAGCGACTCTTTACAAAAACGGTAAAAAACCGGAAAAAAGGAAGAACATCGCAATAATATGCTGGAGGCGGTAAATTGTGCTTTAAAGAGGCAACATGCGGGTCCAATTAGCCAATACTTTGCATACTCTATGATTAAAATAATATTTTGGCTTTCTTTAAAATGTGTCTTAAATATTGAAGTAATAGGGAGTTATTGGTTATAGCTAGTATAAGACTACTTAGGATATTAAAGCAGGGATTAAAATCCTAACCGAAACCGTAACCTTTAACCGATAAAAACCGATTGAAATTTGAAACCGTAACTGAAACCGTATCCGAAAAAAAAAATTTTAATTTTACCGAAACCTTTAAACCGAAACTCTGTAAACCGAAATAACCGTTTAGTAACCGTTTCATTTATAAGGGTTAATTTCGGTTTTTCAAACATTAAAAAAAAATTATTTTCATTTTCAGTTTTGATTTTTGATTTTAATTTTCTTAAGGGAGAATTAAGGGTATTTTTTGTATAAATACCAGTATTATACTTATAACATTTCGTGAAGAAATCTTTTAGTCGAGTAATTGGTTTGATTCAGTACTTATAACTGAACCATGAGGACTGCAATTTTAAATAATGTATAAATATCTTCCTAAAAATTTAAAAATTTTGTAAAACTTTGTTTTTTTCTTGTAATTTCAAGTACCTTTTAAGAGATTTGGTAAAATATGTGCAGCTACTGAATCGCAATTTGGCAGTAAAAGACGAAATTAAAAGAATGTTTCAAAATTAGATGAAAAACTAACAAAGATCACATCATATTGTTTGACCATGAGTACAAATTCTCAAATATTCCATAAATAAAATGTGTACAAAATATGCAAGTTAAAAATATTTTTAAAGCATTTTTCGACATATTTTTGGCAGACACAAAGTTAGTGCAAGTTAATTAAAAAAAAAATTATTTTTTATTTAATATTTTCTAAGCGAAACAGGCAATTTTATAAGTTTTTAAAATATTTTGGTGAGCAAAAATCTTGTTCGGAATGATATAAGAAATCATAAGTGATTCGAAATACTACAATATTTAATTTTAATTAGTTTTGGAGCATGTTTCTTTTTAAGAGTATCTCAGCTTTCGGTGTAGCCCGTTGAATCTCGAGTGTCGTTTTGGCGACACATTTCAAAGACATACTTATATGTATTTATGTATGTATGTATATATGTATGGCATACAGTTACGTTTAACGTTTTGATTGCAGTTTCAAATTGCAGTTATTAGGCGTTTACAATGTGTGGAATGAGTGTAAGGCACAACGAACGAACAAAAAATAAAGGGGGAACTCAATACTTGTTTCCTTCCCCCTTAACCCGTTTCCCTTCTCCCTTGGCAAAAGTGTCACTTGCACTTGGGAAACGGCGAACAGTCGAATCGAGGGGCCAGCTAATGGAGAAATGGGGGCTTTTAGTGATAACCGTTTTTTGCCCCTCTTTCCTTATTTTTTTCATTTTTTTTTTATTATTGTTACTTCTTCTTCTTGTTCGTTTTTATGCTCGTTATTTAGTGGCCGTGTTGTTGTTGTTGGTGCGGGCGCAATATTTTATACAAATTGTTGGCCAGCAGCTCGTTATAAGGGTCGCACCTGCCCGAGGGAGAAGCGCGCTTAGCAGACAACTGTTTTTTGAAAGGTTGAGGGCCACACATATGCACACAGATACAACACACACTCTCACACACACACACGTAGATACTTTTGTATCCAAGGGATTGCAAAACGTAGAGAGAACGTTTGCATACAGAACGGCGGCTGTCACGCTATAATTTAGCATAAATTGTCCAAGCTGTCGAGATTAATGTATCTAATGACCTGATTTGCTGATTTACAGTAATTTCCAGCTTATAGACCGACAGACAAAGAGACGGACGGACACACATGGCTTCTCTACCTGCAGATACAAGCAGTTTTTGTTTGCCAGGCATTTCCAGGAAGTGTGCACAAGATACACACAAAAGATACGACTAAATATGAGACCAAGACCAACAACAGGCAACAGTCCGCGACGAGGTTGCTTCAAGAATCCGCCCAGCAAATGGGCAAACACAAATCTTTATGAGCCAAGAGCTCCGTTCCCGCTCAAAATTCCTCCCTCTCTTCCCTCTGTTGCCCCCTCTCTCTCTCTCTCTCTGCCTTTCTCCCGATGTCGGTTGCTCGCTGGCGGAAATGAATTTGCAGTCATTAATCATACGTCCAATAGGATTTTCCCCTCCTCGCATTTACAATATTTCTCTAGCAAGTTTTTCCACTGGCGCTCGAGTGACCAGCCAGGTTACCCCAGGATGAATCCCTAACGGCTCCAGGTCTGTAGGTATGTGTGCTATCAAAGGGTAACCAATGTGGTTACCAATCGCAAAGGAAAACCCAATTTAAAATACTTATCCATTTTCTTGTTAGTTATCGTAGACCAAATGGCACCCTGTTATTAAATATTTTTGTACTCATAATTTACAAATTTAGCTTGGGTCGTATTTCATTCTATTTTATTTTGGAATCCATTAACTTGGTGTATGCCAGAGCTCTTTTTCTACAGTAATCTAACGCACTCTTGAGCAGGTCTTTGAAAAATTTAAAAAAAAGGACACAAAACAGATTTGCGAAATAAATATTTGAATAGCTAGTTAATGTCTGATAACTACCGAAGGTTGTTTTAATGTAAAATGCAAAGAAATTCTTGTCAAATCTGGATTTGTAAGAAATCGGGTGTAAGTGTAATATTCAACTAGCAAAAAGTCGACTTAGAAATACCCCCAGATTAGTTTATCCACACAAAAAACAAACTGATTACATTTCAGATATTAAATTATATTATTATTTATAGAAATTGAACAATAACTTTGGTGTGCTTGTCAAGTATTTCACAAGACGAAATATAATATATCAAGATAAATCTAAAAAAAAAATAATGTAAATGTAATGTAATAAATGTAACTTTTGTGCGTATACAGTGCATTATACGATCTTTAAAAAATGTTCTGGATACAGAGACTTTGTTTTAAAATGTATATATAATATGTATACCTAATACTCTTTTTGAGATACAAATTTGTGTTAGTAAATATAATAATTTATTATTTCTTTATAATCTTAAAGACTAAAAGATTATACATATTACAGTTTTCAGTTGTAGACTTACAGCGTGTCACTAAAGCAGTGGTCGGCACCAACACATTCATATGTTTGCAATGCGTTAGTGTGCATTTTTGTTCGCCTAACAGCGGAATAACAGCGACGTTAACAGGAACAAATCGTGTACGTGAGTGTACGTGAGCGGCAGCGCAGTCGCGACTAGTCGCCACGAAAATTTCCTATGCGCACGAAATAGGGCCGTGCCGATAGCTGCACTAAAGTCTTACACTTAACATTTGCACGAAACTCGCTGTAACTTTGTCAAATTTTTAATAAATAAAAAACTAATTATGTCAATGCCAAATCGCCTCGGAGAGGTGATTAAAATTAAGGAATATTCTACTAAATAGAGCTTGTAGTTTTGATTAGTAATATTATGTTTATATGAAATTAATTTATATTAGTGTAAGAGTACGTAGACTTTTCTTGTCGAATATACATACATATATGAAAATTTATTGTATCTTTTTTAAAATTTAAGATAAAGTTTGGAATGTTACTGTTTTTTTTTGTCATTTTGTAGATACAACTTTTTAATTTTATAAAAATTTGACAAAGTTACAGCGTGTTTCATGCAAATGCAAAGGGAGTACGGTGACTTAGTGGCACACTGTATGTGTCAAAGATTTTATATTAAAAATATAATTTTTTTTAGTAATTTAAATGCCATTATGAGCGTGCAAGCATCGATTCTCAATTGACAATCGTCTCAATGAGATTCAAAGGAGCTCTCATTTCAAAAAGGGTTTTCTCTGTTCAGTCACATGCTCTCTAAGTTCATCAGATATAAATTGGCATTCATTCGCACTCGGACGAGTCCTTTGTAGCGCCCCTATAGTAAAGGGAGAACCCAATACCAATACCAATACCAATTTCAGTTGCAAATCGAATTGAATGCTGAACTCATTTGGAAGCACTTGAGACGTCGTCGTCATCGTCGTCGTCGTCGACGCCAGACTTCGAGGTCGGGGCGCAGCTCCAATAACAAATCGAATGGCGATGGCGATGGCGATGGCAGCTGGCCGTAATATCCTGCATCTATTTATCTTGCCATCCAGTCACCCTTATAAGTTTTATATCCACAACGTACTATAAATTAAACCCTTGAGTGCGATATTGCGGCTCAAGTGCGAAACCAACACAGAGCCTTAAGCTTGATTTTTTTTTATATTTTTCGCAACGGAAATAAAACATAAAAGTAACACTTGGATGTTTAATGATAAAGCTAAAGTTGTTCTCATTGTGTGTGCGTGTGTGTGTGTGTGCCATTGTGCTAGTGCCACGCCCTGTGCTCAGCCGCCCCTCGGGGCTCTCGATTTTTGTACGTTTTTATTTTTGCACGCTCAGCGCAAAAAATTCCCAAATCGACTGCGAAAGGAAAACGCATTAATTACGCTTTTCAGCATCATAAAAAGCGAAGAAGCAGAAGTTGAATACAATAAAACACACAAAAAAAAAGAATGAAATAACAGCAGTTATCGAATGCCGGGACCATAACTGGATTTTTGATAAATGGGGTGAGTTTAGGTTTAGGGATCGGGTCCCGTTTTCCGTTCCTCAACTATTTTTGTGCTGGTTTACCGGTTGATTATGCGCATTTGGTTGAAGGTTTCCTTTTTATAATTTTTATACCCGTGACTTAAAAAATAAGTTAAGGGTATATTGTATTCGTTGAAATTTATGTAGCAGAGAGAAGCAAGCTGACCGATCAGATTTGTTTGACATTTTTGCAAATTGCGAAAAGCCACCACACGCACAGTTTCAAGGATATTACGTTATTTATTAATCAAAGGTAACTACTATTATTAGCTATCATTCTACTAAATCGCAACAAGATCGGCCAAACAGAACGCTAGTAATGGCTGATTTAAGTTTCAAGCAATGTGAGTGCCTAAAAGTATGCAATAAAAATTAATTTACGCATTTTTTAAAATATGTAATGGGTATCCTGTAGTCGATAATTCGACTATAGCCTTTGCCGCTTGTTTACTTTTTATATGTATTTTATCAATCGAGTCATTACTGGAACTAGTTCAATATGACTGGTTCTAAATATAACCGGGCAATCGGGCAGCTGGCACGCTTCGCTGGCTGACAAGAAAGAAAACCGGAAGCAAATAAATGAAAATCGACAGTTTCCAAATTAACCGGTGCAATGATAAAACGACCAAAAAAAAAACAAGAGAAAGAAAATAAAAAACGAGACTAACCAGCACAAATTGTCATTAAAAAAGCAAATGGGATGGAGAGGGAGAGGGAGAACGCAGTGAAGCGAGGGCAAAAAACCAAATACCACAAAAAAGACCTAGAGAGAGAGATAGAGAGAGAGAAAAAGAGGGAAAAAGGAACGTAGAGTTATGTCCATGCTGCAACTGTCGCTAATTGTTGGGTCAGGGGTCGAAACGGAACGGGACGAGATGGGATTGTTGTCGTTGCCCAGGAAGTCGTTCAAAATCAAGCGAAACGAAATTACTTGGCCCCGTTTCCCTTACCTTACCCAAGCCCTACCCTCTCCCTTCCCTTAAGAAATGCTGACAGTTGGCCCGTAGACCACAGAGAGACAAACTAGTCCGTCGACAAAAGGGGCTGAGACGCTGGCTCATTAGCATTTTTTGCTGGCTGTTGCTTTTTAATATCCACTGTTACTGTTGTTGTTGTTGTTGTTGTTACTTGTTTTTTTTTTATTGATAAATTATGCAGTCGCACTTGCTGGCTGTAAATCGTTTGATAACACGCAACTTGGCTAACGGAAAGTGCCAAAAACAGCAAAAAGGCGCCCCAGGCTGCAGACCTCAACATATACGACTATGTAAATTAAATGTCTGCCAAAAAACTTATATATTGCATGCACTTCGTTATTGTGTTTTTTCTCATTTTTTGGTTTAGAGTAGAGGTCTGCATGGATGTACTCAAATTGTGAGTCCTATTGAATGCAATTGAATGGTTCTGAATGAGTTGAATGCAAAGCATACTTTGATTGAGTTTATATGTATTTGAGTGAAGTTTTGTTCCAAACGTTCGGCATTCATATGAGATGAGTTCGAATGAACGAAGGTGTAAAAACGATAGGTGACATTGGCATTGTCAAACAAATTTGAATCACTCGAATGTATTATTTCAGTTTAGCTTTTTTTACGACTTATGGCAAAAATGGATGGAAAAATTAACGCACAAGATCAAGCCAATAAAAAGCATGACGTGGTGGCACATGCATAACGTGTTTTCTCCGCTTTTAGACAAAACAGAGTTGCAAAATACTTTCTATACCAGCAAACCGCGAAAAAGTATTTTCAGACGCACGAAATTTTGTAAGTGAAAAAGTGTGATTGCCACCAAACTAGACAACGTTAAAAAATAATGTTTCCACATTCAAAAAAGGGATTAATCACATACATATATGTATGTTAATACATATTTTATAGTTATTTTAATTTCTGAGAAATAAATGGATTTTTTTTCTTTTAACGAAGTGCTCATAGTTCATCATATTATTGCAGAGCGTTTTTCAAAATAAAATGTTTCTGGTTAATTCGAATGAACTCAAACCAAATTCAACTTCTCTGTCATTCACATTCAGGCCTCTACGTTTGAATGTTAGCCTACTGAGTCTCACACGAGCTCTTCATACAGCCAAATATTTTTGAGCTGGAATTAAAATTCACTCGTTCATTTTGAGTGTGAACGCTTCATATGTCATTTTGAGTGCATTCATGCAGACCTCTAGTTTAGAGATTGTCGGTTTGTCAGGGAGACGAGACAATCACATGCAATATGGTTATGATTAGAATCGAGAGATTGTCTGTGTATCTACAGTTGATCTACATATTTGAATGAAATTCGGGGGTTCTTAAAATGGTGCAAAGCTAAGGTCCTCTGAAATTCCAACCATCTTGAGATTCATTTTAGATATGTTTTTATATTATACTATTAATAAATTCATTCTAATTTAATTTTATGCAATGCAAACCAATCCACAATTTTATTTGAACTGAGAAAGCATTAGTTTCTATTGCGCTGTTAATGAGTGGTAAAACGCACCTATATACTCTTATTCGCAATAGAACCTCAAAATTTATATTGGTCTTCAAAGATTTTTTCGAAATTTCGGAGCTGTTCCGCCATTTTTGAGCATTTAATTTCCCGTTCTAATTACCCGATTTGGCCAAACAAGAACTCAAACTGAACTGAAGGTAACTAAACCCTTTACAACTTTCTTTCATACAGTATTGAGATCGTCTCAGTAGTTCAGATGCTAGCGATTTTAAAGAATTCAAAAATTCGGTTTTTTATTTTGCGATTTTATGAGTTTGTAAACTCACATAGAATAGAAATCGCAAAAATAATTCGAAAACGGTTCCATGAAAAAAATTTAAGTTCACAGATAATTTTTGTGATTTTGTAAATTAGTATAACCCAAAAAAAAAAGTTTATTATACAGGCAAGTTTAGGAAATTTCTATTAACTCAAAAGCATTGAAAAGCTGTTGTCCAGTAGCCAAAAATGGTTGATTTAAAATTTCAAAATGATTGAAATGAAATAAATGAATGCTTAAATTTAATAATATGGCATTATATACATTTTAAAGGATTTTTTTTGTTTCAAATATACATATAATACCCTGTGTCCTCACTGACATATAAACGAGCAAGCCAACATTTGTACTGATTATTTGGAAACCGCAAGCGCTTCAACTGCACTCTAAGTATGCTTAGAGCTGTCGTTCATTTCAAAATCAACTTTGTATTGATAAGGCTTAACTTAATATATTTAAGCACAGCTCCATTGCAAATTATACATATTTGCAACGGAAATCTTAGAAATCGCAAAGACGATTAACGATAATCATGGCCAAAAAAAGTTGGACTGTGCTGAGGAAAAGGGTTGCGGCACAGATAAGATGCGCACAAAGAGACTGAAATAAAAACGAAAGAGATTTTACAGAAATAATCGCAGTGACGGCGACGGTTTAAAAGACAAAAGCTGCTGCCAACTACAACGGATTCGTTACAGCCTCAACCCGATGCCGAATCTGAATTCCAATTCCATACTTCAACCTAAACTCAAACTCAACTCTCGGCTCATTCCCAGCTGGCTTGTAGGCTTGTTTTATGCTTGTCCAATGTGCAGGTTGCTGTCTTTTGGCTTTGGATCTGGCTTTTCATTAAGGCCCAAAAGCAAACGCCCTTTTGTAATTCAAGCCAGTGCCACGTGCCATAAATTTGGCTTTAAATGGAGCATGCCCAATGTGTATCCTGCTAGCAGGCTGCAATGTCTTACCCATTACCCATTTCCCTCCCTTCTCCTCACCCCTTTGTTGCCATATACTTTGCAGCAACCATTTCATGAGCCGCGTTATCTTACAATAAATTGCTGTCTTAGTTTGCGGGAAGCCAGCAAAGTTACTCCCCATTTTCCATCAGAACAGAACAGTTAAAGTTTTCCAACTGTATCTCTTTCCCCCTAACAGTCTTCCTGATTCTCCCTGTCTGAAATTAATATTAATTTGGAGTGTGTATTATTATTTTGACGTTGCTGACGTCTTATTAAATATGCAGCAAACCAAATTCAAAGTTTAGAGAGTCGGAACCAGCTTGAGTTTACCAGAGTTACCGAGTTGCCAGAGTTGCCAAGCTATTCTCTTATACTTTTACGACTTTGTTAGGTTTCGCATTTTCATAATAAAAAGTAATTAAAATTTTAGCTGCCTGCCACACCCAGAGTTTTAGTGCTGCATTCCCCGGCCTGCATTCTGGGCCATGCTGCCTGCCAAATTTGGTAACAATAAAATAAAATGGAAAAGGCAATTTGGCTAAGACGGTTCACAAATATCCTTTGTGCAATTAATTTTTTGAAAGTAATTAAAATATAATCAAGTTGAAATAAATGAATCAAGATTTTGCCGTTGAATAATTTATTTTTAAATATAATAAATATACGTTTTATTGTTTTCTTTTTTATTATTTTACCTCAGAATGAGTTGAAAAATGTTATAATTTTATTTTTATTATTATACACGCATTTGTTTAAAAAACTGTTTATTTATTTTGAAATTACAAAATTCAGCTTAACTGAGATTTTTGTGTAGCTTTTCTAGTTTTTTCAAAATGAATCAAATACTATAATTTTTTTTTATTGTAATCTGAAATTAATTAAAGAGATTTTTATTATAGCGTTACGA
Organism: Drosophila suboccidentalis; assembly: GCA_037043435.1. Taxonomy (NCBI): domain Eukaryota; kingdom Metazoa; phylum Arthropoda; class Insecta; order Diptera; family Drosophilidae; genus Drosophila; species Drosophila suboccidentalis. The sequence continues at coordinate 30,526 of JBAMBK010002205.1, read as the reverse complement.
ATATCTTTTTTTTAAGATTTTCAAATAACTAAGTGTTAATTTTTATTTACATTTAATGCTTGTCCAAAATAAATTAAACCAGAAGGAACTTTCTATAGTTCTTAAGAATTTAAATATTTTGGGTTATCTAATTTTAAAGGTAAAAGAAAGTAGATAAATTTTAATAACAACGGCAAATGACTTTTTTGAATCAAAATGAAACAAGGCAATTGAATATAAACTTTAAGAGTATTTCAAACGAAATTTGTCAAAATTTGTCTTTACACCTTGGAAATGGAAACTGCAATAACGATAAAAAAAATAATAATACCAATGAAAACTCATGTTGCCCCTCACGTGCCCCCTTTGAAATGACCAGGCTAAGCTCATTTGAATAAGCCGCCGCCCGTGTACCGTAAAATTTTATAAATTTTGGCAACTGCCACCATTCGACATGTCCGACGAAACGAAGCTAACAAAATTTCAACCACGTAAATATTCTATAAATTTTTATGTCCAATTGTCTGTCCGTCTGTCCGGCTCAGAGTCTGTCTGTCTGGCTTTGGCCTTAGCTCTGCCATGTTCAATTGTCTGCCGTCTGTTCAAATACTCGAAACGCCTATGTGATCCGGTAGCACCAGCAGTTTAGTTGAAACAGGCACACACACATACTTCTGTCTCTGGCATTGCCTTTGCCTGCCAACTTTCGTTTGTGCCCGATGTTTCACGTAGTAATTGCCGCTCTCATGTAGTACCTATACCCTGTGCCACTTTACTCTTTTAAATGGGGGATACCGTTGCTCTAAATATATAACAAGCCAGAGTAAACATGTCTCAGAATGTCTGAAAATTTATTATAGGTATCTGCTGTGGTCAAAATCTTTCAGAGATCGAGGATATTTTCAAGCTTTTGCTATTGCTTTCAAAGGTGTTCAAATTAGAGCTAAATTTCACAAATGCTGCTCTAAAATAAATTTAATCAAAAGTACTTTTAAGAATTCAAGTTCATACTATAATTGAGCACATACATTTTTATTTATGCTAATGTATGTAATGTTGTCAGAATCTGCCTTTTCAGAATGATGTAAGAGTATTTTAAAGTCGATTACACTCCAAGAAACTCCGTTTCAATGTCCTTTTAAGCGCTATTCTCAGATCATCCTGTACTGTTGCTAGGAAATGTTGTTTAAATACTCTAAAGCTGAGTACAGGGTATTCTTTGGTTGTATATACTTAACTTTACGATTTACATATGCTAGAAATTCTAGTGTATGCATTCCCATAGTTTTTTTTGGCTAGTAACTGGCATTTGGAATCTTTTCAACCGATTCTAGGGTATCTAAGAGTCGATCACTCTCAGCGAGCCCATGCATTCGTCGTTTCAATTGTAGTTTATGTACTACTCCAGGCTCTTGCACCCTGTACTTTAGCCAGAAACTGTCGGTTGCCAGGACAAGGTCCGTTGCAATGCCAGTTGGTACGGACGGGTATGTGTGTAAACACCTTGTCTGGGCCCGCTTGTCTTGTGGCTGTTTCATTTGCACAAATATTTCGCAATTTGGCTATGGTCTTTGCTGCCGTCTGTGTGGCTTCTGCCGAGCTGACTGTAACTTAGATCTTTTGGCTGGCTGTTTAGGGTGCGCCCCCCGTTGCCCCTATTGACCAATTAGCTATGAGCCAGAAGTATAAGGCTGGCTTGCAAGCAGATGAAATTCAGCAACAGCTCTCGATTGTAGCGGTCATTTGGCTAAACAGAAGAAAAAGCAGGCTAGAGCTTAGGCATAGGTAGCTGCCATTATAAAAGGTTCTCCTGCAGCGAAAATCGTGCAGGCTGAGATCAAAGAGACATCGATTAAAATTCTTTTAGTATTGCGAATATTTTCAGGAACTTAAAACTGAGACTGAGAAAATAAAAAACATTTTTATGCTTCTCAAGAAATACTCCCAAAAAACACGACATAATTTGATGGGAAGACAAAAGATACTTTAAAATAATTAAAATATCTTGAAGGTATTTTACCAAATTTCTATTTATTGTATTCTCAAGACTTCCTGTCTGTAAGTTTTATTTTAAAAATTACAAATTAATGATAATTTTTCAATTTTAACAATTAAAAAAACGTTTATTATTTAAAAAAAAATAAAATATAATGATTATTCCTTGAGTTTTAATTTTTACTCAATAATTATGTTTATTTTTTCTTACAAATAAAGTTCAAATTTAAGTTTTGATTTTTTCATAATTTTGTTGTTTTTTTAGAATAAAGTATAATGATTCGACTTGGATCCCTTACTAGTAAGAATATTTGTAAATTTTTCCTATAAGTAATCATGAATAATTTATTCAATTATGAAAACAAAAGGAGAGCAATATAATCACAATTTGCAGTCTCCGGAAATGGGTATATAATTCATATTATTAGAAACATACTCAAATATTTCGCTATGTATTTCACTAAGTTCCTCATTAAGAAGATATAGCCAAAGTCTATGCGGCTCTTTTTTGAAGATAACTAATTAGAAAATAGCATAATTTTAAATATATTTCTTATCATGCATGAATTCTCATTTTGCTCTTACGCAATACAAAATATGAGAAATGCATTAATTAAAACTTGTCTAACTTAAAACATCTATTGCCCGCTCTCAAATGAAAAACCGTACTGAAAAGTTAAATATATGCTGTATGGCTGCTGATCATAATAAATATGCCATGGCAACTGTTTAACTAATTTGCTTAAGCAAGTCAATTAATTTCGGGTCTGGTTCAAGTGCACTTAGAGTTTTCAATGTGCGTATGTGTGTGTGTGTGTGTGTGTACTTCTAAGGCTACCAAATGGCTTTTGGGCCGCAGAGCCCTTCAAAGCGAACCAACCCCCAAACTACTTACTTATAATAAAGGCCAAAGTATCTGGCCAAAATATCAAAATATTAACTTCACTTAACAGCAGGTGGCTGGCAGCAGCAGCAGCAGCAAAAGGAGCAAAGTTTTCACTCGTCCAAATTGAAGTTAAAAGTTATCTTGGCTCAAAAGGGGCCCCAACTCTGCTACGCCTGAGTGGCTAAATTCATTTGGCAGCAAAATGCAAATTATTACAACTGACTTTTCATTTTATTTTTGATCATTTCTTTTGCCATTTTCCTTTTGCTGCAAGCGTCTGAAAATTATTTACTTGCCTGACGGCAGATACATTCCAGTTGGGCCACCCTTATTTGTTAGTGAGTAGGGGGTGTGCAAGTTTTTTGCATAACTTTACTTGGGCATAATTCTCACTGCTGCCTTCTGCCTCCTGCCAAGGACTTCCGTATTCCGTGTTCGTTTATGATTTGCTTTTGCTCTGATAAACATAAAGATATCTCGCTGAATTTCAGTACGCGGGGGAGAGCTGTCTCTTTATAAATTACACAGCACTGAGCCATGCCCAGTTAGTTGGCTGTGAGAAGGGGTTGATCAGCTGAGGGTCGTGCCTTTTAAAGTCGTGCCATGCATTTTCTCATGCTGCCTGCCGCCTCCCCCAATTGTCATGTAAATCAATGCAACTGACTCTCTCAACGTTCCCAAAATGTATTTCCATAATCATTCCAGCAACAACAATAATAACAACAACAACAAAAGCAAAGGTTTCCCTGCCTGCATTTTGCGCTTAAACGAAACCAATTGAAGCGTAAATCTTGCACGTCGTCATCATCATTCCCGATAAAGAAACGAATAATGAGAGGCTCAACAAGGGCAGCTGAAGGCAAGAAAGATAAGTATAAGGAAAATACACTCACACATACATTGAAAGGTACATATACTGGTATATACATACATATAATATCCGTGTACCATGCACTTAAATAAGACCAATAATCGTGCAATCTTTAATCTTCTTAATGCAGGGTTTTTACATTATTACTTTTAGTTTCGGATGCACAATTGTTACTTAAATTTACAATTTTTTTTTTTATTTCACTACTTACGGTTATGAAAAAAAATAAAAAAACGTTATTTTTTTTTGTATTTTTAAAATTGCTGCGTAAAATATAATTATTTTAAGTTTCAAAATTTATACCTTATATTTATTTAGCAATGTTTCAAAATTTATAAAAATAACTAGAGGGCTCCGCCCCCTGCTCGCTTCGCTCGCCAACACCCAGCTTAATTCGCTCGCAAAGTTGAAAAGAAGGTCTTTAGTAGTCCGGCTTAACAAATTTATAAAATATAACATTTTAAGTAAAAGTCAGATTTTGTGATTTGGCGGGAAAAGCTAAGTTTGAGGAAAAAGTCAACATTTAGCAAGAAGAGTTAATCTGTGAGTTTTGTTAGAATATCTAATACGACAACAGAGTTTTTGATTCTAAAGATTATTTTGCATCCGATTGTTCCTATGGCAGCTATAAGATGATAGTCATCTCACATTGACCAAATTTGGTCAGAATATAAGAGACAGTACCAAACATGCAATCTGTGAGTTTGGTTGAGATATATTAAGAAACAAAAAAGTTTTTCATCCAAGGGAATTCCGTGACCTTTCACCCACTTACAGATCGAATTTCGCGTGTGAAAATTTCAGCTTTCTATCTTTCACCGTTTGGGCTACACGTTGTTGCTCAGTCAGTCAGTGAGGACAAAGAGTTTTATTTATAGTATATAAATAAACGCTATTTTTTTTGTATTTTTAAAATTGCTGCGTAAAATATAATTATTTTAAGTTTCAAAATTATATACCTTATATTTATTTAGCTAATGCTTCATAATTATCATATTATTAAAAATTTGTTTGATTTGTCAAAATGACTCTCAGTTCTATAATTTGTTTTATCACTGTAAAAATGTTGAGAGATTGAATCAGTCCAATAATTATTGTATTTATTAAGATAAATTGTACAACATATTAAAGAATAAATTTTATTTTAAAATAAAAAATTTAAAATGTTTTTACTTATACGCTTAGTCTTTATTAAATTATCTACTGATTTCTCTAATGAACATATTTCGTTTTCATGCTGTTCACTTTGGTCGCTCGTCTTAAACCATTTTTGAATGAATAATTAAAAATGGGCCTGGTATTATTGTGAACTTCAGTTAAATACACGATTCGGCTGTGGAAATTATCACTTAGGTGGAAAAACTCAACCTCGCAGCTCCAATTCCAATAACCATTTGGTAACTAAAATTTCTAGTGCTTTCTTTCAAATGGATTTAAGTTGACCCGACTGTTTTTTAGTCGTATCGATTGCTTTGTTTGTATGTCAGACGTGACTTGATATTAATTTCCATTTCCATTTCTATGCGGTTGTTCTGTGTCCACTACTAGTACGGCTTAAATCGAATTGAACTTCATCCCTGGTCTTAAATTTCAATTAAATCGCTTTAAAGTAACCCGAAACGCATCACAATTTATTGATAAGTATGAACAGTAACAAAGCCAGTTTCAGTTCCAGTTCCAAACCTGATTCCAGTCTTAGTCCCAATCCTTGGACAACTGTCAGTCCCTATTCTGTTCGTGCTGTCCATGTTTTTTATTTAGCCATGTAATTGATGTGTGTGATTTAAGGGCAATTGATAAGCGAACCCAACAACCCGAATCTGAAACTGAATTTGAGCCCATAAAATGGAAGAAAAAAACTCAACAACGCCTATGGACTTTTGGACTTTGATGCAGAGCAGCGTCATGTGTCCCTGTTTCGGTCCCAGTTTGTCCATTAAAAAGTCAGCAACTGTAGCTAATTAGCCCGGGCAAAACTCGAATCAAATTTGGCGCATATCAAATTATGAACACAGCTGGCAGCAATTGTTGCTGCTGTTGCTGATGTTGTTGTTGCTGGGAACCTGACACAAATTGATGGGCTGACAGAGAGCAGCCATGTGCGTCGTAATAACCACCAGGGAATCGTCTCTGTACTCTGACTGAATGTGGTCGTAAACTGAAATATTCAGCTCCCTCTCTCCGTTGAATGTCGTCATTTCCTTTTTGCCTAAATTTTCATAGCGTTTTCATTTTAATTACGAAAATTCGCATAGGAATCAAAATAAATATAAATACGGGCATATTAATGGGTCGCATATGAATCTATTTGCTGAGCGTCTTCAATGGAATAATCATCTAGGGTTTTGCGACGGGTTCATACAATAATTCCACATTGTTTTCGCTCAAATTTTGTTTGCCTAGAGCTGAGAGACATATCAAGCTGAGTTCATAACGAGCTGAGCACTGTTGAATTGACCTGAATGCGACACTAGAGCCCACGACTCGGATTTCCTAGGCAGGCAGACCATCGGCAATCTCAACAGCGAGGGTATATAAGTATTTTTAGGGATTGGCAATGGGAAAGGAAACATTACTCGTAAGCCATAGGACAGTTGATACCTCGCTTGGGTGTACGATTGCAATTGTAAATCGCATTTTAAAATGGAACTGGAAATGGAAATGGAAAGTATGGCAACGGACACGCATCATGGATGGATGCAATGGAATTGCAATATGTCGAATCACTTGAATACTTGCTGCTAATTTTGTATCTTTCTGTGGAATCAACATTTCTTTCACAACACGAATTGGTCTCGTTAAGGATTTCATTGTAAAAACAGCCACATGATGTGTGTGTGTAGTTAAAGATTAAGTATTCTTAGTAGTTACTTTGGGAAGTAGCCTGTTAGTTCTGTTTGAATGTGTCTCTTTTTATTATTATTCAAAGCTATTATTTTAAATACTTGTTTTTTATTAAGTTTATATAATGCTTTAAGAATGTGTGCAAAATCTGTATCAAAAATATTTTTAGTCTTAATAAGTAAAAACCTAGGAAAAAGTTAACATTTTTTACTTTTTATTTTTATTTCCTGGTGGCTAATGAGAGTTATGAGTTTAAAATAAACATAACAATATCTTGATGAGCGAAAAAATCACAGATGTACTATTTTTTTGATAAAATCTTTTGGATAATGCAATATTATTATTTTATAAATATACCAAAAATATCAAAACAAAAATATAATGGTCCGTATTATATAATTTTTTGTATGTGTGTTACATTATGTAAAAGAATTAAAATTCTTTTTTGATTTCTTAGTATTTTTTGCTATGTACAGGGTTGCCCATATTCGACGGACCCATGTTTTTTTTAAAAAAATCAAAGAAAAAAATAAAAATTTGGCGGTTGGCAATCTTAATCATTTAATTTGTTCCAAGTAGATTTGTTTACATCAATTTTTGAATATGATATCTCTCAAATGGCCGCCTCTGGCGTTGATGGCGTATTGTGCCCTTTTTGCAGCATTTTCCATCGTTTTCGCCAACATTTCGGCCGGAATAGCGGCTATTTCTTCACGAATGTTGTCCTTGAGCTCTTCTACGGTCCTTGGCTTGTTAACGTAAACCTTTGACTTCAAATATCCCCACAAGAAGAAGTCAGGCGGCGTCAAATCGGGCGAACGCGGTGGCCAGTCCAAATCACCACTTTTCGACATCAAACGGGCCGGACACCCGTTACTCACCAAACTGTGACTTTTTCGTCATGAAGAGGCACTTCTTCAATCTCCTGAGGATTTTCAGTGGCGTAAATACGGCAATTTTGCTTATTTACGGTCCCATTCAATGTGAAATGGGCTTCATCGGACATGATAATTTTGTTCCAAAATTTTTTCACAATTGACTTGTTCTGTTGAATGTAAATTTCAACTATTTCAGAGCGCTCGCGTGGCGTGTATTGTTCCATGGTAAAAATCTGCTTGGACTGACGCTTCAAACGCGGTATGTCATTAAGCGATCTGACATCTCTGTCAAAAGTTATGGAGTTGCCAGATGGGTCCGTCGAATATGGGCAACCCTGTACTTATTTTTGAATTTGAAAATAAGGTGAGTTCAAACTTTAATCAACTTTGTTGTTGATACAACTAAATATATATTCAACAATATGTGTTTATCATCTTTTGTTTTATGGAATTGTTTAAAAAGATTAACATTTTTCACTGGTATTTGTCGAGGCTTTGGATACATTAGCAACTTCTTTAAGAGTGTTATTTATTTACATCTTATAAGGTCAGTGCGGAGTCATCTTTTACTTTTATCTTAGCTTCCTCTCTGTCTCTTATCCCAAACATTTTTAGCACGCCTCTTTCCACTTTGGCCAAGACCAACAAGCAAAAGGCAAAGCTTAATAGACATTAGTTGGTCGAAAACCTGCTGCTGACTGTGGGTCTGGGTCTGGGTCTTAGTTTGGAGCTGGGACTGGGATTGGGAATGAGAGTTCGAGCTTAACTTTCCTGCTGTGTTGCCAACCATCGAACTAAGGCTGGGACTGGGTAACTTTTGTAGTTGTAGTTGTAGTTGTTGTTGGTGTTGCATTACAAGTCGAAATTTTGCAGTTTTGCAGCAATTTTGTTTAATTTCTTTTGGGTGCCGCACGCCTCGAACATAACGAGCGTTGTTAATTGTAACCATATACGACGGCAATGCCGATACTCTCCTTCTCCACACAGCACGCAGAGCTAAAGTTCCCCAAAGTCAGACGAGACCACAGCACAGCACACTGCATACATGCATATATGTACACTTACCGGACTACTCAGCCTTGCCCCCTTTGGGTTACAATTTCGCGTTCCCTCCCTCTTCCCTTTTGCCGCTCCCGCTCGTGTTCCCTTTGCCTTTGCCTGTTTATCCGACGTGAATACTCGGTATCTTGTAAGTGGTGCGGCACCGCGTTTTGTTCGAGGCTGTGGCAAATGTGTCATTAGGCATGTTTCATGACCCTTTGTCATGCACAAATAATTATAATTTAATACACTTTGGCCTCCTGCAGGTTGCCGGAAGGGGGAACAGATACAGAAAGAGAGAGTGGTAGAGCGAGGGAGAGAGAGAGAGAGAGTTAGCGAGGCCACCCTAGTGTACAGATTTTTCCGAAAAACACACTCGAAGCAATTTGAATGCAAGCTGAATTTTCCCCCTGATATTCAGTGTACAGCGTATCTGTATCTGTGTCTGTATTTTGTATCTGTGTGTGCGTGTACATGAATTTTACGTTACTTTGAGCCACATAATTGCCGACAATTTGCTGAAGTTGCAGCACACGCCTGGCAATTACCCAGGCACAGGATGTGTTTTAGTGCCCAACCCAAGGAAACTGTGCTATCATCTCCCTCTACCTTTCTCCCTTTCTCGCTTCCCTCACCTTCCGTCAACAACTCACCCCAACCACCCACTGTCTGTTGCCTCTAATTTCCAGTTCGCGGGCAGAGAATATGAAAAGTTTGCCTTGGCTAATTTGCTTTATGGCATTTTAATTGTATTTGCCCAACTTAAGCTCGGAACTGGAAACTCTCTTGGTTGAAAACTGCCGTCGTCTGCTGAAAATTTAATGAGCTTATGAATTTCTAACGAATTTCCAATTTAGCGACCACTGACTGAGTGCACCTGGCAACATATGTATACACATAGTGTATAGTTATACCCTTTCCACGATAAGCATTGCCCAATTATCGATAATTTATGAAAGCAATTGAAGTAAAACTCAACATGTGTGCATTGTCTGTCGTCTCTTGAGTCGCTCTGTCTATCTGTCTATCAGTCTTCTTGTCTGTCTGTCTGTCTATTTGCCTGGGAGTGCGTGTGTATTGGTCATACAAATGAGCACAGAATGAGGCCCCAATGGGTGCAAATATAATTCTTATAAATAGACAACAAAAGCGACCCTTGTCGACAGTTGGCAATCATCATCATCAACATTGTCGTCGACCAACTAAATAAATATCAACTCAAGCCCAGTGCCAGTTCCAATTCTGACTATTCAGTTCTCAGTTCTCAGTCCTTGGTCCCAAGTATGTTACCCAGTCCCAGAGACACTCTCTCCATGGAAATGCCGAGTCGTTAGTGACGCCAACAACGTCGTCGTTGGTTTTGGTTTTTTAAGTTTGGTTCGCCTTCAGTTCCCTTCTCGAATATCCGAGTCACAAAAACACGTCAACTGAGGCGAACATGTTAATGAAACCAAATAAAAACATTAAATGTTAACCAGAAAAGCAAAAAGTAAATAAATAAACGACAGAGTTGGAAAACAACATAAGAATAAAATTCATTATTGCTTTGTGAGGAAATGTTGTTTCATAATAAATACACGAATAGAATTGGAAACATGTCTACAATAAATATTTGTTAGCTCTTATGTTGATACAAATGGTTTGTACTGTCGATCGGTCGATTGATACTGATAGAATGTAGATTCTGAATGTGAATTCTGAATCCGACTTTGACAATAGAAACTCGAACAAGAAACAGACTTGACACGTTTCGAAAGAGTTCTGTCTATGTTGGTTTACGAGTATGACAGTCGAAATAATTGGCTTACTTTTTAACTAGTTCAGAGAATTAATTCTCGAAAATAAAAAATCATTGGTCGATAAATTTAATAAATGTGACATATCTAGAGAAAATTTAACTATACATAGTATTTTGAAAATAGTATCTTTCATTTTATAAGTTCTTTCAATTAAATGGAAGAACTATTTGAAGTGTTAGTGACAATTATTTGCTTGATATTATAATATCTTAAATGAATTTGTTTCTTCTCCTAAATTAAATAGCATTCGTAATGTCTAAACAACTATATGTAGTTTCACTATTTTGGCAACAGTCTAAAAATGTAGATTTGTGCTTTTTATTAATGTGTTATAAAATTACCAAGTAAACATTTTTCTTTAGTCCATTATAAGTAAGTTTTTTAAAAAAGTTTTAAGTTTAATAAAAAAAATCAGTACAAACCTAATATGTAGAACTTGGTAACACGCACTTGTTTAAAAAGAATAATTTTAATTTAAAATTATTTTCGTTATACTATTAATATGTGTACTTGTTACTTTACTTGTTACTTTAAGATGATTCATTGTATTAGTTTTCATTTATTCATTCTTTCTTTATTCTATTGCTATGTTATTATTGCAAGTAGTTTTTGAAGAGTTTTTCTCTAAATTTCATTAATTAATAAAAAAGATGAATGCAAATTTAAATTAGAGTTTATTACCTACTTATTATTAACATTGTTTGAAGCCTCTGGCTAGACAAATTCATTGGAAACAACTATTTAGATGAACTTGTTTTATTTCCAAGTTGTGTTCAATCCTTGATTCGAACATTTTTTTAAACAATTGAATTTGTTTTTTAGAATAAGCATCTGTTGTCGTTTTCAAAATGTGAACGCATTAGGGAGTCCCAAAGTATTTTGTGGTCGTAGTCCCTTATATCTTATCGAGCATAAGAATATAAAGCACCTGTTTGCTTCTCTCTTTTCTCTCGATGCATATCACTTACCACCTCAATTTTGTTGTATTCTGTTTTCGTAAAAGCCAAATGCGTACAATAAAAAGAGCGCACAATTAACAAGTTCCTAGTGATTTATGCCGCCATCGCCATCGCCATCGGATGTGTCAGTGTGCCTGGTTTCAGTTGTATCTGTTTTTGTTGCTGTTCCAGAAACAGAGTCCCTGTGCCACATTGCGAGATTTTATGGCACCCCAACCGTGCGACGAAACAATGCCAGAGATAATTTTTACGAGGCACTCTCACTGCGCCATATGTTGCCACAGGGAGGAACAGAGCTGAAGAGGAATTCATCGGCGCGTTTCAGGTAGAGACATGGGATTGGGATATGGGACTCGGCCAAGTCCCCTGTCTAAGTGCCCGTGCCTGGGTCTGGACCTGGGCCCTTTTTACAATCGTGTGTAATTAAAAGATTGGTAAAGGCGTTAGGCATGCGCTCGACAGCCTTGACAGCCCGATGTCCCAGGGCTCATTAAAGCTGTAAAGTCAATAGAGTGCACAACGGGACACGGGATTGGGTTCGAACTCGGACTCGGACTCAAACACGGGTCTTGAGTGCGGGTCGAAGGGAATCTATAGAAAGGATTGCCTTTGTCATTGTTCGTGTGAAATTCAATTTTTGATTTGTGGCAACAAAGTTTTCTGGCCGTCATGGCTATTGATTTTTAATTTCCCCTTTAGCTAAACTTTTCCATCCACTGACAGTTTTGGCCGGAACTTTTCTAATTGCTGGCACTGGCACTGGCACTGGCAAGTTTCTCCCTACATTTATTCCCGATGCGTGTGCGTGAGCGTTCATAATTTGCAGCTGGAACTGGGAACTGCGAACTGAAGCTGGGCTATTGAACAAAGCAATATTTGCTCAAGTAATTTTGGTCCGAAAACTTCCTCGTCCGCTGCCACGTGACCACTTGAGTCTGGTGTGTCAGAAGAGGAAGCTGCCCCAAGGAGCTGAGACTGCAGTTTTTGACTATTATCTTTTTTCTCTCTTCTTTTTTTGCTCTCCAGTGATTTCCCAGCCACGTACTTCAGCACGTAGGCAACTTTAATCTCGACTCGTACTCATTCTCGGTCTCAGTCTCGTTTTGGCCCTCTCGCCACACTAATTTCGCCTTAAAAGCTGAATTTATGTGCGCACAGCATTTTGCCCTAATACGAAATCAAATAGAACTTTTTAAGCCATGAAAATGAAAATGAAGGAAAGCAAAAAAAAACGAAAAAAGAAAAGCAAATACAACAAAAATTGGGAAACGCGGAGAATCGCAGTGCATTTTGTTTGCCCGGACTCATCTTGATTTATGGCAGGAAGTTTGCACCATTCGCAGCATTCGCACCGACATTGGAGACGCCATTACTTGGCGTATTTATACAAATGTTTTCAGAGAAGCTTCTCATCCCCCCCCACATCTTCCCCCAACTGCGGCACATGTGGCAAAAACCCAGTTATAGGCATCTATAAATCAATAAATGAAATTTACACGCATATTTTGTGTTACGTGTTTGAAAATTTATTAGATTTCTCGCTTGGCGAGAAGTTTGTCGACATCGCCGGGAAAACGCAATGTCAGCATTTGGATGCTACTTGGGGGATGTAGCACATATGGTAAGCAGGGGTTTTAGCCTCCTAATGGGCTGTGGTTGCAAGTACGCGTGCGAGTGGGAAAAGACTTGGCTAAAACTCCTCAAGTGATTTTCTGAAAGCTTTTCGAAATACTCCCTCTTGCAGACTATCAACTCTGCAGCTCTGGCGTTAACTTGGCTAAAACTTTTCGACTGCCAAATTATCTATGGTATTGATAAGTTTTTGTTTTCATATCCGGCAACCCTAAATTGTGTAAAGAGAGGGCATATTAAAGTCGCATGCTCTTTTGGGTATAGATTTAAATTACTTATAATTGTTGTAGGTACTCGTATTACTTTCTAAAAATTGTTTTTGCTGAGCTTTGAAAAAGTTACGTTTCTCTTTAATTTTATTAAACTTTTTTCATAGGTATACTTAATAACCTTATTTTAACTAAAAAAAAGTAATAAAGTCAATTTAAAACCATTTTAATTTAAAGAGAAGCATTGGTTTTATTTATTATTTTGATCATGTACAGTGCCGGACAAAGAAAACCGGACACCAATAAAAGAGTAGTTTTAGGCGTTTTCTTAAAGTTTTTTATTTATTCGACCATGATACAAAACTTTCCTTAACCCATTGAGTACCGATTGAGATTTTCGAATTTGAAAAAAAGTCTACTTTCGAATATCTTTCCTAGGGCTCAAACTAAAAAAGTTGGAATGCAAAAATATTCTTTAAGCAATTTTAATAGTGACTGCAAAAAAAAATTTTCTAAAATCTTTTCGCTAGTATTTTTAATAATTTTTTGAAAATGGCGAAAAAGGCACATTTTCCTCATTTTCATGCAAAAAGTGCCTTTTTCGCCATTTTCAAAAAATTTTTTTTTGCAGTCACTTTTAAAATTGCTTAAAGAATATTTTTGCATCCCAACTTTTTTGGTTGGAGTCTAGGAAAAGATATTCGAAAGTAGACTTTTTTTCAAATTCGAAAATCTCAATCGGTACTCAATGGGTTAAGGAAAGTTTTGTATCATCTGAACAGTCCCTAGGCCACCTACGTTTTGCCTATGGTCGAATAAATATAAACTTTAAGAAAACTCCAAAAACCACTCTTTTATGGTGTCCGGTTTTTTATGTCCGCTACTGTATGTATTTTATATGTTAAAGTAACATATTGTTTGATTTAGGGCCGATTTTCAATGTATACTAAAATTTTATTCAACATATAGTTTTGAATTTGACATTAATTTTCCATACATTTTACGTCAATTTCTCTTTTCAAAAGTTATTAATCACCTAATTTAGACATTGAAACAACAGGCCTTAGATTTTTAAATATGTCAGTTTGTTCTTACTTGCTTTATATTCCACATAAAGTACACATATTTTCGTTGTTAAAATAATGTATTTTAATGGTCACAAAATAAAAATACGATTATTAAAAGAATTTGCCCATAAGACAGTTCTAAAATGTATAATTCTATCATTTGACAATTAAACCTGTTGTTTATGTTCGTTTATTGCATTACATTTTTAAACAAATTTAAAGTCAAAGAAAAGAATTTCGAAAGTCAACAGTTGAAATTTTCATAAAAAGTTATTTTTGTGCTGTAAATTAATTTTTTTTTAGAATTTCAACTAGTTAATAGTTTTATTTAAATTAAATCTTAGATGTAGAAATTTACTAATTATATAATATTTTGAAGATTTTGAATTAAGCTCATTGATTGTGAAGAAGTAGGCACTAAGCGAAATTTAATACACTTGAATGTTTCCTTTGATTGTGGGAAAACAAAGAATCTGCATAGAGCCAAGTCCAAAGGGCCCAGAGGGAAACCCTAGAGCCACGTCATCGGCCTCATCAGCTTTGCATTTGACACCAAAAGAATTTTTAATTAAGGCCGCCACAGCAGAATAAAATAAAAACGCATAAAATGCTAAGCTGGAAGCTGCTGGCAGTTGTTGTTGTTGTAGCCGCTTTAGTTGTTGTTGCTGTTGCGGCAACGTCAGCAAATGGCAATGAAACGATAACAATAAAAAAATGCAGCTATGGCCATAGAGATATGTGAGATACGCGAGATATGAGAGAGATATATGGGCCTACAATGAATGCGAGTGCCACAACGAATACAAGTACGAGTACGAGTACGAATATGAGTATGGGTGTGAGTGTGTGTGTGAGTGTTTGAGTGTGCGTCTGAGTATGTGTCTGAATATGGGCATGAGGCACTGCTGCAGCAGGCTCAGTAAGCACATAAAACTTGTCGGCATTGTAGTCGCTATTGTTGTAGTTGTTGTTGCTTTTGTTGTTGTTGCAGCAGAAGGAAACAGCAGCAGCAACTGCAGCGGCAACAACAGCGAAACTGGCGACATAAACAACAATGTCATCAACATAATTGTATGTCAAGTAAGCGCAGTGAGAAAAACTGGGGAGGAGTGCCATAAAAAGTAAAATGACAAGATAGAGATACAGATACAGAGAAAAGAAAGAGAGAGAGAGAGAAAGAAAGAGAATGAGAGTCGCACAAAACGGTCGCAGGAACCACTCGAGACCATGACGAGACAATGCAATCAAAGGAGCCACAACAGACCGACAGCCAGAGGGGCAGAGTGACAGAGAGGGGAAGGGAGGAAGGGAGTCAGAGGAACAATCGAGCAATGAATGAATGACGAGCTGTGCATACGCAATATTAAGCCATCGGGAGGCACAGTTCTTTCCCTAACTACAGAGGATATATAAATATAAAGGATGTATTGGTAACGCTCAGAATATCGATGGATTCTGTTTTACATTTGATTCAAAAATACTATATCAATCAGTATATCATAAGCCATTGTTGATGAGACGTAAAATATAATAGATGGCAGACCGTCACTAACATAAGATATTATAATATATAACATCCAACAGATTTTAAGATATAATTTATTTATTTATTAAAAATCAATTAATATTATTGTCGGTTTACTAGAAAAATCAGCTATTAAAAATAGGTTGAAAGTAATTTATTTAAGATTTTTAAAACCATTTTGGAATTTCGACTTATTTTATACCAATAATAAATTGATTGATACCCTTATGTTTTAACCAGGGACCGAAACTGTTATGAGGAATATAAAAAAAAATTACTTTTAATAATTACTTTAAGACTTTTACTTTATAAATCATACTTAATAATTATTTTTGATTAAAAAATAACAATTATAAATAATTATTAATATTGATTTTTATTATATAAATCAAAAATAATGATTAAATTTGATTTTTTTTTTTGCTTTTGATTTTTTTTTATGCAAATTAGGTTATCATCTTCCTGATAACCGAATTTACATATGTTGAAAATTTGGAATGTTTATCTTGAGTATTAACAAAGATATTCTAAAAAGACTTTTAAAAACTTTCAAATTATAAAAGTCATTAAAGACTTATATATTTTCAATTAAAAATAATAGTTATTTGAGACTTATATTTTTTTTCCTCACAATCTCAAATGCAAATTTATTGGCTGTTTGCAGAGATACTGTTTTTGTAGACAATTTGATGTATTTTAAACAAAAACCGCATTAGTACTTATATGTGATTTTTTGAGTTGAAGTTTTGATCAATAACAGTTATTTTCAGTCCCTGGTTTTAACTATAGAAATAATTTTAAATCTGTCCAAATCGCTCAACTAATATTTAGATATTTGTAAGCCTTAGTTGCGTTTTGGGTTTTTGGAGATTAGATATTGAAAATATAAATATAATTTTAAGATTTATCCAATATTTGTTGCCACCTGCAAACATAACACAAATACAAATTACAAAGGGACGATAAATTAATTAAAAATGTTGATTTATTATAATGGGAAGAGTGTACAGTAGTCGTCATGTTTTATAGATGATCTGGCATTTTGAGTTGCCATATGCTGGGCATATCGACGACTCATGTGCTATGCTTAGACGATGCGGGTTGCAGACTGGGAGCTGGAATTGGGACTGGAACTGGGATTGGGGCTGCACCTAGCATTCGTCGTAGTCGTCATCATCATCGTCATCATCATCATCCGGATGGTAGCCTCATCGCTTTAGTTGGCGTCATGGGTTTGTGTGTCATTGAAATGAAACGCCGGGCGACGCCTCTTAAGCAGAATTATTATTACCACTTATGTATGTACGAGTACTCTCTTTCTGTCTCTCTTGCTCTCTGTCTCTGTCTCAGTGTCTGTATGTAATCGCCATAACCATCAGAAGCCGCAGCCAACAGTCGTATTCGGAGACCAAGCCGTAGAAAAAGCCAGGCCAGCCGGGGCCAGCAGCTATTGCCATTGTTTTCCCACTGCGCGGCTTGGTTTGGTTTTGTTTTTTGCCTTTCTTTGTTTTTTTTTTTTTTAATTTTTTTTTGTTTCCTTATGTTGTATGCAACTTTGTGTGCTGGTTGCACTCATTTCCACATGAATGCGCCAACCATGGAATGAGAAATGAAAGGGATGGGGGTGATAATGGCAGGGGAAGGTGCCATAGGCTAAGGATTGCAAAGGGGCAAAGCCATACGAAACGACATAAACCGCAAGTCGTTAAAAAACATATTTGAAAATACTTGTAAATACTGAGATAATTATAATGGAGACCACATCCAATTCACATGTTTCTTTTCCTATGAAAAAAAAAACAACAACCATGGGCGAGTTCCCATCGATGGTTGCCGGTTTAAGCGAATTTTCATAACGAAATTATAATAACACAACCAATATTAAACAATTTATTTTTAATTAAATATATTATCGTTCTAACTCTTCTATTAAAATCGATTAACTAACAAGTATCGGATTATATTTAAATTTTTTTTTATAGAGGGATTAATTCAATGCTTCTATTTAAATTACTCAATATTACTTATTCACAAGTTATCAAGGATTTATTGCTTCTACAACCAAATTACTACGTATCGAGAAGTATAATTAATTGCTGGATGGTTCCAATTCAAGTATTCTATAATTAAGGTTAAGCTGAGTTTATAAAATATTAAACGGTAGGTAATTTTGAAAATTACTCTTTTCGTTTGCTTAAGTATTGACCAGATAATACTACCAGAATAAAATGCCAATGTAAAAGTTGTCAAAGTTATTAAATTTGTTTGTTGGTTGGGCGATTTGAAATAGAAATTCTACAACGACGATTCTTTGCATTTCTCTTTGGACTTGCGACTCTGGAGAATGTCAAGTGGCCAGTCAAGACTCTGATCCATATAAGGTCACACATGTCTGTCTTTACAATATGCCCCTAACGTCTACTTAACAGCCTACTTAAATACATGTCATGCATATAAAACTGGCTAACAACGATGATAGTCCAAGAGCGAAGAAACTGTTTTTATCAATGCTGCGTAACTTGGAGATACCCTGTAATCAAATTATGTAGGTTTGAAAAATTTGTAATACTCGTTTATTATAATTATGACTTTATTTCAGGTAAATTTCACAAAGAAAATTTGGTCTATCAAGGCAAATCAGAAATATTTTACATATACATATAATATCATGGTTGTATTTTTCATTCAACAATTTTTAGCTGGATTATCTGTTATTTTCCCCACAGAAACGCCTTCCTTAATGTATTATTCATAGATTTACAACTTTTATCTGCAAGAATAGATTTGGCGCTTAACCCATTAAAGGCTGCCTATAGATCGGCTGGTACGATATTGACGAAATTTAGAAATGTGTGCTTAGAAGTTAGAAGTTGAAAAAATTAAAAAAAAATATTGTATCTTCAAATTGTATTTTTCCGATTTCCATACATTTCTTAGCTTTTTTTGTCAACATTTTCTATGCAGAAAAAAACCTAGTTATTCACCTGTAAAAAACTACAAGTATAACAAGGATAACTAAACTGTTCAATTTTTATACTTCTATTTTTGTTATTTCTCTTAACTATGAAATAAATTTTGCCTCGATATCTCTCACATGCCCCGTGCTAGAATTTTTAAAGTGTCAACACTTTTTTGGGTATTTAAGTACCCATTAGCTTAAAATGGGTTAAACCACTGTGGAAGAAAATTCTTATACCATTCTGGTTTCTTGCCAAAGTTGAACCATTCGATGAAAGAACGGCTCGAACCTGTAGTTAATGCTAAGGAAGGGCATACTAAGTATAAAAATTAGCTTAAAATATTATATAATCGTTGAAAATTATGAATGTATTATAATTAAAATACTTTGTGTAAATAATTTCTTGACAGTGTCAAAAATTAGTAATCTTTGTTTTGCTATTTATGTTTTATAGTTTTGTTATATTTTTTTTTAAGAAATTATCTGAATAAATATCATAAAATTGATGTACATTTAAAAAATTGAATTTATTTGAATAAAAGTCTATTATAATTAATATATTTTATTAAAGTCAAACAAATTAAATGTATTTTCAGTGTGTAAGGTGTTTCTTGACAAACTGTATAGTATGTGCATTCATATCCCTTTTTTTAAGTATTTCACTGATAACAGGGTATTACAACGACAACAACTGCAACAACAAGAAGTCATCAATGACAGTCGATTGTCAACAAGAATAAGAACCGCACATTAAATGCCAACTGCTCTTATGTACATGGCGTTATATGAAGTAAGAGAATATGCGAACAATGCGCCAGCAGTTAAATGCTGATGCTGATGTCGATGTGGATGTCGATGATGATGATTATGATTATGGTCTGGTAGAAACTGAAGACTCGTGCTTGGAAATTATCGTTGTTGTCTTTTGTCGTGGTCGCTGAGTGGGCCGATCATCGAGAGATGAGAGAGGAGAGATGAGAGACGAGTGCCAATCGCCATCGACCCGTTTCAAATTCAAAATGCGATTGCCGGTCATGCGAACTTTAATTACACAACGACGGATCACTTGGGTCGACAATGGATATGGAGAATGGAGACGAGGTCGCTGCTCAGTCTTTCTCCATAGCTCACCTCCTTTCACCCTCCTCCTTCTCTCCCCAGGGGATGCGACGTGTCTGGTACAATCATAGACCAACCGTTGGACATGTGGGCTGACTAAATGTGGCTCATTAAAGTAAATTACAATTTATGTCGTTGCTGTTGTTGTTGC
Source organism: Drosophila suboccidentalis (assembly GCA_037043435.1). Classification (NCBI taxonomy): domain Eukaryota; kingdom Metazoa; phylum Arthropoda; class Insecta; order Diptera; family Drosophilidae; genus Drosophila; species Drosophila suboccidentalis. Next base: position 10,612 of record JBAMBK010002205.1, on the reverse strand, counting down.
TGTTGTTGTCGGCTTCTTAGTTTGCATGTCGCATGTGGGCGTGGCACGGCCATGTCTTGCCACGGGGGAGTGAAGCTCTGAGCCGTGAGTCGTGTCTGTAATTAATTTTGATTAACGGGCAGAAAACTTTTCGAGGTAACTTGACACGCATTACGCGTATATTAAAATTTGTGCATTGCCAGAGCGATGTCTCACATTTTCGAGGGTAGCTCAAATCCCATTTGAACGTGCTTGTCAGACAGGATTACAGAACTAAGGGGTGGCTCAAAAGTTTACTTTTAATATGTCAAGGCTATCAAAATTACCATTGAAAGGCTTGATAAATGTAAAAGTATCTTCAAAGCTCAGTATCGCATATCTGACATCTATACATGTCTTACCTAACGAATGATAATAAAAAGAATAATCTAAAGGATTCATTTATTTTGCAGTCTAGTTTTTGACTTGCCAACTTGACAAAAAGAAGTTTTTGTTTAAAGAAATTAAAATTCTGAACGAATTCTAAGCTCAATGACAGTCTGTTGAATTTGTTAAGTCGCAGTCACTCATTACAATATGATAAGAGTAAAAGTACTTAAAAACATTCGTTTGAAAATAAATCAATAGAACATGAATACAAGCTAAATAATAAATTAAAACATTTTTACCATCAAACTTAACATTGATATAAAACAAAAAGAAACTTAGATCATCCATTCCATCTGCATAGAAATTGTGCTTCTGAATGAGTTCTAATCTTAGTACTCAAGTAACTCATCACAATATGGTACGACATATACTCGTAAGCACTCAAGAGCATTCAAAATCAATATTAACATAGAAATAACATAAATAAATTATACTAATTGAAAACTGCGCTATTATTTTTCAATTAAAAACAAATAAATTTAGCTCAAGTGCATAGATACTTATTTATTAGGTCGCTCAGGGGACATTAAGTCGATTTTAATTAATTACCAGTGAGTTTGAAGTCACTCATCACAATATGCCATAAGTATAAGGGCTCAAGGACATTCATTTAACTTAAGTACAAGCTGGATTATCAAATATGGAAAAAACATCTTCAAAGTCAAAGCTGACATAGGAATTACACGAATAATTTGCACAAATTGCCAACTGCGCAAATATTTTTCAATTACAAGTAAAAGAAGCAACTCGAGTGCTCAGATACTTATTAATAAGGTCACTCAGTGGACTTTATGTCGATATTGATTGGAGTGAGCAGTAAATTAATGACCACTTCGATTTCACTCATCTGTCAACGGCACTTGCGATTAATTAATCCGCCCACAATGCAAATTGTTGTGCCAACTGTTTGCAGTGGACAATCTCTTAGTCTCACAGCTGGATGGTTACTCCGTGGCACCCAGTGGCTGCCACATCTCAGCAGCTGCCTCCTCTTGCTCCTCCTTCTCCCTTCCCATCTGCTGCTGCCCCAAAGACGTGCTCAAGCGAGAAGCACACACATAAAAATAAGAAATATGCAATGCTCGACTCACCGTGTGGCGCACTGAAAATGATTGCCTACTTCAGTGTCATAAATTAAAATCTAACAAAATAAATCAATAAAGATTAAATCTTACGTGCGGTACACACACACACATACATACATACACACGGACAAGGACAGAGACAAAGCGACATCGACATGGTACATAGAGTGTAGGCATAATCCAGCTTGCTTTGTATCTGTATCTGTATCTGTGCATCGGTATTTGTAATCTGTAGCCTGCCTCTATTTGTATCTGTAACTAACAAAAACGTGTGGCCGCATATATGAAAGCACCGCCATGTGGCATATTTCTCTTATTCGAGTGTTGGTGTAAATTTTGTATCCATTCGTGTGTAGATATACCTAAATGTATATATGTATCTGTGAATCTGTATCTGCATCTGTGGCTGGCAGCCCCTCAAAAACTACTTAAGTATTTAGGTCTCTGTGCGGCTGTCGCTTCGCATTTTGAATGCTGAATGGGTATTTAAATTTCATACAAATTCTATGAGCGCTTGTCTGGGCCCGTCTCGGGCACACAGACACAGAGACTGGGCTTGGATCGTGTTTGCGCCTCAACTTGGCTGCCTTTGTAGGCCTGCGCAAAAATAATATATAAAGCTGAAAAAAGAAAAAAAAATTCAAAATACAACTGAAAAGCAGTTGAAAAATGCAAAAGGCAGCAGTTCAATTCATTCACTCGCACGCACACTCACACCCATGCACTCATGCCTATATTCATGCACTCATACTTATTCAGCGTGTAGAGAAACAGACATAAAGCCGCTTAAAGCTCTCTGTTTCATTCCCATCGACCACACCGCATCTGCATCCGCATCCGTCGCATCCGCCGCCAGCGGCAACAACAGCAACAACAACAACAACCACAATAAGATATAGAAGTTGATGAAGAAATGCATGCGCTTTAATAATACACAAAATAATAACAACGACAACAAAAACAATCAGCCCAAGATCAGACAATGGATGGCTTAGAAAAACTTTTCACTTCTCTGCAGCCCATAGAACATCGAGTAGAGTGGAAAAGATTGTCTTATAAAGGGTGCCCATTGTTAATGCTGAAGTTGCTGGGCTCGTCATACTCGTAACTTGGCTTTATGCCCGATAATCCTCAACGGTGCGGAAGCACAAACCAGCTGAGATTATATTTTTATACAAATATAAAAGCAAGTTAGTAAACATGCAGCTGAAGACATCAATGGGTGGTCCTATTGCTCAGGCATTTTGTAAAGCTTTGGAAAACCAAGGCTAGATCAATAGTTGTATTATGAGCATCTCTTAACGGATAAGTCAACTAAAGAGAACATTAAAATAAGTATATCACAAATATCGTTAAACATTTGATTATAATAATAATAATAATAATATCAATCATGATATCTAATATGATTGAAATAAATTTAATTTATCTTTTAGAACGGCATTGTACATATGTTTCGGCAAAATGTTTGTAAATTACATTTTACTAGAATTTAAAATTTTCGATTTCTTCTTTTTAATGTGAGATTATAACTAGAACTTATCTTTTGTATTAAAACCCGAATAGAAATATTTTAGAGTTAAATTTCCTAATAAATTCTAAAGTTCAAAATGAGTATAAATGATTCAGAAATGGAAAAAATCCATTAATGTTCGACTCGGGTTTTCTTTTTTTTAAGAGTCGAGCTATTTGGAAACCTATTGAGCTCTAAATTATTTAAAAGAAATCCCCAAAGTATTTCAGTGTTGGAAAATAATTGTATAATTGTTGAACAGTTTTTTTTTATATAATTTATGGTATAATGTACAAAATATGTACTTGGCTTCAAAGATAATTGTTAATAAAGTAATTCTTGAGTTTTTCTCAATGCTCAAATTGTTCAACTAATTATTTAAAAAATATTGAAGATTTTTATTCTCTAATTGAAAATACAGAATAATATGCATGAAAAATATTTCAATTTTCAACTTATTGTTAGCCGCACCTGAAAGTACTCATACGAGAGTTTCATGTAATTTCCACGCCTGTTGAAGTGAGTTCCTTGCGAAGGTCAATGATGTCGCTTCAATAGCTAGCTTGTCATCATGACCAGCTGGGATCCGGCTCCATTCAGCCACGACTGAGCAGATAAACGAATACCGAATACTGAATACGAAGCACTTATTATTATTAATAAGTGCACGTTAATGTTTGCTTGATTAAGCGCTCAATCAAATGAAATTCTATACGCATGACGAGCCAAAAAAGAGCCTCGAAATGAATGCGCAGGCAGGCAGGCATCCAGGCATCCAGGCAAGCACAAAACGTGACCAAAAATGAAAAGAAAAATATATATGAGAATGAGGGAAAATGAATCCTTTTGGTAAACACAAAACAAAATCGTGGACCCGCTGAGTATCCACTAATTTTGAGTGCGCTCGTTGCATGCCTCATTTAAGTGAAACGCCTCGACTTGCCTCGCTTCGTGTCGTGTCGCGCATCGCGCACAACAAGTAAATATAATTCATAATTTTCGCTTTATTCAGCCAACGATCCACACGACCGACAGACAGACAGACAGCACCATCACCACCACCAGATAGGCAAAAATAGACAGAGTCAGGGCCCATGGTCAGGGTGGTTACTAAACTTACTAAAACTCAGATTTTTTAGATGTGCGAGTACTTATGAGTAAATGTAGCTAAAGTTCTTCTGGGGCCTATGTATACCATGTAATTCGCCTTAAAATGGTTGGTATGCTAGAAAAACGATAAAGAAAATCATCAAAAACTGAATTTTTAATCTAATTCTATCATATTTAAATTGATTTTTTTAGTCAATTTACCTTTTTGTATGATAATAAAAATTACATTTAGTTTCATGAAATAGTTTACCTTAATTTTAAATTAATCTTTTATTTCTTTTACTAAGTGGTTAATCTTACAGAAATATTATATCTTCAATTTCATAGGATAAATCCGTCCTAAAAATCTTCCTTTTCCTCCTCCTTTCTAGAATTCCCTAACCTTACTAATTCTAATACTTGTATTACTACTTATTTCTTATTACTACTAATACTTTTTGATCTAATTGGGTTTGTCTGGGTTTTTCCCAATCCTTGCACAAAATGTTGGATCATATAATAATGATTTTTAATATCACCAGATTTATAATAAAAAATAAAATATTTTATTATTACATTTTTATTTATACATAAATATTATATTTTGAGTTTCATAGTTTTAAACATATTTTCTATTATTTAATTAGCAAAAATATTTTTGTTTTCAATAGACACATTTCGATCCAAGCATATCTGTCAGTTTGTCAAAGTATATATTAGACATTCTTTAATATTTAGATATGTTACTTACCTCTTACAACTATTCATATTTTAAGGATGGTATATTTGTTTTCTTTGTAAGAACTATATATTCTATATAATCCTTATTTATACCTATTGATTGCATTGAATTTTTCTGGAATATTGGAAATCGTGAATGTTTTTGCAAATCCATACAAAGGGTATCTCCATTTCGAGCAGTCTTGCCCAAAGCATTCTATGTTATTGTTGGTACTTAGTTTTCTCTGCTGCCCATCAATCATAATAAAATTGCAGAGAACATCAAAGGAAGAGCCAAGGACAGAAACTGAAAGAGGACCCGAGGCAGAGGCAGCAACATCAACAGCGGGAATCTCCTGCCTTCCACTGTCTGTGTTTTATTTTCAGCACTTGATAGACTGCAACTGCAGCTGTATTTGTCTCTGTATCTGTAAGCATAAACGTAAACGTAAATGTAAATGTAAATGTATCTGTATCTGTAAGTGCATCTACTCTCGTTGAGTCTCTGGGCTCTGCACCTTGCTCGGATAAACTGTAAGCAGCCCCGCCTGCGTCTCAGCAGTCGCAGTCGCAGTTTAATTGTTTGCACAGCAGCCGTTGCCAGTTTTTATCGGGCTTTACATTTACCGTTGCCCATTCCTTTGTTTTTGGCCCAAAGGACGAGTCTCAGTTTTTCGGGATTCGTGTGAATTTCTTGGGATTTGCTTTTGCTGCTGCTGCTTTTGCAATTTTTTGCATTTTTCTTGCTGTTGTTGTTTGTGCAGACAGGATGTTTGCACCTTTTACAGCACGGTTCGACTGGATGACTGAGGGATGTCTGGTGATATGGATGAATGGAGGGATGGAGGGATGTATGATATCTGGTTGCTTAATGACAGGTTGTCAGTTCTGGGGATTGCTCGAGTTATTAATGCCATTCAAAAGCAATTTAATATATGCATTTGTGTTTTATTTGAGTTGTTCTAAGCAAACAATTCCCAGCCATCTACCTACAACCCCTAATGGACATGGAAAACCCTTTTGAAAATTGCTCTCACTCGAACATTTCAAATGTAAATGTGTGTGCGTGTGTGTGTGTGTATTTGTTAAAAGTCAAAGCAAAGCCGCATTCACTTGAGACCCACAACGAAGCGATTCTCAGCTGGGCACGTCAATGGAATGGGGCATAGAATAAGAATCCCAAGTAGTATGTATCGTATGGATAAAGGCGAATGCAAATACGACAAATACAAAAGTATCTCAAGTATTAAGCATTTCTCATGGCGCTCGACGAAGGCTGCGTTTTAAGTACTTACGAACCGAATTTAAATGCGCCGTTCACGTCTCTGAAGTGCCAAATTCGAGTGCTCGACAAAGGCAAACTGAACCAGAGAACAAAACCTAAATATGAATGGCCGAATATTAAATACCCTACATACAGGGATGAGCATTTTATTTACATTTATATACATAATTTTACATAAATATATTTATTTTATTTTTATTTATTTATTTTACTATTGTATATATACTATCTATATTCTAATTCGAATACACATGATTGACTTTTAGTGATTCTAGAGCTTAGAGTATACATCTTTTTGAATGCGATGCTCGTATATTACATAAAATTCGTATACAAAGAAAATATCAAAAGCAATTGCTGTAAATCAAATAAATGACTGTCGATTGGGAGGTCTTTTTATAGGTGGGTAGCATATTTGCATATGAAATATACATATAAGTGGAAAGATACAATTTTGGAACTTGGTTCGTTGACCTAATGTTGCTCTCAGTATTTGGTAATATAAATAATAAATACATACTCGAACACTTGAGTAATCACGAGTATTTGCTTTTCGCACTTTCAAATCTGAACTGTCATTCGGTTTTCTTTAAATTTTGTCATATCTCCAATAAGATTATTATCGAGAAATATACACAATGTTGTCGTAAATTTAGAGATTGTGTTATAATAATTGAATGTAAGCATTAAAACGGCATTGAAGATAAAGATTAAAACATGAATCGCCGGAGCAATTTATATGCAAATTTTGCCGGCCATTGAGTCAGCTGATTTATGGCTTAAAATCGTTAAGTGCATATTAATAATAAAATTATTCAAATTATCGTAAAAACTGCAACTAAAGTATACAGATTTCTGTAATAACTGGTAAATCAGTAACGGAATCATCAAAGGAAATACATATATTAAAATGCATATGTTGGGTTTGTCCTTGCTGATTAGATTATAATATATGCAGGGATATGAATTTGTGTACTTGTAAGTCATTCAGTGATTCAATTATGAAATGTATGCAAATGTGAATAATTTCGAATTCAATAAAAGGAAACTTATTTAATGCATTGAATTTAACAAAACAAAAAACATGCAAATGCCAAATGTCATTTTATTATTGGACCGCCGGAGATGAGTTTCCGATGTGAATGTGGATGGCAAGGAGGATGGGTCGAAAAGAGCTGGATGCGAGCCAACACGGGCCAAGCCAAGAGACTCTGGCAATTGTTGTTGCTGTTGTTGTTGTTATTGTTGCTGTTGTAGTGTGTTTACTTAAGCGCTCGCTCGGTCTTGCCCTTTTCAATGTTGCACGTTCAGCGTACATACGTTGCCGCCTAGATCAGATCCAGACACAGACCCAGGCACAGAGTCAGGCACATACCCAGGCACAGAGCCAGTCTAGGGTGAGGCAGCGCAGCGCACTTAATCATATTCGATACAGATAAGCTTCAGTGCCGGTACGTGCATAGAATTTAAGCATACATAATAATCATCGACAGGCAGTCCGTCCAGCACAACAACAACAACAATAATAATAATAACAATGCTGCCTCACTGAGTGACGTACAATAACTAAAAAAAAACTGAAAAAATGAAATAGAAGTAAAAAATACAAGGCGTGTTGGGCACAATATTATCATAAAGCAAACACGGCGACCAGAAAACAGTTGGAGAACAACAGGAACAAAGGAATCCCCGCCTACCCGCTGGAGAGAGGCACACAGAGAGAGAAAGATAGAGAGAGAGAGAGAGACTGATTCTCCGTCTCCAAGTGAAGCATTTATAATTTCATATTATTATTTGTATTCTTGACGTTCGCTTTGCGTTTTAAGCATAGAAATTGCAGAACACAAAAGGCCAAAAGGCCTCGGGACCCCCGACCGAAAGCCTTTAAGCTCAAATTATGTTCCGTCTACCGTTCCAAGAGTGTTCCAGTGTGCGATTCAATTTGAACTTGGCTGCCGCTGGGCGACCCTTGCTGCGGTTACCAACGAATAAGCCGACCAACCAACCAACCAGCCTACCAGCCAACCAACTAACCAACCAGCCTACCAACTAACCAACCAGCCTACCAACTAACCAACCAACTAACCAACGAACCAATCAACCAACCGACCACTCATCCAACCAACCGCAGAGCCAACGGATCTGCCTCGACTCATACTCTGAGAGTGTCTGAGAGACTTGAGCTCGGCGCTGGCAACATTTGATCTTTGGCTGGCGGCAAGCTATTTTATCGGTTTTGCAGACCCTGTACTTAAAGGGTACAAAGGGTCTATTAAGTCAATTAAGAGCAAAAAGTTCGTAACAGGCACATAATGTCCATAATGTATATATACTATCAAAATCAACAGCCAAGTCTGTGTAAATATCCATGTCTGTATAAACCCCTAGATCTCAGAGGCTATAGAAAATAAAGTTACAAAAAATATATGAATATTATCGAAAGAAATAAAATAAATGTAAATGTAATAAAATAAATAAACTGGGAATGTAGGTGATACTTACTAGGTATCCTAAAGAGTTATAAAACTAAAAAAATAATTTAAGAAATATATCTTATAATTTAATTTAATACTTTTTTATTCTTTCAGTTCAATTTAAAGTAGATAATATGTAATTCCTATCAATACGTTATTAATATTATATTAACTAATTTTATTTTAATTTTTATAAATTCATTTGATCAACTGAATTCAGTTGACACTAAATAAATAAAATAAAATAAATAATAAAATAATAATAATCAAATTAATTTTAAAGCTTGAGCCTTGAGTTTTGGCACATATTATATATACATACTCTGTACTTCAAAAATATTCTGAAAATTTCACGATCTATACATGTTTAGTTTTTGCTTGACTCTAGTACACTCCTGCCCAAAACTATACGACACCTCGAAAATTTTAGTTTCGACTCTCGTAGGAAAAGGAGAAAGCATAATGAAATAAAATGAAGTATGCAGAATAATAGCAAAAAGAGTTCTTCACAAAAGCTGATATTCTGATCTCTGATTGCATCTCGCGTTTTCAAGTAACAGTAAAAAATGCTGAAAAGGTATGTTTTTCGCTTGCCTGCAAGTGTATCAAAACTATACGACACATTTGAGTTTTTTTGAAATTACTTAATATTTTGTATTAATTTTGGTATATAAATATAGTTATTAGTTAACAGAGACGCTTTAAGCTTTCACTACCTCAAAAAGTCTCTTAGGCATTGAATTAAATAAGTTTTTTAGAATATTTTGGTCTAAAGGAGACAATTGCGTCAAGATTTCGCTTTTGAGACTTCCAACGTTCTCAAATTTTTTATTGTTGGCACAAATTCGTCTGACTAAGATACCTAAATTGTTTTTGATTGGGTTAGAGTCAGGGGAGCAAGCTGACCAATCTAACACATTGACTGAGTGCTCATTTACATACGCAGGGTCTTTCTGATCTTGTGGATGGATGCATTAAATAAATTCTGTTTCTCCATTTCCTTTCAAAAATGGCAAATGTCAATCCTCAAATAGCTTTACACAATCACCAGTCTTCATCTTTGAGCTTGTGAAGCACAGATTAAACGTTCCAGACTTATGAAATGCTCCCCAAACCATTGCGGATCCACCTCTGAAATGGGGTTTGCAAAAAATAAGTTGTTTCTGAGGCAGATCTCGCCAATAGTGCCGAAACCCATCTAAACTGTCAAGATTTAACTTATACTCATCCGAAAAAATGATTTAAATGAAAAATATTCAACAAAGCTTTATAAACAAAATAAAGTTAAAATTTTATATTGAGACCCAGTTTCTCTCCAAGTTATTTTCCCCAAACTGAAGTCGGGTTTTTTTGTGGTGGGGTTTTAAGAACGTGTCCTTTTTTAAATATCCTCTGACAATGTTTTCAGATGATTACAGCGTCCACCAAACAGTCATCCGTACCACAGGCTGCCTGCAACATGCAGAAAGTGTGGGGCATGATTCAAATGAATTGCTCGCCTTGAGTATTGTGCGATGTTTATCGCGGTCAGACAGCTTGGGTTTTCTTCCTGAGTTATGCTTAACACCATATTTATCGAGATCATTTCAAAATTAAGTGATATCACAGCGTTAACGACCCAATTATCCCTATATTTTGCTTGTATTATAGCCAGATTCATTGTAAGCTCTTATTGTCCTCTTTTTCTCATAGTTTAAAAAACTTTCGCGATGCATTTTATTATAAATGCATTAAATTTTTAACTGAAAAAGAAAAAAAAATAATTGACACCAAACCTTTATCTCTAGACGCTATATTTCAAATGTGTCGTATAGTTTTGATACACTTGCAGGCAAGCGAAAAACATACCTTTTCAGCATTTTTTACTGTTACTTGAAAACGCGAGATGCAATCAGAGATCAGAATATCAGCTTTTGTGAAGAACTCTTTTTGCTATTATTCTGCATACTTCATTTTATTTCATTATGCTTTCTCCTTTTTCTACGAGAGTCGAAACTAAAATTTTCGAGGTGTCGTATAGTTTTGGGCAGGAGTGTAT